>CM076579.1:515411328-515749707 GCA_034641835.2 Pinus albicaulis | reverse complement strand
CGGATGTATCGGAGTAGAGGAGAAGAAAAGGAGAAATTTCTGCAATAAAACCATGTGTATTGAGAAATTTCTTCCGGTTGAATAGACTTCGAGTCCTGTTGATTTCCAAATTGTCTGAATTGATAATTGTGAGGAATTGTTTAAATGTGAGGCGATCGTGCACTAGAAATTCTGCTTCTCTGTCTTTGAATTCCCGTAAATTGTTTGGATAACCCTGTGAATTCACCCCACCCACAAGCGAGGTCTGTGTAGAGAACCATGGTCGTGAACACTGTTCAAAGATAAAATTCCCGCTTAATAAAGAAGAGACAGAGTTTTTTTGCTTCCGAAACCTGACCTGAGGATTAGACGTGAGTTAAAGAACAAAAGGAGTTGCGTAACCCCAGACAAACCTTGGTAAAGCACTGTGCGAAACCACGAGCGGATTTTCGGAGGCAGATTGCCCATATCGCACCGCTTTTGCAGGTTGAGCGGTATTCCCAGAATTGGAGCGATTCCATAGAATCGTCGACGCGTGGCAAGAGCGGACCCAAGAAAACCGCCGTTCAAGCGTGCCATCGTGCATTAATGTTCGTACCAGGATGCTGAGCGATATGCGTACGAGCCGTTGATTTGGGAGAGGGCCATCGGACAGTGGTCGTTGGATAAAGACGCGCGGAAGATAACTGGTACAGTGCGTGCGATTGATTGGGCCATCGATCGTAGAGGTGGGGCCCGGTGCAAGGGTTATTATACAGTGAATTGATTTCAATATAAATTTTTGAAGATTTAAACATTGGTTATAAGGTTGGCAATATAATATAAAGCTGAGAGATTTAAATAAAATTGCAAAGGTTACAGATTAAGTTTATTTATCAAATTCCACGAATTTGATAAATAAATCTCCAAGGAAGATATAATTGGACCACGTGGAGTCAAAGAGTGGGGTCAGAGAGGGAATGCTGACAGAGCCATGACTAATGTAGACTATCTCTCCTCCAGGGTGACTTCAGTTTTGTTGCGTCAAAATTGTCTTTCTTGAAAAGGAAGTTGAATTGCTGAATAAAAACTTGAAAAGCTCTCAAATCCTAGATGACATCCTAGGTCAGAAAAGGTTTCCCCTTGATAAATCAGGTCTTGGCTATGCAGGTGAATCCTCAAGCAAGAATTATAATGCTTCAAACAACAAAGATGTGAGGAACCTAGAAATAAATGTTGATGCTCCCAGTTCCAACAAAGGCAAGGAGAAGAATCAAGACAAAAATGGAAGAAATTCTACTCTAAGGAGATTTGCATATGGTATCAAGAATACAAAATGAAATTAATATCATCAAAGAATCCCAAGGCAAAAGGGCTTCAAGAGTACTTCACGGAACTCTTCATCACCCAGGTACCAAAGTATATTTCTTGGAAATTTCTATTCTTGTACAAACTTTGGGCACGTGGCAAAAGATTGTAGGGCATATCACAAAGACAAATATAATGGTCCCCATCAATCTCCTCGAAGCAATTTTGCAAGAAGAAGTCATGATTTCTTATTCATGAACAAGATAGAGTGCTTCAATTTCCATAACATTGTAAATATGGCACATGATTGTAACTTTACTTGGGCCCCTACACAAGCTAGAACCATGCCAGAGAAGAAAGTTACACAAGTGTGGAGAAGGAAACAAGTTGAATGCGGAAGTCTCTTGAACACTCCAGTGAACAACACATGTTGTTGACTAGATGAAGTCATCCTTGATATTCCAAGTATTTGATGGTGAAACCCTGCCAAAAAGAGACCATGCATACAGTTAGGGGGGGTTTGTGATTCTTGAGTATTCTTGCAGAAAGTGATCCGTGAGTGGGCCCTATGAAATCCTTGATGATATAAACATGGAAAATCTTGATAAATCATCTCTCGGAAGTAAATCCATTGAAGAAAAACATGATATTATGATGATGCCTTATACTTGATCACACAAGGTGAGAAATCCTTCATGAGCTAAAGGAATTTGTGCAGACAGGGGGAGATGGTACATCACATGAAGAAAAAAAAACACAACTATCATGGAACATATTTCCAAAAGAAAGAGCACCATGGCAGGGGGAGTAACATACCTATGAAAAACTACAATTCATGAAGAAAAGAAGCAGCTTGACAAGGGGAGTATTTGGGCACCCAGCTTTCCATTGATGTCAAAGGCGGAGAGAAATTAGAAGGGCAAGAATATTTCCATCAATGACAAAGGGGGAGATTGTTAATCAAGGTTGTCATTGATGTAAATGTGGCATTGACTAAGATGTCAATATTCTTGAGATGCTTGGTTCTAGATAATGATGCCATGACTCTTGGTTGACTAGGATACTATCAACGAATATGTCAAGTCACGAAGAATTCAAACCACTAATGAAGGAAGCCCTAAGTACTTGATCTAATGTTGCATGCACGTGATGATCTAGATCTTAACCAATGATGTCATATGATGATGTCATACACTTGGATGATACGTGATGATGACATATGATGATGTCATACACTTGGATGATACTTGATGAATTCATACACTTGATGAAGGTTGGAAGACTAGATGATGATGTGGAAGATCTCATTTGATGGCTGGAAGACTACCTCGAAACTTTCCTAGTGATGTTGCACTATGACATATTAATGCACTATTATTGAATACATGATGCTAAACCTATCATGACTACATGGATGTCCTACATAATGACACTATGATCCTATGATTGATAATCCAAACAATGGAGAAGACAAACAAAGGAGAAACCAAGCAATGAAGAAGCCATGTTATCCTATTCACTTTCTGCACACAAAAAATTAAGGACAGTCAAAGAAAAATTGTTTTTTACCACCTTAGAGGCATCCTTCAAAATTGACTCCTATACCATCTTATAGAGTATATTTTTATATTTCTAATGAGCTATAACTTGCCAAAAAATTCCTAGTAGTTGAAGAGAAAATGAATTTTCAAGTTTTAATATTATATTTTTATTTCTAGCCGACCTAAACTCAATTCCTCATGTCGGCTCCTTCACCCAACTGTCACATCCATTCATAGAGGTTCAAACTATTATAAATATAAGTGTAAATCCACATTCTTGGAAGAAAAATCTCAATGAAAAGACAAAATTTCAGGCAGAACCTACAGGAGGCTGATGAGTTAAAAAAAAAGAGGTCATAATTACAGAGTTTGGGAATTTTTTTCAAGGAGGCCGAGAAGGATTATTTGTTTGGGCAACTCAGTATTTGTGTGACAGCTTAGGATAATTCTGTGGAGGGACTACATTTAAGTTAGCTTCGGGACAGTTTTGTGTGGAAGGCTCTAAATAGTTGTAGAAGGCTTGGACAAGTGAAATATGGGGGTAAATTAGACCCTTCATACCATAGACTTGTTGTGTGCTTGTTTTACCTCAAAACTGTGTCATCTTGTAGAAGCTCGAAAAGATGAATAGTGTCGTATTGCAGCTCTTACACCACAGAATTTCATTCTCTTGGAGCTCAGATTTTTGGCACTTTTTAAGAAGCAGTTACTGGAATACAAGACAGAATTAAGGACAAATTTTTCCCAAGTGTCACTGAGGTAATTACAGTGAATGGAAGGTAAGTTAACACAAAATTAAGGAATCTGTTTTGTGACTGTGATAAAAGCAGCAGGTCCAAACTATAGTAGGCCAAGAATCTCAGTCCAAGTCATACTAAAAAATGTGGTTAACCTTTTGTGGTGGGGCTAAGGATATCTCAGAGACACACCTACAGTGAATGTATGAACAAGTCCTGTAGCATACCTTGTTGTGGACTGTAACCTCCTTAACTTAGACCTTACGACAGTTACCTCATATCAGTAAGTGAAGGTTCATACGCTCAACAGTAAGGCCCGGATATGTGATATTTCATCTTGTACAATGGACAGTCAATACTTGTGAACTCAGATTGCAGAGATAAGCTCAGATTGGTGGAGTTGACTGACATCTTTGGAGCAAAATTGTAGAAGCCCCTTTGCAGCAGACATTGAAGAGTTGACACCTTGTTAAGGCAGTCGCTAGTGCATGGTTAAAGCAAACTTGGAGGCCATCTTGACATTGTGGAGCTTCTTGTAGAAGGTGTTTACAGCAGTCTTGAAGGTGCATTGTTTATAAAGTTTTACCTTAGCCCTAGAGCAGTTTGTGCACACTTTTTTGGAGCAAGTTGAAATCCTTGTCAGAGAAATTTTGAGGAAGTTATTGTTGAAGAGCAGCATCTAGTAAGCTTGTAGAAGAAATATTGAAGACACACATTATTGGAGCAGCCATAGAAGTCTTACTGAAGAAGACTTGAAGTTTTGGAAAGGCAGATTGGAGAGAATTTTGTAGACCTGCCTTGAAGACCATGATGCATTGAAGCCATCATGAGGTAACCTTGAAGAAAGTGTTTGGGTGTCATGAAGAGCAATGGAGACACCTTCATACGAAGAAAAGGTTTTCATTTATGACGTGATGTGTAGACTATAGTGAAGAGTAAGTTGAAGATCGTCAGGGCTCATTGAAGAATACATTGGGAGTCGTGAAATATAACCAAATATATCTTGACGAATTGAAGCAGGAGAATGGAGCCTCATAGAGACAAGGTCGATGCCTTGGAAGATAGGGTTAGAGCCCTAGAGTATTGGAGTCCTCAAGAAACTAGGTAGGAGCATGTACCAGAGATAGGGTTGGAGCCCTAGAGGTTGGTGTCTCAAATTGACAAGGTTGGAGCCTTGGAAAGACCAAGTCGGTGCGTGGCACAAAACAGGTTGGAACCTGGAAGATTGGAGTCTTCATCCAGGGTTGCAGCCCTATATCATTATTGTACTTTACTTATTGTAAAGAATAAATTAATAAAATTATATATTCCATCATTTTTCATTTTGTGTTCTAAATATAAGTGATCTAACTGGTAAAATTAACAATTGAAAATAAATACTGATTCACCCCCCTCTCAGTATTTCCAACAATTGGTATCAGAGCCAGTACCCTCACTCAAAGCCTAACAGCTTGAAGGTTGATCATTAGAACACAAATGGCAAAGCCAAGGAAGAAAGTCTCCAATCCTCCTAAATATGTGTCTACCTCAACCATTGAAATTGAAGTAAATCAATTTGTGAAGACTCCATTGTTCAATGGAAATTTTGATATATGGGTGGCAAGAACGAGGAATTTCTTAAAGAATCAAGGAATTGAAGTTTGGAAATCAGTGATTACTAATCAAACGATGTACGAATAATCCAAGGAGTACAATACAAGATTAATGAAGGCAAATTTGAATGGGTTACCAAATTCTGTGAATGCCAATTTTGAAAAAAATTCGTCAGCAAAAGCCATATGGGACAAACTTCATGATCTTAACTCAAAAGGAGTGTTGAAAATGATCTATAGTCAAGAATATGATGGAAAATAAGAAATAAATCTGGAATCCGTCAAGGAAGCTGAAGATAAGAGAGATGAAAACAAGGCTAAAGAAGACCTAGAAGATGAAGAGAACAAAGAAGACTTTGAAGAAGATGTCTTGAATAAACTTGTGGCTTCCATGGAAGAGATTAAAATTTTGAAAAATGAAAATGAGGAAATTAAGAAGAAAGCGCAAGATTTTAACCAATACAAGACAAGGAAGGAATTTGACTTTTTCAAGCTTCAAGTACAATAAAGAGATGAGGAGCTCGCCAAATGTAATATTCCAAATTAAGGAACAGTTACAGATTGGAAATAATATGAGTTATTACCAATGTGAATCTACAGAAATATGTTTTTATATATTTCAGAACACTTAACCTTCAGTTAAATATGCAGCATCAACCTTATACAGCGTTTTATGTGCAAAAGGGTGGGGAAAAGTGATGATTTTGGCCCTAAAATGAGTATATTCAGAGATATGTGTAAAAATAAGAGAAATGGTGGGATTTTATTTTATATTATTTCATGAGGGACCTGTGCTCTTAATTTAAGCTCAAAAAAATAATTCTAGCTCAGTTAAACAGTTCCTCCTTCCCAAACTACGCTTAAAAACCCTGATTTCCCATGGCTTAAATGATGCAGAAAGTGTTGAAGCTTCTACAGCGTGATTTTCTGAAGGGTTTAACTAAAATAATGATGGAAATCACTATGAAAATTTTATAATATTATTAAATGGCTTTATATGAGAAAACACATATTTATACATGAAGAAAGGCCTCAAAACTCAGCAAAATGCTACAAGGAAATGCCCAATAAACCAAACAGCGTAATATTCAGGAATTTGAAGCAGTGTTTCATTATATTTTAGATCTACAACAGATCTAAACATAAAATCATATATTATAATGGGATCTATATGCAAAAAGAGATTTTTAGTACATTCCCCTTGGGGATCTCAGCAGAAGATGAATAACAATGAATAGATCTGAGATCTACACCATAGATCTGCAGTAATATTCAAAAATTTATGAAGAATATGATGCATAGTAGATCATATCTGAAATAGGAAATGGATTGGTTGGCCAATCCACGGATCACCTCAGTGAAGGAAAGGAGCCCTTTCATCGGAGATCTCTCCTCCAAACTGATGCAAAACCCACATTGCAACTCTACCTGAAAAAGGATGTAGTTTCCTCAAGGGACTACACTGAATAAGTGGAGCACACTTTGGCCTGATGCCAAGATAAGAATCTGAGGATCAAAACAGCTATTGCACTGCTACCAATGGTTTAGATTACCTCCCCACTGAAAAGATGCAATATAACTCTTCAGATCTAAATAGATCTAATTCCACTTGCTGCAGCTCTCTAAACAGTGAAGCCCTAATCAGGATTTACTCTGTCAAGGGAGGTGAAGCTTGGCCAAAATTCTAGATAGTGGATCAATTTAGCACAATCTCCTCCAAGAGACCCTCAAGGAAGGAAGAGGAATTCCTAAATAGGAAATCCCTCTCTCTTAGCTAAAAAAACAAGAGAGTTTGATTTGCTCAAGCAATCTCAAAATCGAAATATCATCAACAACCTTCTCCTTGAGCCTTCTCCTTCCTTTTATAAGATGAGGATGTGCAAAACCCTAAACCACCTTGGATCACTTAACCCCTTTCACATGAGGTCCTCCTTCTAGAACTGTGTTGTCCCTTTAGGAGATACATTGAACCTAGACAGCATTGTAGATTTGGTCTTGTTGACCCAGTCAAATAGCTCAAACTTGTTTCACACACAAGTGGCTTTTATTAAGAAAGCCCTGATTTGTCTCTGTTGACATTGGGCATTGATTTATTTTTATGTTTTAGGAGTTTTTCATGTCCTCCTTTACATTTTATTCATCAATAAATAAAATTAAAGACAGAATGAAATATTCCTATTAGCTTGGGCTAATTAGGAATATTACAGTCCTCCCCTCCAAAATTGTTTCTTCTCCTCAAGCAACTGTAAGGTGAGTGCTGCAAAATATCCTCCTTGGTGACACCACCATAAGATAAATTTCCCCCAAAAGCCAAGTGCTCACCAATCCATCCATCCATGTCTTGCTCCTCCAAGGTTCTCATGAGATGCAAATAGCTCATCCCATAAGGAGACAATAGATCATATGAAACAAACATGGTTTGCCCCCATGCTCTCCCTGAAACAAGAAAACATAAAGTACATGGAGAGTAGCCATCCCATGAGGCACATGCCATCCTTCCTTCTTTCCCCATACATCCTCATAGAATTACAAGTACATTATCAAGATAGGGAATCAAAACAATGTTCTTGAAAATAGAAAATTGCACATATGGAGGTGGGTCATAGTCCCACATGTGGAACCAATGCAAGGCATCCCCTGCTTGCATCAAATGTAGATATGGTAAGTGGTTTTCCCACCACTTACTTGCTGCCCACACCATATCACCATGGCTGAAAGTGTGATATATGTTTGGTGCTTTGGGGAAGCACCCATCATCTTGCAAAGTCTCCCTTTTCTTCTCAAGGGAGTGGCCCAATTCAGAAATTTTTAGGGCCCAATATTGGCCAAGTGGCTCACATGATATAACACTCCTACTTGGAGTCATGGCCTGAAAAAACATGGTGTAAGAGTACATGAAATCATAATATAAAACATATGTAACCTGATCATGTTTTTCACCAACAATCCTCCTCCCATCAATGGAGTGGTGCATGGATCTATTCTCTTCCTCAAAAGAAGAAAGAGTGAGCTGATTTGACTCTTCCTTTTGGCCCCCTTCCATGCCAAAGGTGTTATGTGGAAAGTTTCCCTTCCCATGCTACTTCAAATCATAGCATAATAAGGGGCCATCCCACCACTTGATTGCTGAAATAAGCTTCTTCAAAACTTGGAAATGATAGAGGATAAGGAGTGTTGGCTGAAGGGAATTCAAGCAACACATGTCAAGCTCCAATTTCTCCCATGTGAGAGACTTCCTTTCATGACACAAACTCAATACATGACCTTTTGCATAAGATAACACAATACACAATGCAGTAGCCATATAAGGTTCCATCCTCTTCTTGAAATACAAATGAATATGGGGAATTACACTCCCAATGGATACATTCATCCAATGTATCATTCCTCCCCTCAAGTTTACAATAAATATTGGAGCGTCATTAACATCATGATATAAACATGCTCCCATATTCCATTTCATGAGAAGGTTACATCTTTTCCCAACCCAAAGTACATACATGATTATGATATTCATTCTAAATAGAAATACATGTACATACAACATGAATACAAGTAGATGTATGGACATGAAATTCAACATGGGGTATCCATACTCTCTCCTCATCAACCAAAACAAACATGCCTTATTCTTATGCTTTATTTTCTTGGAGTACATGGCATGAGACAAGAAAATCAAAAAAGTTGGGTGATACCCAAACTCACCCAATAAGAACCAGTGTAGGTGATCTCCTTCCCGCTTAAGATCTAGATGTGGTAAGTGGGTTGCATGCCACTTGCTTGCTACTCTTATCATTTCACCATGGCTGAAAGTGAAATGTATATTTGGTGCTTTTGGGAAGCACCCATCATGTTGCAACACCTCCCTTAGCCCATCAAGGGAGTGGCCATATTTGAAAATAATCTTGGCCAATAGTTGGCCATGAAGCTTGTAAGGTAAGACACTCCCCTTAGGAGTTATGGCCTGCAAATATAAAGTAAGACAATACATGCAATCATAAAATAGGATGTGATTTACATAAGCATGCTTCTTACCCAAAGTCTCCAATTTTGTGTTGGATTCCCTCTTAGAAAGATATGACATGGATGCACAAGGTTGAGGGAACACTTTGCTCTTCTACTCATCATGGGAACCCCTTGGTCGAATTCCTTCAATTAAGGAGACATTAAGGCATAGATCATGGAAAGATGTATGGACTGATGTGTCCTTGCTTTGCTTGAATAGATCATCTTGCCTTATTTTTGCATTACTATGCTGAAATAAAGAGGGACAAATGTTCCTTACCATGTGAAGCTTGCCCTCCTCTTTGATTTCTGCAATCTTCAGGGTCTCATCCTTTGATAGTGATGACACATGTTGCCCATGGATGGTGCCATAATCTCCATATAATGAGACCTCCTTAATGAGAGATGACTGAATACATGAGTGGAGAAGACCCTCCATGCTTCCCTTGTGTAATCCAATCACCTTCCTAGGTGTTTCAACTCTTTTCAATGGATAGGAACGAGGCTGGCCCTCTTCCCCATCTCCTCTTTGTGTCCTCAAGGTTTTACACCTTTTTCATTCCGAGGGCTTTTGAAATGCAATCCCTTTGAGATATTCAAGAAAATGCCTCTCATCTATGTACTTCCAAAACCATTGAGGTTCTGGATCTTATGCAAGTAGAAGTTTCTCTTTGAGCTGGGGAGTGCTCATTAAGAAAGAGGCATCTGGAAAGGAGAAAAGGTTTCTCACTTCAAGATGTCTACCACTCATCATTTCTTCCTCCATTTCTTCATGAATGAAGCTAAAATTTGAATTTCCCCATGAGGAATGGTGCCTCATTTCTTCCGTACTGCTTTTGCACAGCGCCGTGCAACTTTGTTGCTCTAAATTAGCAGCATACAGAAATGTAGATCTCCTCATACAATGTGCTGAAATGACAACAGATGAATTTTTAATCACACCTTGGTGGGATGTAGAAGCAAGAGATTATTCTGCAACTATGTAGTCTTCCTCCATTACTAAAGGCTACTCCTTCAAGGTTGTGCCAGCGCTGGTACAAATCTCCACCCTTTCAATCTCCTTGAGATCTTCTTCAATACCCTTCATGGTCTGGAAAAGGAGCAGGGAGATCTCCTCTTCTATCATTCTTCCAAGTGGTGGAGCCATGCTCTTGTTTTGTCTATAAAATGCATCTTCTTTGTGAGGGTAGGAAGTGCATGGTTCTTCCTCTCCTTCTTGAAACCTTCTATAGGTCTCATTGCAAATTTCTTCTCCTTGAAACCCTCTAGGAGTTTCATTTTCTTCTTCTTTCTCCTTTGTCTGTCTACCCTCCTTGAAGAGGCTCTTTATGGATCTGGGGTATGCTGAGTTAAAGCTCATATTTTTCATAATTCTGATATTTCTCCTTGCTCTACAGCACTTTGGCTTGAAGCCACAGGCTGAGCCAAAGATCTTGCTCTGATACCACTGTAATATTCCAAATTAAGGAATAGCTACAAATTGGGAATAATCTGAGTTATTACCAATGTGGAGCTATAGAAATATGTCTGATATAGATTTAAAAACACTTAAACTTTAGTTAAATATGCAGCAGCAACCTTATACAGCGTTTTATGGGCAAAAGTGGGGGGGGAAGTGATGATTTTGCCCCTAAAATGAGTATATTCAGAGATCTGCATAAAATAAGAGAAATGGCGGGATTTTATTTTATATTAGGTCATGAGGGACCTATTCTCTGAATTTTAGCTTAAAAAAATAATTATAGCTCGATTAAACAGTTCCTCCTTCCCAAACTAGGCTTAAAAACCCTGATTTCCCATGGCTTAAATGATGCAGAAAGTGCTGAAGATTCTAAAACATGATTGTTTGAAGGTTTTAACTGAAATTATGATGGAACATAAGTCTGAAAAGTTCATAATATGATTCAATGGCTTTATATGAGAAAAAACAGATTTATACATGAAGAAAGGCCTTAAAACTTAGCAAAATGCTACAAGGAAATGCCCAATAAACCAGACAGCATAATATTCAGGAAGATGAAGTAGTGTTTCATTATATTTTAGATCTAAAATAGATATTAATAGAAAATCACATATCATAATGGGATCTATATGAAAAAAGAGCTTTTTAGTACATTCCCCTTGGGGATCTCAGCAGAAGATGAATAACAATGAATAGATCTGAGATCTACACCATAGATCTGCAGTAATCTTCAGAAATTTTTGAATAATATGATGCACAGCATATCAGATATGAAATAGGACATGGATTGGTTGGCCAATCCACGGATCACCTCAGTGAAGGAAAGGAGCCCTTTCACTGGAGATCTCTCCTCCAAACTAATGCAAAAACCACACTACAACTCTGCTTGCAAAAGGACACAATTTCCTCAAGGGATTGCACTAAAGAAGTGGAGAAAACTTTGGCCTAATTCCAAGATAAAAATATGAGGCTCAAAACAGCTATTGCACTCCTGCCAATGGTTTAGATGACCTCCCCACTGAAAAGATGCAATAGAACTCTTCAGATCTGAATAGATCTGATTCCACTTGTTGCTACTCTCTAAACAGTGAAGCCCTAATTAGGATTTACGTTGTCAAGGGAGGTGAAGCTTGGCCAAAATTCTAGATAGTGGATCACTGTAGCACAATCTCCTTCAATAGACCCTCAAGGAAGGAAGAGGAATTCCTAAACAGGAAATCCCTCTATCTTAGCTAAACAGCCAAGATATTTTGATTTGCTCAAGAAATCTCAAAATCGAAATATCATCAACAACCTTCTCCTTGAGCCTTCTCCTTCCTTTTATAAGATAAGGATGTGCAAAACCCTAAACCACCTTGGATCACTTAACCCCTTTCACATGAGGTCGTCCTTCTAGAACTGTGTTGTCCCTTTAGGAGATACATTGAACCTAGACAGCGCTGTAGATTTGGTCCTATTGACCCAGTCAAATAGCTCAAACCTGTTTCACACACAAGTGGATTTTATTAAGAAAGCCCTGATTTGTCTCTGTTGACATTGGGCATTGATTTATTTTTATGTTTTAGGAGTTTTTCATGTCCTCCTTTACATTTTATTCATCATTAAATAAAATTAAAGACAGAATGAAATATTCCTATTAGCTTGGGCTAATTAGGAATATTACACCAAACTTAAAGAGGAATTTCATCAAAATAAAAGAAAGCATCATGAAGAAGTCATATCTATAACAATTCAATTGTATAAGGCAAAGAAAAGGGAAGAAAATTTGTCAAGCCACCTTGAACAAAGAATTAAGAGCTTGAACAATCTTGAAGCAGAGATTGGTCAATACAAGGAAGAGGTCTCCTCTCTTAAATCTCAACTAGAAGAAGCAAGGAAACAAGTGCAAGGAGCTAAGAAGGTGATGGAAACTTTTGCATTCATAGAAGGACAAGTTAATGAAGCAGAAAAGGAGAGAAACACCATGATATGCCAACTAGAGGAAAACGATGAAGAAATATTGAAACTAAAAACAGACATCAATCTTCTCAAAGCCGAAACTTGTGAAGCTACAAGAATAAAATAAGAAATGGAAAGAAATCTAGCAAAGGAGAATAAAGAAGTCTTCATAATGAAATCAAATATCATCTCCCTTAAAATCGAAGCACATGAAGCAACAAGGATGATGGAAGAAATGAAGAAGCAACTACTTATGAAAGATGAAGATTGTGAAAAGTTGAAAGGAGAAATTGTCTTTCTTGAAAAGGAAGTTGAATTGTTGAATAAAAACTTGAAATGCTCTCAAACCCTAGATGACATCCTAAGTCAGCAAAGGTCTCCTCTTGATAAATCAGGTCTTGGCTATACAGGTGAATCCTCAAGCAAGAATGATAATGCTTCAAACAACAAAGATGTGAGGAACCTAGAAAGAAATGTTGATGCTCCTAGTTCCAACAAAGGCAAGGAGAAGAATCAAGACAACAACGGAAGAAATTCTACTCTAAGGAGACTTGCATATGGTGTCAAGAATATAAAAGGCAATGAATATCATCAAAGAATCCCAAGGCAAAAAGACTTCAAGAGTACTTCAAGGAACTCTTCATCTCCCAGGTAAAAAAGTATATTTCTTGGATATTGCTATTCTTGTACAAAATTTGGGCACATGGCAAAAGATTGTAGGGCATATCACAAAGACAAATATAATGGTCCCCGTCAATCTCCTTGAAGAAATTTTGCAAGAAGAAGTCATGATTTCTTATTCATGAACAAGATAGAGTGCTTCAATTGCCATAACATTGGACATATAGCACGTGATTGTAACTCGACTTGGGCCCCTGCACAAGCTAGAACCATGCCAGAAAATAAAGTTACACAAGTATGGAGAAGGAAAAAGGTTGAATTCAGAAGTCTCTTGAACACTCTAGTGAACAACACATGTTGTTGACTAGATGAAGTCATCCTTGATATTCCAAGTATTTGATGGTGAAACCTTGCCAAAAGGATCAGATGGTGAAATCCTTGTTTCATACCGACTCGATGGTGAAATTTCTGCCGCATGAAACACTTGTTGAAAAGGATCAGGAATTGATGTTGTAGTCGAGCTTGATGTTGAAAATGATTCTTCGTTGATCACATTCATTGGATCATTATCAGTTGATAAAGGATCAGAAAATGACTGTACTGCTTGATATGCTATCTCAAAATTACTCAAAGGCATCCTACCATTGAATGAATCCAATTCTGATTCTAAAGGCACTATCCAAGGATCAGCAAATGGAATAGTGCTTAATGTAATCATATTGATATTAGCAATATTATGCGATACGTTAGGTGGAGGCATAGAAAAAGTTCCCATTAAAGTGGAATCTTTGATTAAACCTACTCCTATATCCTCATAAGGGATAGTCGTTTTTCCTACGTGCTGAATACTATCAGTAGAAGCTGGGTCAGACGAATAATATGAGAGCTGATCGACTTTCACAATATTTTCTTGATGAGGAAACATAATTATCCGAAATACAGATGACACGACAGCAGTCATAGCATAAGAGAAACTTCGACCCAGAAGAAGGTTGTAATCTAGAGGGACATCAACTACTTCCACATCTAAATTAACAGTTTTTCCTTCGACTTCTATAGGTAGATCCTATAAAATTCCGAATGGATGGAATCATCTTCTATAAAAAGCTTTGAGGATTATTGGTGATTGGTTAAGGGTTGGAGAACCAAGTGATTTCCAACAGTTTAACAACATGATACACGTAGATGCTCCTTCATCAATAACAGTACGAAATCAATGTCAGTTTTTTACTAGTACTGGGATCTGAAAAGCCATTTGATGAGGGAGACGAGGTGTAAAATTTTCTAAATCGAAGATCATGAGATTTGAATCTTGAATATCTACAGCTCCAATTGCTGATAAGAGTAATTTCCTTTGTACTGGACATGATTGCAGCACTTCCAAGGCCGACATTGCTGAAGGAGATATTGCTAAATCCTCCACAATGTTGTAATTCTGAGCAGCTCTCACATGTGGATTGAAAGCTGATTTACGCAGTACACCTTTAATAGATGGTTTGATTACTAAATCAAGATTTGGTTTCTCGATATGCAGCGGATCAGAAACCGAAGGAGATGTAGCTGGTGCAGAACTAGAATTTTCTACTTCTTTACCAACAACAGGGTTTTTACTACCATAATCTTGCAATCGATTCGCAACCATCAAAATATCTGTTGATGCATTAGAGGAAGATCCAATCATTTTTTATCTTGAACAGGAAAAGGATCCTTCAAAACAGCAGAGGTGGATGAATCTTTGATGAATTTAGATACCTCGGCTCTATGCGAACATTCCTTGGTGAAATGATCCTCGTCACAGATAAGACAAGGATCACGAGGTTTCCGTTTATCATCAGTTGATTCATTTTTATCAATTTTTTCCTTGGGAGATGAAGTCTGTTTATTCTTTTTCTTCCCTTTCTTCTTGTTGTCGGATTTCGACTTTGTAGTAGATGAATCTACAATGTGAATATCAGCAGAAGTTTCCAGGGAAGATTCTCCTTTTGGTGAATCAGGCAAAGTTATTATGGCAGAAGTAACCTTTGAAGATTTTTTCTTACTCTTAGTCATACTAACTGAACTGATTACACCATCAGCGGCATGAGACCCTGAAGGAGTTTTTGGTATTTGACCAGGACGAGGTAAATCGAGAATTTTCTCATACAAAGTTTCAGACTGAGTATATACCAAGTCTAGATACTGAGCTTGAGAAATAACTTGTTCTTTTGTGAAAACTCCTGCTTTGGCTACATCTTCAGTGATTTTTGGTAGCAATGGTTTGACAAAACATTCTTCCAATATTTGATCTGGGATAAAAGCTTTTACCAAACGTCTTCTATGTCTTCATTCATGAATATGATCTAATATGTATGTAGACGTAGATTGTTTTAGTGAAGTTAATAATTTTGTGCCATTGTCGTATCTGACTAGCAACTGAAAATGAGTTAAGAAAGCATTTGCTAGGGCATTGAAATTGGTAAATGAGCCTCGTGGTAATTCAATGTACCACTTGGCAGCTAATCCTATTAAAGTTCTCTGAAAAATTCTAAGGCGAATGGAATCGTTGATTAATGAGTTGGATGCACACCAAAGGTGGTAAGTCATGACATGGTTAGAAGGATCCTCTCCTGATTTTCCTTCAAACTTTGGGATATCACTGAGCAACTTATGCGGCATAGGCGGCTAATACGAATGATAATAGATAGGATCATTCGTAAGGCGAGATAAATCCGATAAATCTAAATTTGCTATGAATGGAAATCGACGAGTAGGGTCTTGTTGATAACTTTGTGAGACTAAACCAGTCCCAGGAGGAGGATATCCAGGATAACCTAGAATAGGTTGTGCATTTGGAATCGGAGTTCCCCCTGGATAACCAGGAATAACCGGACCATACTGGGGTTGAACAGGTGTCTGATATGTATACCCAGGGTATGGTTGTTGCGAGTAGACTGGAGTTTGAACAGGTCCATATTGATACAGCCCTTAATATGGTTGATAATTAAACTGAGGTTGAATTGTTATAAATGTACTTGTACCAAAGCCATCCCTTGTCGGTATCCGAACGTAGGTCCGAATCCAGACTGCGGAATAGAGACCTCGAGAATCAGACCGATGTTTGGAGGGGGCGTATGTGATAAGATCCGTAGATACTCCGTGAATAGGTGTGGTAGAAGTGAACAAGTCTATTAGCTAAAGTAGTCGTAGGTGTACTTTAACTGTTTCATGACCTAACACAAGTGCGGTGTGTTTGAATGATAGGTTGACAGGTTGCTTGGCTGATTATAACCAACTTTTGTCCACGGACATATGTACTTTCATGATTTTGAGTTGTAAATCATTGGACTTGAGATGATCTCACACCATTCCTCTAGATATGAAGGTCCCACCATGCTGTGTAATTTAAGTGACCCACCGTAATCTGTCGACATAAGGCCGATAATCAGATCTGATAATTTCACCTCCTTGTAACATTTGTTGTTCCTGATAGAAACTTCGACCCTTCAGTCGTTGTCCTAAAGGAGGTTGCAATCCTTGAGCTGGGTACTGCCCTTGAGGTTGATATTGACCTTGAGGCATGTATTGACCTTGAGGAATATATCAGCCTCTCATGCCCATCTTGGGTGGCAAAAATGCCCTGAGGTTGATACTGACCCTGAGGTATGTATTGTCCTTGAGGTTTCCCCCAAGGCTGTATTTGAGTATTTTGAGATTGCCCCCCAGGTGATACATTACTAGCTTGAGAACTAGGGTTTGGGATATTTCCAGACATCATATAAACTTGCTCATTGTTCAAAGTTCCAGTATTCGATTCATTCGTACCAAATGATGACATTGGTTTGTTAGGAAGAGGAGATTCTCCTAAGAATGTACCAGAGAGCGACTAACAGCCTATAGGAACAGACGGACCACCATACAGAAATGTTTCTGGCGATTCAGTAAACATAGATGACTCACTAGACATGTTTAGCTTAGGTCTGTTATCACTCAGTAATTTCTCCAGGTTCAAGAGAGAACTCACTGAGGTAACCAAAAACCTACTTCAAACTCTAGGATCTAGCCTTCCTAAGGTTCAGAGAGGGCTCTCTCTTTAAATTTTAACTTTGTTTTAATTTGTGAATATTAGGCTAGCTATGAAAGTGCAATTTTGGTTTGGTTTTGTTGGATTTGGTGGGAAAATTTCACTTGGAGGATAGATAGAGGGAAATCTACTTGTCCATTGGGCTATGGAGTCTAATTCAAGCTAACAGAACTGGGATCAAAGCCTAAAAGGTTAAATGTCTGCAGGGAAAGGTAGATAACTCTTGGAGATCTTGGGAAAAATGGTTTTTGAGGAAGTATGATTAGGATAAAGGGCACTTAAGGATCCTTAAATTTGGAAAAGGGAAGTAGAAGATAGAGGTCAAACGGGAGAGGGAGCAATTAAGAATTCCCTACATCGGAAATCAGAAAAATAAATAAATAAATGATAACTAGTTAAAAGTTATAAAGCAAGCTAATACGTCATGTAGTACACTTAGTTACAATTCACCAAGCCGGAATTAAAGTACTGGATATAAACAGAAACAAAAGAAGATAACGATGACAAGTTTAAGAGAGTACTTCACTCCAGATAGCTTATCACAGGGATCCTGAAGTATGATGCCAAAAAGGTGATCGATTCTGCTGCTCAAAATCAAAATCCAAAGCCTTCAAGTCAATGAAAATATCTATAGTAATATCCAGCAATTTTATTCCCCCAAAATACTTCAAAGAGTGAAGTATTTATACAAATTCTAAACTAGAATATCTTGAAAAAAATATCAAGATTGGTTTATAAATATCTCCAACTGTTTTACATAAATAGAACTTAAGTAAAGGACACTCAAAACTAATGTATCTATTTGGCACTATTTTTTATGGATAGGTGATGACAAAGAGGATAATTTGAATTCGATCTCAACTTTTAGTTGATGATGAGGCATCCAAGTCACTAACTGTCTCCTTTCTTTGTGCATTCTGCTCCAGCAATTATGAAAACTTGGGGCCTAATGATACCTTTTTATTTATCAATCCCAAATATATATTTAAAAATTGAAAGAGGTTATTGTAGATAAATATGTTTTTGAGATAAACCTCTCTCAGTTCCCTAAAATTCTTCTCCATCTATTCACGATAGGCTCTGTAAAACAATGTGTAAAACAGATTTTTCCACAGTCTGAAACATAGGCTGTAAATATATGCATGTATCTCTCATTATGTAACACCTGTGAAAAAAGTGAGATACTTTTTTGTAGATGGGTCTCTTAGGAACAAAAACCTCCTTCATTTTTTTAAGATGTACTTCTTATTGGCCACAATATTCTCTGCAAAATGATGACTTAACAGGAATTTTCTGCAAAAAGTTCTTTCAAATATTGTTTAATATTTACAAACCCATAATGGTTGTTAGAAAAGTGAGAGAGGTTTTTGTCTTTGGAAATCTTAGGAACATAAACCTCCTTCATTTTTACAAAATTAATCTTGTATTGGTTACAATAGTTTCTGCAAAACAATGACTTTAAACAAGAAATTTTTGTAAAAATGTCCCTTCTTGCTCTGTTTTCATCTTTTAACCTTACTTTTCTTTTAACTGTTTTTACTTTCGCTTTGGATAAACTTCATTGTTGTTGAAATTATTTTTCATATTTATTTACCATTTAATGCCTCTGTATTTACTTTTATTGTTTACCTTGACTGCTCTGTAACTTCTTTTGATTTGACTTTCATCTTATACACTTTAACTCTGATGTTTTTTTTACTGTTCTGTTTTCACTGTCACTGTGAATTCTTACTTTACTTTGAACTTTAACCTTTACTGTGAGTTATTCATTTTACCCTGACTATTATGAATGCCTTGTTTTAATCTTTACATTAAAATGCTCATTTATCTTTCACGGGATGATTGTTCTTTAACTCTGATGCCTAGAATCTTTTAAGGAAAATCCTTTGAACTCATTTCCTTGTAAGTTCTTGGAGTAAAACATATCTTTAACTAGTATTTAGATTTTTTTATCTAAATTCTCCTTTTGCTAATGACTTGCAAAACAAAATAATTTTTAATGAAACCCTCGATGCAGGGAGGTGATAATGGCTTTAAGTGGTCACAGTACTGGATTTGATTTTGGCACTTTAGAACCATTAGGATTGCTTGTACTCTGCTTCCTAGGCATTTTCATCTGCTTCTGCAAGTTTAAACAGTTTGCAATGGCAATTTTACTATAGCAGAGGCTTAATTTAGAAAATTTGGCAAAATAGAGTCTCTTTTTTGGGTTTTTTGCTCAATTAGATTTATCAAAGAAGTTTTGAGGCTTTAAAACTGGTCTAAAACAGAAAACAGGGGTTTTCTGAGTTTTTTGACTGAAAAATGGGGCTACAATTCCATTGAAAAGGTTTACAGAAGATTAGGGCACCTGCAGAGGATTTATGGCCTTATAAAGCTTGAAATTGATCATTAGACTGTGAAGCACTGATAAATTTCCTAAAAAATGGTGCGCAGCGGATTCTAGGGTTCCTGGGAAAAATTTTCCAGGGTTTTTCCTGTTTCTGGGACTTTTGGGCAATTGAATTTAATATTTCTTAATCTTAGGATAGATTATTTTCTTTTTAGAAGGTTTTTTCAATTAACTGTAGGTTAAATTTTGAGAAAAATCCCTGTTTTGACGCAGGTATAGGATTTAACAGGGTATACTTCAGTCTTCTGGTCGATTTGATTGCTTCTGAGGTTGAACTGGAGTGATACAGCTCTTCTGCAATCTTTTACAGGTCTCTTGGGAAATGGTTTGCAAGTATTTGGTGTAAAGATGGCAGAAAATGGCTATTGGAGGCTTTTTTGCAGTTTTACACAATCGAGAGGTCAAACAATGGTTTAAACGCGACATACAAGTGAAAAAGCATACACAAAGGTTCAATTAAACATTTGATTGCCATTAACCCTTTGGCATTAATTATAGGTCACGTCATGGTAGGAAGGTGATTTTCGAATTATTGAAAGGGCAAAGATCGGTGGTAATCGTGTGGGTTTTTACTCGTAAGCAGTTTTAATGAAAACCCACGCGATCCAACCATAAGAGTCCACGTTGAGGGGGGGTTTCAACGCAAAAAAGCCTATTTCACGTGGATTTTGTAATGGAGCGGTCGGGCACTTTTTCTATGCGATATTCATCGTCAACCGTCAGATTAAAAGCTTTGAAGCGAACGGGTAGGATCATTTCGAGAGGTGCATGGAACGGAAAGGTGGGACCAAGTTGGCTTAACTGCAGCATAATGGTTTAATATGTGTTTTAGACCTTTATAATAAAATCAAAGAGTAAAGGTTTAAAACATATATGCAATGTTTTATTTACATATAGCGACGGGATTAATTATGATTTAAAACATTATGATAATGTTTTACTCAATATACAAAGGAGCAGGCTTTAGATATGGTGTATATATATATGGCGAGGTTAATGTCTTTATTAAAACATTTTTTTTAATTCTTTTAATAAAACATAAGCGGGCGGGTTAGGACTGCAACATTTTATTAAAAATGTTTCGCAAATGTGCATAATGATACATTATATTATATAGTTTTTTAACTTTTTTTTGAATAGTTTAAAAACTATATGGCGGGATATTTGAATATGGATAATATTTTTGACCAAAGGGTTTTTTATTTTTGGATTTTCACTTAAGCACATGGGATAATATACCTTGGTCAAAAGTTTATAATAGTGGGTTTTTGGGGTTTATTAGATAAAATGGAATTAATAATATAGGAAAAGGGTATTTTTTAGGGATTTAATAAAATATGTTAAAAGTTAATATGAGAGGGGAGTGAAATGTAAAACAAAATACATACTATCTCTAAATATAAAATAATCAAGCATTTGCTCATCTTTATATTTCTTTGAATAATACTTAGGATAAATGTGACTTTGTGGGTTTTTATGAATGTTTATGAAGGGATGAAATTAATTATTCTAGGGTTACAATTTTTCTAAGAAATGTGTTTTTACTTAGGAAAGGGGGTTTTAATACATGAATGAAGGGTAAATGATGATAACTGAGGATTTATCATAAGACCTCAATATTTTTAACTAACCAGTCATAGAGCCTTGGGTCTGGTCCCAACAAAAGTTAGAGAAATGCTTTGAACTTGTTTGACTGATAGCTTAGAACACTTAATACTCATGGGGGTGTTGGAAATATTGTCATTGATGGAAATGGGAGGCCGCAAAGACAAGAGAAGGAAATGAGGTAGCTAAAGAAGAAATAGGCAAAGGATAGCAGAATTATAGACAAACAAAAGAAAGCAAGCATGGCAAAGGAGACAGACTAAGAACACCGTCAAGTGTAAATGGGCTTCGAATACAAAGGCGAGATGAAACTACAATTAAGGAGGCAAGTGAAACTACCATCTAGAGAAGTGCAGGCAAGAGGCGTAACCCTAAACGTAGGCAGAGGCAGAGGGAGCCATTTTTAATTCCAAGATTCGCTACCCCAGCTGGAGGATAGATAAACACAATTCCAGGAATCGTATAACCCAAAGCGGCAAGTATATATATATATACAAACAAATTCCGAGAATCACCTCCCACGCTAGAATATACACTAAATATTGGAGCAACAAAGTATATATATATATATATATAAATCTTATTCTCGAGAATCGTAACTGTGCTAGAGGATACATAATATTCTAGAATCTTAAACCCAAGCGGCAAAGTATATATATATATATAATTCCAGAATCGCTACTCCCGCTCGAGGATATACTAAAACTCAACATATTGGCTAATAAAGGCTCAAAGCATATATATATATATATATATATATGCAGCACAATACATATATATGCAGCGCATTACATATTTCACAAAGGTCCAAAGTTTATATATATTAATTCATATGGAGCGCTTTATGATCAAAGAATCAAAGTATCATAAGGTGGGACCCTTTCCCAATCGCATCGGAGATTATAAGGGCAGCGGAACATATAAATAGAAAATTGCGATTGCGATGAAGCCCGGACCCGATGGGTTTATAAAACATAATGGATATGTGCCGGAACATGCAACCAAAGAATTGCGATTGCGATGAAGCCCGGATCATATAAACAAAGGTTCAAAGCATATATATTAATAAGTGGAGCGCTTTATGATCAAAAGAAACGAAGTAATATAAGGTGGGACCCTTATGAATCGCATCGGAGAATATAAAGGCATCAGAACATCACAACAGAAAGTTGCGATTGCGATCAATCGCATCGGAACAATCGCAAAGGTACCAATCGCATCGAAGTTAAAGAGGAACATGTTAACAAATATTTGCGATTGCGATGAACGCCGAACGCAATAGTCATATAAACTCCGCCATATAAAACATGGTCGAGTCCGCATATCAATCGCAATTGGAAATTTGTGGAGCATATCAATCGCATCGGAGCAAGGCAGCTTGCGATTGCGATAGGCAAAGCCGGACGCAATATTCATATAAACTCCGCCATATAAAACATGGTCGAGTCCGCATATCAATCGCAATCGGAAATTTGTGAAGGCGTTGTTATATATATATATATATATATATAAAGTTGTTGCGATTGTATTGAAAAGTGCCGCGTGGTCTGTGGACCCACGGGCCTCGGCTTAAGGTGGAGGGCGATTATTAATATAATACAATTGCGATGTGTGCAATTGTATCGGGCCATAAAACAAAGGCCGTGGTGTATGTATGTTCTGCTTGCGGAACTCACCACATCAACAAGACACTTGCTGTATAAAAAGCGTTGGAATTTGCCCAGATTTAAAGTCAGCAGTTACATATATATACAAAATGCACTGATATAAAAAGCACAGTTACATGTATGCAGCAGTTACACCACAACAGAGGACAGACGAACAAACAGAGTTGAAAAGAGATAAAACACAGTCACAGAAAAGACAGACACAGTCAAAGAAAAGACAAATGCGCAGCGAGCCAAAAGACTAAATGAGTTGAGCTGGAGTTCTCATTGTAATTTGATTGTAAATGTTTTAATTGATTTTTATTGTTTGTGATGCATTGGCAAGTCTCCGGAAGAGAACAAATATCCCACTGTAATGTTAAATTGATACCTACAGTTATATTTTCTAAATGAGCAGATAAAAGGAATGAGAAGACAGAAGCCAAAGAGTCATGACTGTTCACTCCAAATTCCTATTGAAATACAAACAGTCATGTGAGGAACTCTATAAATAATATCAACTGGATATGCATAAGAGAGGTTAGAGAGAGAAAATATAGAGAATGCAGAGTATAGAAGAGTGAGGAAGAGAAGATTAAGAAAAGAAGAGCAGAAAGAGATGCTACAGAACAGAGCTGATATCTGAGGTAAATCAGCAAACATTCAGTTTGATAAATTGAGGGGAGTTGAGCCCCTATCAAGTCAGCAGCCTATAAATGCCGCCTGTAGCCGATCGAGGTTGGAGCCCCGTAGGTTGTTCTGCAGAAAATTGACGGGAGTTGGTGCTTTTGGTGTTGCGCCTGGGTGCACTTGTTGAGCCTCCGTAGGTTGTTGCCTGCGTAAAACAAAGGTGAGAGGAAGTCGAGCTTGCCTTTTGCATCACAACAATAATAAGATGTGGTTTTCTCCCTTTATGGGTTTCCACTCTATTCCTCGTGTCTCTTGTCCATGATGTTTATGTGTTGATATGATTTATATCATCTGCTTAATACCTGCTGCTCTCATATTAGGTCTTCTGTTCTATTAGATTGATAATTACTGCTCATATTCTAAGATTACTCACATATTAAGTTGGACATGAAATGAAGGTGTAAATAATTTTTAATGAACAGCTTTTTAAAAGTCCGTGAATGTGCAACCGATTCACCCCCGCCCTCTCGCTTAACTAAGTGGTTCTGGCGTAGCCGAGTTCTAAACCTCCTCAAGATATACTCAGAAGAACCATACTAAAGATCAGAAGATCATATCATCGGAGACAAGAGGAGTGCATGTCCAAACAAGAAGGCAAATGAATGTAACAAATCAAGAAGTATACATAGCCATGTTATCACAAATAGAGCCAAAGAAATTTGAAGAAGCCAGCAAGGACAAGTATTGGATAAAAGCAATGAATGAAGAATTGGACCAAATTGAGAATAACAATACCTGGGAACTAGTTCCTAGACCTATTGAGAAAAATATCATTGGTTCAAAATGGGTATTCAAAAACAAAATGAATGAGCAAGGACAAGTAATCAGGAATAAAGCCAGGCTGGTCTGCAAAGGATACTCACAAATTGAAGGACTTGATTACGATGAAACATTTTCCCCTGTAGCCAGAATGGAAGCTATCAGAATGTTCTTGGCATTTTCATGCTACCAAAACTTAAAAGTATATCAAATGGATGTAAAATCTACATTTTTGAATGGAGACTTAGAAGAATAAGTCTACATGGAACAACCAGAAGGCTTCTCATTAACAGACAAAGAATACTATGTGTGCAGACTGAAGAAGGCTCTATATGGACTGAAATAGGCTCCTCGTGCTTGGTACTCAAGACTGGATAAATATTTTCAAAAACAAGGCTTTAAGAGAGGTGGTGTAGATAAAGAATCTTATACATAAAAGCTCATGAAAATGAACTCCCGCTTTAAGAGGTGAGACAACAATATATACATAAAATCCCATGAAAATGAACTCTTGATTGTTGTAGTATATGTTGATGACATTATGTTTGGAAGCAACAGAGAAGAACTAACAAAAGGGTTTGCTAATGAGATGAAAACAGAGTGTGAGATGTTTATGATTGGAGAGCTCAGTTTCTACTTAGGACTTCAAATTCAGCAAAAGAACACAGGTGCGTTCATCTCACAGGAAAAATACTTAAAAGAAAAGTTGAAAAAGTTAAAAATTTAGGACTGCAAACCTGTGTCAACTCCCATGATCACGGGATGCAAGCTGTGTGCTAATGATGGGTCTACAGATATAGATCAAAAACTCTACAGATCCGTGATAGGAAGCCTGTTGTATTTGACAACATCAAGACCAGACATCATGCTAGTAGTAGGACTAGTGGCTAGATATCAAGCAGCACCTAAACAAAATCACCTTCTTGCAGTCAAAAGAATATTCAGATATCTACAAGAAACTGCATAGTATGGGCTTTGGTATCCTAAAAGCAAAAGCTTCACTTTGACAGCATACACAGATGCAGATTGGGTCAGCTGTGTGGATGACAGGAAAAGCACAAGTGGAGGTGCATTCTATTTAAGAGAAAGTCTGGTGGCATGGTTAAGCAAGAAACAAACATCTATCTCTTTGTCTACAGCAGAATCAGAATATATAGCAGCAGCAGCATGTTGTACACAATTCATGTGGATGAAGCAAACCCTCCAAGACATGAAGGTAAGCATTGATGAACCTATCTCAATCAAATTTTATAATACAAGTGCTATAAGTATATCTAAAAATCCTGTGCTTCACTCAAAAACTAAACATATCCCAATCAAGTATCATTTTCTCCGAGAACAAGTGGCCCAGAAGATAGTAAAACTGGAGTATGTACCAACAAAAGAACATACAACAGATATATTTACTAAACCGCTTGCTAGAGAACCATTTGAATATTTGAGAGATAGACTAGGGGTAGTATCTGTAGATGCTACTCTCTAATATGAAGAGAAAGCACAATTTCAAGGAAAGAACAGAAACGAAAATATCATTCTCAGGGGGAGATCAACCAGCAAGGGAAGCATGAAAACAGGTCCTCAGAATCAAAAGGATTATGGCAAGAATACATTCAGCATAAAAGAATCAATAAAAAGGCGAAAAGGTCAGTGGTGTAGTGGAAGAGTGGTGAACCATACGTGAACCGAACACATAAGAGTAGTGAACCCAACGTAAATCTAATCCAAAGGTTGAAACAGCAGCGTACAAAGTCAGAAAATTTCAAGGAGAGGAAATTCACGAAATATTGAAAAAGGATAAAATCACAGGATCAAAGAATAGAAGCTACACTAAGAATTCAAACCCCCTGCCATTGATGTCAAAGGGGGAGGAAGAGCAGGAAAACAGAGAAAGTGTATTGCCACAAATAAAGTTTATTTCCATCAATGCCAAAGGGGGAGACTGTTGGAAATATTGTCATTGATGGCAATGGAGGCAGCAAAGACAGAGACAGACAAATAAGGCAATAGATGCAAAGATAGGAAAAGAACAGTAGCAGGTAATATATAAAATGAAGGCAGAGGTAGAGGCAGAGCCGTTATCACAAGCAGAGGCAGAGGTCGAGTAGCAGAAGCAGCTAAGGCATAGGAAGAGGCAGTGAATATAGAAGCAGAGCCGTTATATCAGAGACAGAGGCAGAGGTAGAGCCGTTATCTCAAGCAGAGGTAGAACCATTTTTAATTCTGAGGAACCGCAACCCAGGCGGAAGAATACACAATATTCCAGGAATCTTAAACCCAAGCTGGAGGATATATATATATATATAAATAATTCCGAGAATCGCTTACCCTGTCGGAGGATACACTAAAATTGAAACATATTACACAAAGGTCCAAAGCATATATATATATATGCAGCACATTACATATATATGCAGCGCATTACATATTTCACAAAGGTCCAAAGTTTATATATATTAATTTATATGGAGCGCTTTATGATCAAAGAATCAAAGTATCATAAGGTGGGGCCCTTTCCCAATCGCATCAGAGATTATAAGGGCAGCAGAACATATAAACAGAAAATTGCGATTGCGATGAAGCCCGGACCCGATGGGTTTATGAAACATAATGGATATGTGTCAGAACATGCAACCGAAGAATTGCAATTGCGATGAAGCCCAGATCATATAAACAAAGGTTCAAAGCATATATATTAATTTATATAAGTGGAGCGCTTTATGATCAAAATAAACGAAGTAATATAAGGTGGGACCCTTATGAATCACATCGGAGAATATAAAGGCATCGGAACATCACAACAAAAACTTGTGATTGCGATCAATCGCATCGGAACAATCGCAAAGGTACCAATCGCATTGGAGTTAAAGTGGAACATGTTAAAAAATATTTGTGATTGCGATGAAATCCGGACGTGATAGTCATATAAACTCCACCATATAAAACATGGTCGGGTCCGCATATCAATCGCAATCGGAAATTTGTGGAGCATATCAATCGCATCGGAGCAAGGCAGCTTGCGATTGCGATTGGCAAAGCCAGATGCAATAGTCATATAAACTTTGCCATATAAAACATGGTCGGGTCCGCATATCAATCACAATCGGAAATTTGTGAAGGTGTTGTTATATATATATATATAAAGTTGTTGCGATTGTATTGAAAAGTGCCACGTGGTCTGTGGACCCACGGGCCTCCGCTTAAGGTGGAGGGTGATTATTAATATAATACAATTGCGATGTGTGCAATTGTATCAGGCCATAAAACAAAGGCTGTGGTGTATGTATGTTCCGCTTGTGAAACTCACCACATCAACAAGACACTTGTTGTATGAAAAGCGTTGGAATTTGCCCAGATTTAAAGTCAGCAGTTACATATATATATACAAAATGCACTGATATAAAAAGCATAGTTACATGTATGCAGCAGTTACACCACAGCAGAGGACAAATGAACAAACAGAGCTGAAAAGAGATAAAATACAATCCCAGAAAAGACAGACACAATCAAAGAAAAGACAAATGCGCAGTGAGCCAAAAGACTAAATGAGTTGAGCTGGAGTTCTCATTGTAATTTGATTGTAAATGTTTTCATTGATTTTTATTGTTTGTGATGCATTGGCAAGTCTCCGGAAGAGAAAAAATATCCCACTGTAATGTTAAATTGAGACCTACAGTTATATTTACTGAGTGAGCCGAAAAGAAATGAGAAGGCTGAAGACCAAGAGGTATGACTATCCATTTTGAATTCCTAGAGGAATACAAACAGTCATCAGAAATTCTCTATAAAGTTAAGTATATCATCTCAGATGCTATGAAAATGAAAGAGAAAACATTGAGAATGTGCATGAGCAGTGAAGAGTGAGGCAAGAGAAGATTAAGAGCAGTTAGCTAAGTATTAAATCCACCTGAGCTGGATATTTGAGGTAAATACAAACATCTGGGCTTGAAAATTGAGGAAGTTGGAGCTTCCTATCAAGCTGCAACCTGACAGGGAAGTCGGTTGTAGCTGACCGAGGCTGGAGCCTCCTGTGGAGAGGCTGGTGCCTGCTAAAAAATAGGAGTTGAGGCTTCCTTGCAAGTTTTGCTTGTGAATGGCTGGTGCTCCAGAGAAAACAGGTGAGAGGGATGAGTTTCATGCCTATCCTCACAACAATAATAAGATGTGGTTTTCTCCCTTTATGGGTTTCCACTTATATCTGGTGTCTCTGTGCATGAATTTTATTTTTGATCTGATTTATATCTTCTGCTTAATACCTGCTGCTCTCATATTAAGTCTATTGTTATATTATATTAATACTTGCTGTTCACATTCTAATATTACTCACATATTAAGTTGGACATGAAATGAAGGTGTAAATAAGTTTTAATGAAAAGTTTTAAAAGTCCATGAATGTGTTAAACTGATTCACCCCCCCACACCCCCCCTCTCAGTTTAACTAAGGGTTCAACAACCTCACATCCAGCAAACCATTAAACTAACAAATTACAGATCTACTGAATGAATGCACAGCTAGGTTCTTAACATTAATTAACAAAAGCAAAAACATAACCAATCTCACAAAAAATGACACAACAGATTCTGCCCAATCAAATCAGTTCATCATTAAAATATTCAAAACCTACTTGGGCACCTGTCCTAGGATAGTGGCCCAAAAGAGCAAATACATGTACAACAACTGGATCTGATCCAATTGATCAAGCCCTCCTTGGATAATCTAGATCTCCTCGCTGCCCCCTTCCTCAAACCCAACACACTAGAGTATACACTCCTCGCTGAGATGCATCTCTAAATCTTGTGCCACTATATGGTGTGTCTTCTCCTTCTGCTTAGCCTTGCCTTTTATCATTTTTTGTTGAGGTAAATCCCTAACCCTAATCTCCAAAGTGATTGAAAGTCGAGATTAGACCTTGTCTCACTTGAGTTGAAGGGCTGATATTAAAACATAATTCCTAAAGTCTATACATTTCTTTTTCTAATGTTTCCTTAGCTCAATTAGCCAACATAACAATTTTGGGTTTTCCTAAGTTAAAACTTAGCCAGATTATAAATGCAACTTGTTCACACTAGAGCAAGTGTCTAAGGAGATCTTGGGCAACTTCTGCATGCCTAGACACTTAGGCCTTGCCTGCCCAAGCTACAAACATCAACAAAAGAATACATCAGAAGGCCAAGGCTTGAACATGCAGACCACCCCTCCCTACATAAGTGCCAAAGCAGATCCTTCTATTAAAGGATAGTCCAAACCTCCATACCACAAACTCATACTCTTTGTTGATACTGGTATGGGAACTATACTGAATGCACCTCTTCTTCTTTCAAATTCATAGTTTACATTTGGCAACCTGTTTCAAGCAGCATACAGTTTAAGTATGGCCACTGCAACCTTTCCCCATGGTGCTTCTCTGCTCCCCAAAAACAAGTAATCCCAGCTAGTTTGTAGCCTCTATTGAAAGTTGTTAATTCCCACTCATGTAAATCAATCAATATGTTTGAAAGACTAGGCACATTGATTACCAAAATTATGGTGATGACATGCAAATGGTGACAATTTGCAACCATTACTGGAACACAAGCCATCCCTCACCTGTTTTGCTAATGTGCTTGACAGCTAACAATGCCTGCTCCTAGTAACATTATAGATAATGCACCTCTAGGAAAAGTTTTGAATTTGCAAACTAATTTTCGACCCTTTATTCATAACCAACCAAAAAACAAGAATCTCTCAGCTCATCTATTTTCACAGGTAGCTGTGGAAATAATTGAATTTTCAACTTCAAAGTTATACAAGGCACAAAAAAACAAAAGATATTATAGCCTATGTCCATCTTAAAATGCAACACATGTACGTAAAGTTTGAAAAAGTGAATGGAGAAACAGTTACTAATGAAATTCAAAGGACAAGACAGATAAATGCACAATTACATTATTGAAGATATTTCAAAGGAATCTAACACCATTGCATGGATATCAATACAACTTCAAAATATCAGGTAGTTAAAACTCACCAACAGTGATGTCACATCCACCAAAGAACTCGCCATCAATATAGAGCTGCGGGAATGTTGGCCAGCTGGAGTATTCCTTTAGACCTTGGCGCAATGTATCGTTCTCAAGAATATTGACTGTTTCATACTCTACATTCAAGGAATTCAATATTTGTACAAGACTGTTGGAAAAACCACACTGAGGGAAATCCTTAGTTCCCTTCATGAAAAGAACCACCTTGTTTGAAGCAACAAATGTATCTAACGCTTCCTTCAGTTCTGGAGTCAACGCTGCAACAAGACTAGGCTCAATGTAACTTGCATGCATTGATATATCACTGTATGATTCAATTGTGTATCTTGCTTGTAAGGATGGAACGAAACTAAAATAAGATTACTTTCTTATTTAAAAAAAAAAACATTTCACGATATCTACATCTAGAAACAGGAACAAATAGTTTACATGGTCAGAATACCATGTTTTTAGTTTCTAATTAATTCTCACAGAAGTTTAACACGTCACACTAGTAGGAAATTGATTTCTAAACTGAATCAAATACATGATAAACCCAAACAAATATATAAAGCACAATGCCCTCACCAAACACAACATATATTAGCATATGCAATATCCCAATGAAGCATTTACACTTTGCAAAACTAGGTAGCTTATAATATATAGAATAGTCTAAAAATGTTTCGACCTTTTACAGTCATCATTTTCCAACCATTTTTGCCCAAAATCTGGCTGCTAATTGTTGAAGCTAGAGGTAGCTTCAAAAGGTCTTCTACATACTGTTAATTTGGCAGCTCAGTGACAAATTTCAACCATGAGACAAGATTCCTCTTTTCGAGAGGACCAATTTTGACTATTGAAGCGCTCAATTTGGATAAGGGAAAGAGTTTTTTTGAACTAAAGCCCACATGTGCACATTTGATCAGGTTGGCCCTAAAGCAATTGGACACCCTTGGAAGGCTATAAATACAAGTGATCTCCACCTCATTTGGACATCATCATGAGACATTCTTCTATTCTTTTCCTTGGTTTGGCTCGCACAGGTCTGAGCCAAGTTCGCAGAAATTGGTTGGCACAAGTCCGAGATTACAGGGTCTGAAGCTCACGCGTGTTTCTAGGGTTTTGGGTCATAGTCACAGGCTTGCCAAGGCAATTTTCGACTGGAATCTAAAGTTTGATTTTTCAGTTAATGGAAGTTTTCGCCAATTGACCACAGAGTTCGGCAATTGACCGCAAATAGTGATAGTTGATTACAGTCTTATGAATCAAGGTTTTGATTATTGGCATGCTTGGGTTAATCTCATCGATATTGTTTAATTGTTTTTTGTTGGATAGGTTTATGGTTGAAGTTATGGATCATTGTACTCTCTCTTTGCTGAATCATTCAATGACAACCTAATAAGAAGAAGAATTTGAAAGGGTTTTCCTAGTAGTGGGTTTTGCCCTAGTCTCCAACCAATCTTGGTATCTCTATGTGTGAATGTTTTTCTTCTATTGTTCCTTTATGTTCCACTACATTGATGATGATTTTGTTCTTTCTATATAGTTCCACATGTTGTTGAATAATGATGTAAATTTGAATAATGTTATGATGTTATGGGGTGAATTTAATATGGAAATAATAAAATGCAATTATCCAAGCAAAGAACAATATAGCCATAAGAAAAATTAACATGGTATCAGAGTTGGGCTGAAGAAAAGTCATTGAAGATCACCCCTATGGAGACACCTTTGATGGAAGCAAAAGAAGATGGAGTAGACCTAAAAGAACGCTAGAGTTTGAACAAACCCTAGCAAATTTATGTATTAGGGTTTGATAGATATTATGAGGTTAGGGTTTGAGAGAAACCATGGTTTATGGCAATGACTTGAGATATACAATTTAGAAATCCTAGCATGATCAATGTGAAGATGTTCAAGAACTTGTGACAGATTTGTTGAAGCCCTAGATGGGATAGTCTCTATTAGGCTTGGTTGTTGATGAAGTTGGTAAATATATTGAAGGCAGCAATGTTATATGGTGAATGGACAGTAATGGCTCTTGAAGGTTGGTTCAAGAGGGAGATGATCACCTCTCATTGAAGATAAGTACTTTTCAATTTATGGTTCTCCTTTATGTCTTTACTTTTATTTAGATCTGATTGTTGTTTTGATTATTACTTATACTTCCTGCATGTATATTTGAGTATTTACATGCTTCTAACCTCCTGATGAGTTGTGATAAGTGGATCCTTCTTGAGGATCATGGCTAGTGCAGGAATAGAAGAACTAGCGTTGGAAAAGGTAAAGAGGCACTTGATGAAAAGTTGACAAAATACTACAGTTTCCCATGTCAAATAAGAATGTGCACAGGTATCTTAATCAATGTTTTGAAAATCGCGATCGGGATTAAATCGGCGAGGGGAAAAAATCGGACAGGTATCTTAATCAATGTTTTGAAAATCGCGATCGGGATTAAATCGGCGAGGGGAAAAAATCGGAAAAAATCGTAAAAATCGGGAAAAAATCGGTATAAATCGGGAAAAAATTGGCACATACAAAAATATTCATTTTTTTCCAATTTTTTTAATATCTAAAGCACCCACAACATAAAATAAATGCATTGACACATAAATATGAAAAAAAAAAACTAATATATAAGATGTGTAATATCATGTCTAGTGCTACATCACACATAATAGTGAATCATGTCTTGAATACTAAGTCCTGAGTCTCAACTCAACCTCAAAATATCAACAAAAAATATAATAATGTATCTCATATCATGAGTTATAATGTTATATACAAAGGAATGCACCAAATAACCTATACTACTGATTTCCTCTGCCCCTCTTGCGAGAAAATGTAATAGCTTTCCCTCTAGACGAAGAAGCTGACGGGGTTGGCAATGGACTTTGTTGTGCTCCAGATCCTGAAGCACCAGGAGCTAAAGGAGGCAGACCACGTCCTCTACTGGTAGCAGGGGTAGGTGGTGTCACCTCCTCCTCATGAAACTCATCATTGATTCATCACTACTAGAAATGGGATCATCAACAGGAGATACATAAACATCATCTAGCTCAAAGTCTTCAGACTTGGATTGCTCAACCTTATAACATGATAGAAATTGAAAAAGTTTAACATGCCTAACCAATGATTTTGGTTTGAGTGAAGGGTTCATCTCCTCAACCTTAAAATGCGGTAGAAAAAGATTAACATGCCTAACCAATTGTTTTTCTTTGAGTGAAGGGTACATTCTTGTTAAGGCCATGGTAGGGGAGTTCAACAATCAATACCACCAACATCAACAAAGTTCAACAATCAATGCCACCAACATCAAGGTTCTTAAAGGACTTCATACTCTTGATCAAATGCCAATCTCATACCCTTACACATAATAGAATCAAATGGAAACAATGCAAATCCCCAAACCATGAAACCCTCAAAACCATTAAGTCTGCTGAATTTTGAGTGAAATCTAAAATTCTAGTTTCTCCATATGAAATCCAATGAGGTCGAAACCACTCTTAAACATCCTGAGTCATTTCATGGTAATGTTAAAAATTTAAGTAAAAGGATGAAAATGAAAAATAAAGGAAATATCATTTTTACTTTAAGAATTTAACATTACCATTAACTGCCAACAGGGTGTGTCAGGAAAATGAGAGGGCTGCAAAAATGACCAAAAAAAAAATCGATTTTTGAACTTATAGGATTGCTATTTGATGGGCCCATGATTTTTACTGAAAAAATCGCGATTTTTTGGCGATTTTTTCAAATCAAAAAAATCGCCGATAATATCGTTTTGTTCAAAAAATAGTGATTTTTTCAATTTATCGCGATTTTCAAAACCATGATCTTAATACTACAAGGTGTGTATGGTGTATGGTTTCAATGTTATGTTTCAGTTGCAATGTTGGATGGCAAGGTAAACCCTAAGGTATTGAGGATTTCACCTTCATAAATGACATATATATGAAAGTAGATTTGATTCATGGTACTCATGATGAGATGGTGCACTTGGTATTTGTAAATTTCTGAAGACGTTCTATGCTAGATGCAAATATGCTTTCAACGTTTAGGGCTTAACCATATGAAAGTAAGATGCAGATAGAACATACCAATAGATCGATGGAAGACAAGCCAAAAACAGAGATAAGGAATGGTGGCGTTACGGCGATCAGCAGGATGCTTCAACCAGCAAAGTCTTCATAAGGTCAGCCGACCCAATGTGTCACACAACCCCAAGACGTCTCATCAAGAATACTCCACCAAGACACTGCACCAAGAAGCCCTAAACGCAGAACCAAGAACATTGCTCCATCACCATCCAAGAGAGAAGAAAATGCCTCCACAGAATGTGTGTGTAAAATGAACTCCAAGTCTCTCCAATATATAGGCATCTGTGGGGGTGTGTGACACATCTCTTATGTATGTGGGATAAATCAGGTTGACCTTGCACATGTGGAATAAATTCAAAATACATGTTTTGCTCATCTGATCAAGATGATCTTTAGATCAATCTTGCACCTCTTCGAGAGAGGAATCCAATAAAAATATTGGCATCGTCATCCGAGCATCACATCATGGAGTTTGGACCTAGTTGCCCAAAATTAACAGTATTGGACAAATATCTTACATTCTATTAAGTCATAGAAACAATGATTTTTGAAATATTGGTATATTTGATATTTGGCTAACATCTATCTCTTTTAGACATGATGGTTCTCCTGATCTCATAAAGAAGGCTAGCACATTGATTCTTATATATGGTAGCTTGATACTATTGATAATGCTTGTAATAAGCATGGTAACCTTGATGATAGCACTGTAACAATAAGACCGATATTCATGATCTTCTTGTTGACCTTGGTAATTATGACATTGGTAAAATTGGATACCCTAACTTGATGCTTGTGATGTAATGATTATAATCTTTGAAGTATGATGACATGCCTGTCAACTGCCCTAATCATAACATTCTAACCCTTGATGAAAATTTTATGTCATGATGAAGTAGATGATGTTGACATGTTATTACCATGATGGATAAATGTTTTAGAACCTGATATAGCTAGATTTTATGATCTAACAGTTTTTTATGCATGATAGTATTATAGACAGGTTGATGACTTGCATAATAATGGCTGAAGGGGCTACTCATTCAAAGGGAGAATCTCTCCATAAAATCCCTACACCTATTATCATTTGCATATGTATAGAAGATTCTTTATTGTTGAAGTAAGATTTTTGACTAAATATCTAATGTTGATAGTCTGCAGCAAGTTTTGGTCTGAGAAGAGAGGGTTTCCTTTAGTTTAAACCCCAACTATATGGAAGCAATCTTATCAGTGCAACTATAAGCCTCAAAACCACATGGAAGAAATCCTATGGGTGCGGTTATGCCTATAGGTCACAAAATCTGAAGCTTTATGTATAAAATCAGGAATGCACCAGGAGTATGACAATCCTACAAATATGGAGCAGACAATAGAAAGTTCTATGAGCGGGGAGTTTGAATGTTTGACTTACTATAATGTGAATATGTTGATTAAACTTGTATTTGCAGGTGACCGGAATATGCATATCAATATGTCATTATGATTTAACCATTAAGGCTAGTGTATGACAGTATTTGATAACAGTTGCAAGGGTTTGACTAGATTTAGATGATTGGTATAGATAGGCAGTGTTTGGAGTTTGACATGATGCTTGATAATTCATAGAGATGTTTTAGAACTTTGACTCGATATGCTTTGGGTTATGTATTGATTGAACTTGCTATGATAACAAATTAGGATTTTGATTTGATAATTGACGGTTTGCCTTGATGACGGTGCTATGTGGGTATAGTGACTTTCAGAGACTAATAGTGGTATTCAATAATGATTTTGTATTGCTTCATTAGCTTTGGTTCATTGGTTGAAGTATATACAGTTGTGATTCAATATGATAAATGGATGAAACTTATATGACTTGTCCCTGACTTAGGCATTCATATTTAGTGACAGAAATTATTCATGCTATGATCATAAGGATGGCTTGATAAAGGTTGATTATATAGTACTTGGTAATAAAAGGTTGTCATAACTTGGTATTTGGATGTTAGCTCTACCTGGAATTTGATCCAAAGAGTTTGTCACGGTGATACTGGCAGAAACTTTTATGACTTTGACATTAACTTTGATTTGGCATCTAAGGTTTGATAAGTTGACTTAGTTGATTTGATTGTAGAGTATTGATTTGTGTAACGCTGAGCATATTGGTTTGTTCAAGTGTTATGTTTGCAGAAAGCATTATATGAAGCAAGCTTCCCGAGCCTGGTATGTCTGTATTAACAGTCATCTGGTGAAGCCAAGAAGATGTGCCCATCCAAACCTCTACTTCAAAAGTGGTCCAAGCTATGACTTTGATTTTGGTTTTATATGTTGATGGTCTATTCTTGACAGGTAATGAGCCTTTGATGATCAAAGTAAGAGGGAGTTGGCTTCTGAAGCTCGAAAAAATGAATCATGGCACGATAAATCACTTTCTGAAGTTTGGAACAAGGTTACTTGGGAGCAGAAGCGATGAATTAGACATAAAAAACATAAAAACATAGATTGAACCATATAACATCAATCATCTAGAAGTTATAATCTTCTAATCTCGAAGTCATGTTTCTAATCTAGAAGTTAGAACCATACAACATATTGACTCTTGAGTCCCATGATTCATCAATTTAAAGTTTCAAGCTTTCAAAATTCAATATATAACATTTATCATCATCGATTCATTGATCACCATAGTTGTACTTGTAAGCTAAGTGTAACATTTACAACAAAGAATATTTAACATGAAATTTCTAATTTTTGAAATTTGAGTAGATCGTGGTAATGGTGGTCTTCTAAGGCTTGGCCTTAATGCCTGTTGACATTGTCTTCCTTCAGAAAATATAATTAAAAAAATGTGAATAATTTCTCTAGAAATGTTAAAGGGTATTTGTAAAGATGTAAGAATGAAGAATAATTTCTCTAGAAACGTTAAAGGGTATTTGTAAAGATGTAAGAATGAAGATAAGATACTTTATGTCAGACAGCCACTTAAAGATAATGATCCAATAAAATATTCATTCCCAAGATGTAACCCAGAAGAAAATGAAAAATCTCTAACCTGTGGTGTGTCTTGGATGAAATAATGTGCAAATTGTCAACCATAGAAATCTAGATAGTTGTAAAGATTTAAAAATTTTAAAAACGATGGTGTATTAATAAACATTGAACACATATTGAGAAAATCACATGATACATCTAGTTTTTGAAACACTTCTAACAGAATATCATCCTAAAAGATACCGTAAGATACTGTAATGTTGGGGTCACATTAGGCAGCTTAAACTAGGGCTTTGATTTTGATATCATTGTGAAGGAAGCCACATGCTTTTTTATGTGATGGCCGCTTAAGAAAAAAAAATGGGATCTTGCATAATAAAATATAATAGAGTTAAAATCTTGGAGTCGTAAGCTAGTCCCCAGGGGGGGAATGGGATCTGCACTTTAGCTGATTACTTAGGTATTCGACATGTCCAACAAGGGGAGAACACGTAGAATGTGTTTCTAAGGAATAAATTAATTTCTTTTAAGGAAATGGGAAATTCAACCTAGAAGACATATCATTAATTATCCAAAGTTTAAGCAATTGCATTTTCATCAACTTGTTACCTACTTTGCCATTAAGGTCGTAAAATCTCTAAGAAACAGTGGATGGGAAAAGACACAAGCCCCCATCTCATGCAAGCAATATGGCCATGACCTAAAAGGGTAGATGCATTGATGAAACATCAACAAATATTTCGGTCATCCATCACTGTCTCCAATAAGATGGCATATCTTGATTGCAAAGGACTGTCAACTTGGTTTCAATGTGAGAAAGGAGTAGGTGTAAGGCATTAAAAATAGTACAAAGAATGATTTCATAATATTTAGGCCCTTTTTACAGTGGAGAGAAATTGTTGTTGAATTAAACACTGAGTTTCAAAGGGTCATATATTCTGCTTATAATAACTACAACATAATGAGTCTTAAAGCTAAGCTTTCGTTTTTATTCCTTAATGAAAATTAGCCTTTACTCATATCTTGACAGTTGATCCTTGCATAAAACGAATATGATGTATGCTTTTCAACTAGTCTCAAGATTGTTAAAGGATATAACTTTCCTGAGTTTACAATAAAATAATGGCCATTACCAAATGGAATTATATCATAATATGTTAAAAAATAGTTCATACACAAATTATATTGACAGTATAGTTAGGTTGGCAAATGGATGATTTAAGCAAATGGAGAGCAAGTAATTTCATTTAGGACCAAGTCTTTAAGCAAAAAAAACGCCGCCGAAAATGCTCCCTCCCTAAAAAAAACGCTCCCAAAAACGCTCCCTCCCTATAAGCAAACGGAGAGCAAGTAATTTCATTTAGGACCAAGTCTTTAAGCAAAAAAAACACTCCCGAAAATGCTTCCTCCCTAAAAAAAAACGCTCCCGAAAACACTCCCTTCCTAAAAAAAACGCTCCCTAAAACGCTCCCTCCCTTAAAAAATGTTGAAAAGTGTAACTAGGATCCGTCTTCATATTGACTATGTAATTATGAATTTATGTAGGAAGACAAAGATAATAAAATGTATTTTTGTTGTACTTGCTTCATGGGTTTCATGAGCAAGATTTTATTATAGGTCAATCAACTTCTTCTTGATGTCTATTAGGGATTGTCTTCTGTTTAGAAGTGTAATTAAGAGTTATGAATATGAAGTGTCTAGTCTGAAGAATGTCCTCCAAGACCTTGTGGAAGAATGGCTCATAATGGCCCTCAAGACTGCCCACATTCAATGTTGAAGATAAGCCTATTTTATAGTGAGGAAGTCAGTCTATTTGCAGTGAGGAAGTCGGCCTACAACCTTGGTGTAAGGTCGACCTAAAGGCATATCTAAGCACTGTATATATAGCATGACCTGCGGCTCATTTGGCACAAGAGAAGAATGCGTCTCTCTCTGTAATTTCCACATTAGAGAAGTGCGGATTATTTGTGATCAAATGCAGTGAAGAAGTGTGGATTATCTGTGATCAAATGCAGAAAAAGAAGTGTGGATTATCTGTGATCAAATGCAAAGGCAGATGCAAATACATCTATGATCAAATGTGGTCTCATGAATGGGGTTCAGTGCGGTCTTCAGAAAGAAGTAAATTCTGATATATATATATATATATATATATATATATATATATTCGGATCAAGGTCTAGATTGCGGATTAGCTTGAAGACAATGTATGAGGATCATTGCGATGAATGTTGCTGTGAAGTTTGAAGAAAAGATACGGTCAAACACACTAATATACACCTACAATCTATGACGGAATCAGGTTTGTGTTCTATGCGGATGCAATGTTATGTGAAAGTCTAAAATGGATAATCATGTTGTGATGCGAAGGTTAAGGGTCATTGCAGTATGGGAAAAGGGATTTACCTTTCTACTCACAGATATAAAAGAAAGGTCAGTGCAGGTTGATGAAGAAAAAGAAGGATCGATGCTGAAAGAAGACTTAGAAGCAGTGAAAAAGTCTTGGAGGCATTCATAGGTCAAGGGTCCGAGTCTTAGTCATGGTACTTGTCATTTGAAGATCTATAAGAAGAATTCCTTTCGGGTTTTCCTCTCCAAGATGGAGAGGTTTTTGCCCTGGCTCTAAGAGCCTAATTTTTGTGTCTCATGTATTTTGATAATTGACTTGATGAAAGACTAAATAAGCTAAAGAAGAGAAGACATAAGTAACTCAAGTAAGCTCACAAGTAATTATCAAGAAGAGAATTTGAACTAATCACCAGCCCTCCAAACTCTCAACATGGTATCAGAGCTAAGGTGTTGAACTCAAGGGCTACTTGACAAAGAGACACTCCAGGAAGCAAAAATCAAAGTTTGGGTGAAAAGACAAATCAATTTATTTCAAGAAAGATCTTTTATCTCATTCAAAGGATCAATTCATTCAAGAAAATAATCTTTGCCATCAAATATTTACATTCAAGACATTGTTAGAAGAGGACATCATCTTTTGAAGATATCCTTTATCATCAAGGATCCAAGAACACCTACATTGAATATTTCTATCTTAGAAGAAGCTCCTAACTTCATCTTCATCATCATAAAGGAAGTTGCAAGCCACTCTACTCAAGTAAGTATCTATGACCTTACTTAAATCTGTCAATATGACTTATTGTAAAGAAAGCAACAAGTTGGTTGGGTCATCAAACTTTAGTGCATGGAAGAAGAGGACAGATTTGAATTCAATTGAAGACGAAGTTATGGACTACATCGAAGGATCTACAATTCAACCACCAAAAGAAGATGCTCCAGCTCATGTCAAGTACATGAAGGGAGAAATCAGAGCGCAGAGGATTCTCAAAGAATCCATTAAGGACTCACTCATTCACTATGTATCGAAACTAAAGTCTACTAAAGAAATATATAAGAAACTGGTGGAGTTATCCTCTAAACTGGGAGAAGTAATGTCTGACACTGAGATGACTACAGTGGTGTTGAATGCTCTACCAGAAGAATGGGGAAACTTCACTTCAAGTTTATACGAGAAGAAAGAAGCCACACCATTCCATGATTTATGGTCTCTATGTAAAATAGAGGAAACAAGATTGAAAGCCAAAGCTGATATAGGATCAAGTGAAGGGAATCAAGCCTTAGCAGCCATATCCAGGACGAAAGGAAGATTCGGTAAATTTGGTCCTCGAAATAAAAGAAGAAATATGGACAAAGTACAATGCATTGGATGTAATGAACTTGGGCATTATAAAAGAGGTTGTCCCAAATCTGAAAAGGACAAGAGAAAAAGGGAAAAAGCCCATGTCTCAGATATGAGGGAAGAACCTGATGCAAAGAATCTAAGAAAGAAGAAGCGAAAGATCTCTGTTATGATGGAGATCATCTTCCTCTTTAAGTGATTTTTGTTGGTTGTAAAATAGTATGATAGGAAGCAATGTATATTGATGGCATCATGATAAAAGCATGGTAGGAGCTCTTAGTGAAACAGATCCGGGAAAACCTCTCTGATAACATTACTGATGGAAGGCAGTCATCAAGATCAAGGGTTATCATGGAAACTGGTGCTAACATTTTCTAATGGAGTTCTCTATGAATTCACTGATTAGAAAGAAAGCATAATGGTTTCATCAAGAATTCTATGCTACAGAATTCTGGGATGTGATGACATATTGATGGAGCAGGTCAAGTGAATGAAGCTCATTCTAGTAAAACTGTTACAGGATGACTCAAATGAAAAGGCATGAGGTATATATATATATATATATATATATTCTGACACTGGATGCTGTGAAGTCATGTCATATGGTTGCAGGTAATGGACTTCTATATTTACAAGTATGATCTATGGAGAAGGATCTCTCGGTGCACTGACAGATGAAATCAACATAATATATCCTCATATGGAATATGAGGTGGTTGTATATGAACAAGGAACTGTAAATTGGAAGTTCCTAGGAATGAAGATGTGCAGAAAGGAAGAGATCATGAAGTGCAACCATGTCAAGAGGCATTTATCACCCAGAATCCAAGAAGATGTGACTAGAATATCTCCTGGGAGGATATCTAAACTCTGATAGAAGTCTGGTAAAGAAGAAGACCCTTGACAAAACATATCATTAGGAGATGTGTCAATCTGAATAAAGGATGTTGATGCCTATAGGAAGATGTCATGGTGAAGGATCATCACTAAGGTAACTTTTGTTTTTAAAAGTTCATACGTATATGTTTATCTAGATGAATTTGTGCATGGCTGCTAATCATGAGAAAGGATGTAAGATCCTTGGAGATGATTCGAAAGAAAGCAGCATGGCATAAAAGGTGGACCAGATAAGAAAGACAGATGAATCACTTTCTGGTAGATGACATGACTCATGAATGAAAGTGATGGATGATTTGTGCCCTATGGAGCTAAAGTTGAAGATTCCTCAATATTGGAATCCAACATTGAGGAGAGGAATTCTTCATGAGCAGATGGGTGTCTCACCATTGTTGCTGCAAGTCCCTGATTGAGAGGGAGCCTAGTGATAAGTTTCTTACTTGGAAGAAACTGAGTAATTCCTAAGAATGAGCTTAGGTACATTTCTTATACAGGAATGAGTCCATTCCCTTGTGGAATAGGTAATCCCTGGCTAAGAGGGAGATATAGACACATCATTCTGGTCTTCACTTGGGAAGACAGAATGGAGCATTGGGTAATCATTTGGCATTCGATACTCTTTAAGAATGTGTTAGGGCATTCAAGATAAGAGTAGTCAGGGACAAATATTCTTTGAGGGCTAGCTAACTAAAAGAAGAATAGTCTAAGAAGGTCATACTTTGGGAATAACCGAGTGGAGTATGTACCTTGGAGAGACAATGACTATGTGAAATTTTCAAACTAAAAACTAAACAATTGCAGTGATAGATTTATCTCTCCTACTTATTATTTCAATAAGTTATTATTCAAAAACCTTCTGGCAAATATCGAAATAAATACTACTGCAACATTCACAAATATATGTAGAGAAATAAACAGTAGGGAACATAAGCACAAGAATCAATCACATGTACATAGTTATTTTTGGACAAATGTCCCCAGAAAAACCCAATGCGGGAAAACCGGTGCAGCAAATGAGGATTTTATTAATTATTCAACAAATGATATCTTTACAGGGAAATATAACAGCAGATAAATTCTAAAACACTTGAGACTGAATTTCCGGCTTCTTCGGACAATTCGTTGACACCCTGATCAGCGCCTGCAAGCTCCCGTGTCTGTTTGTGTGATTCACTGCACAGTCCTAATGCTGAACTACATAAGTCTGCGTGGAGATTGCGTGGGTTCTCTGCGCTGCAACCTCAAGCTGCCTCTAGTGACCCACTGCTGCCCTCCGTCCCTTATCTCGATCACTACTGACTCCCTCCTCCTTCTGCTTCTACAAACTCCTCACCCTGCAACTCTCCCATTGAAATTGAATTCTCTTACTTCAAAATCGATCTCCTTCGGGTACTGAGTGTATGCTCGGCTTATTTTCCAAATGACCCTCAAGCCTTCTTTTATAATCTTCCTGTTGGAGAACCAACGGCCCAGATTAAAAGATTAATCAATGGCTAAGATTAAAACTTGACTTGATCCATGTTTTCTAGAAGATTCACACTTATTAATACCCTTTAATTATTTCATTTCCCTAAGTTTAGGCTTAGGGTCTTCATTAAAATAATTAATTATTTTAATAAGTCATGAACCGAGTGGAATTTCCACAAACTGTTTCTGGGTTCTTTGGAATGTTGTTGTCCAAGCCTCCCTGCAAATTTTGAGACTTGGAACACTTTCGGATGCTACAAAAATCAACACACCCTCTTAGCGAGGAAGGTGTTCCAACCTCTGTTTTAAAAAACGGTCGGCTCAACTCCGACCAGGCCTGGTCGACCGAGCCATTAGGCTGGCCGGTCCGACCAGGTAGAAAACTAGCCAGGTTCGCCGGTTTGTTACCGAGCCGGCCGGTTTTTGTAACGGCTCGGCCGGCTCGGTAACAAGCCGGTCAACCAGGCCGAGCCCGAGTCAACCAAGCCGAGCCAAAACAGCCGGCCGGTGGGCCCAAAAAACACGATTTTGTGGACTTCAAACTCGATTTTAATTCGATGTTAGGGTTTTTTTAGGTTTTCTGAAGAGTTGTGGAGTTGGTTTTTGGAGCAGCTTCATGGTAATGTTAAATTCTTAAAGTAAAAGTGACATTCTCCTTAATCTTCATTTTCATCCTTTTACTTAAATTTTTAACATTACCATGAAATGACTCTGGATGTTTGAGAGTGGTTCCAACCTCATTGGATTTCATATGGAGAAAGTAGAATTTTAGATCTCATTCAAAATCCAGCAGACTTATCAGTTTTTCAGGATTTCAGGATTGGGTTATTGCAATGTTTCCATCGAATTTTGTCATGTATTAGGGTATGGAACTCGTATTTAATCAAGAGCACCAATCCCTCTATGTACCTTGATGACATGATGTTAGTGACAATGACCAAGAACAATATGTGATCATAAAAGCATGAGATACAATATAGGGTTTTAATACACCAATGGAGGATGGAATTCAAAACATCATCCTCATCTAAATACCCTAGAATCCACAAACCCTAAAAATTAGGGTTTCATATGTGAGCTAGGGTTTTCCATGAGCCATCTAGGGTTCTTATTCAAATTAAACCCTCCATCAAAAGAGCCTTAAAACAAATAAAAATAAATAAATGCATTACACATACTATGAGAGACACCATACCTCTGATTTTACGTTCATACAAGTTGCTACAGGGATTTGCTTCAAAGTGCCTTGCACTTCTTCTGTTTGTCAGACTTTCAAGGGCACTATCATCTTTATCCAAAGGTGCCAACATAGAGGAGCTACATACTTTTCTTAGATGAACTTCCTTTGCTTCAACTGCTAGACAAAAATAGAATCACATGAAGGGTTGCCACTAAACCTTCTTAAAATCACATCAGCTGCTAGATAATGAGCAGCTTAGTCAAAAATATGACATCATGGAGGGCTTTTACTATTCTTCAAAAATCATTTTCAAATTGATGTCTAAAGAGACTATCCCTTCTCATAACTGCATTTTGTATTTTCATTGACTTCAAGGCACCTTTTATGAATGCTTCAAAGACATGAATATATATTAATTATTGATTTACAAGTCGGCTTCGATGGAACTAGCTTATAATACTTGTGTGTGTGTGTGTGTGAGAGATTGTAACAATGATAAGGACTCAGCCTCTTCTTCTATACACAAAATAGGGTTCCTTGATTTTACTGATATAGATCACAAAGGATGCCCGCTAATTGTCTTTTTAAGGCTACAATTCATACCTTGCAAACGTATGTATACAAGATCTTGGCTTCCTTAAATTATGGAGGGCCTTAGAACTGTCCTTTATAATGATGTGCCTCTAATTCTAGGACAAGTCCTCACGATCATTGATAGGATACCACCCTTCTAGTTGTAAATGAAGTCACCTTTTAAGTCCTCATAGTCGAGTGACCACAATGTCAAATGCCGAATTTTTCTTTAGATTAGGGGATTTAACTTTCTTCGGAACAATGAGAATAACAAATTCATAACAAGGATGCACTGTCAAGAGAAACAGAAGAAAAATACCCTTCAATTCTACTGGAGCAAAGAAGTCCTCCATAATTGCTTCAAACGAGGGGCAGAAATACCTTGTTTATACTTAGAATCAAGCCTTCAAAGTAATGTACAAAGATGCCGTGAAGTGATCCACGTTAAATTCTCAACGTAGATAGGGAACTTAATAACTCGATCTGAAGGCTATTGTGACTCAATTGCAAATGCTTTCTTATTTGAAGAAAAACACAATGAAACCCTCTTCAATCAGGTCACAGAACTTAACACTGTAGGTTTAATCCACGGTTCTTTACATGCTTTGAATTACCACAGGCCTTCTAGAGGGTTGATGTCTTGTTGAAAGGAGTCACCTGTGACATTAGTTATGTTTTTTGTTTTGATCTCTATATCATCATCCTGTATTGGACAGTGCACTAGGCGCAATTTTGATATAATGGATATATTCATGAGCCTACTTTGATCATATGTTGTTTTTTGTGACTTATCTATATTGTAATGCTTTGTGTTTGGAAACATGAATAAAAATCTTTAAATTTATGTTTTTGTACAAAAAAATTAATATTTAGTGTATTTTTTACAAAAACCGAGTCATTGAAACCAAGTCATTACCGATTCGGAGTCATTACCGAGTCATTACCTCGGCCTGGTAGCTGACCGATTCCGTTTTTTAAAACATTGGTTCCAACAATAAGCCTGCTGCATGCTGCTCTATTTTGAAGCACCCTCTACGATGTTGATCTTTGGACGTTGCCCCTCATCTGCTGTGTTGTTGTCTCCTGTACTGCTGCCTTTGACACTGCCATTGTCACTGCTGCATTTGTACCACGGCTCCCTCTGAATACTGACTCTATCCATTCCTGCTACTGGAAGGGATTCTTCATCATCCCCATCTTCTCCCTAAAGTAAACAAACTTTGTCTTCCCTAGAGCATTCGTGAGGATGTCTGCCACCTGTTCTCCTGTTGGAGTGTACTGCAACTGAACAGCTCCACGTTGTACACAGTCCCTGATGAAGTGACACCTAATGTCAATGTGTTTCGACCTATCATGAAACACAGGATTTTCAGAGAGCTTGATGCAACTCTGATTATCGCATAAGATGTTGGTCGCTTCCATTTTCTCCTTGAGTAGGGTCACTAACAGTTTTTGAAGCCATATGGCTTCGCACGAAGTTGTGCTGGCTGCCATATACTCTGCTTCTGCTGAACTCAGTGCTACGAACTTCTGTTTCCTACTGCACCAGGAAGTGATTCCTAATCCTAGACTGAAACAGTACCCACTAGTACTCTTCCAATCAACTAAATTCCAGCCCAATCTGCGTCGGTGAAACCACTCAACCTGGCATCATTGCTACGGGTATACTTCAATCCAAGCTCGATTGTTCCTTGAAGGTACCTGAGAACATGCTTGGCTGCTCCCCAATGTGCCCTCTTCGGTTCCACCATGAATTGACTGAGGGTATTTACGGCATAACAAATGTTTGGCCTTGTATTTACCAGATACATCAATGACTCTATGAGCTGCCTATATAGCGTAGGATCAACCTCATCATCTTCGGACGTTTTGATTTTCTTCCAATTGCTGATCATTGGAGTTGTCATGGGTCTACAATCCTCCATCTGAAATTTCTTCAGAATCTCTGCAGTGAATCTCCCTTGACCAAGGAAGATTTCCCCATTTTGCTGCCAAACCTCCAACCCCAGAAAATAGTGCATCTATCTTAGATCCTTCATGTCAAATTCTTCCTGCAGTCTGTGATGAGCCTTAATGATCCCATCAAGTACAGATCATCTACATACAAAACCAGTATCAAGGGCTCACTCCCTACTCTCAGATAGTAGAGGTTGCGATCTGCATCACTCTTGATAAATCCCATCTTCTGTTGTCAATCAATGTTTTGAAAATCGCGATCGGGATTAAATCGGCAAGGGGAAAAAATCAGAAAAAAAATCGTAAAAATCGGTAAAAATCAGGAAAAAATCGGCACATACAAAAATATTCAATTTTTTTCAATTTTTTTAATATCTAAAGCACCCACAACATAAAATAAATGCATTGACACATAAATATGAAAAAAAACTAATATATAAGATGTGTAATATCATGTCTAGTGCTACATCACACATAATAGTGAATCATGTCCTGAATACTAAGTCCTGAGTCTCAACTCAACCTCAAAATATCAACAAAAATAATAATAATGTATCTCATATCATGAGTCATAATGTTATATACAAAGGAATGCACCAAATAACCTATACTACTGATTTCCTCTGCCCCTCTTGCGAGAAAATGTAACAGCTTTCCCTCTAGACGAAGAAGTTGGCAGGGCTGGCAATGGACTCTATTGTGCTCTAGAACCTGAAGCACCAGAACCTAAAGCACCAGGAGCTAAAGGAGGCAGACAACGTCCTCTACCGGTAGCAGGGGTAGGTGGTGTCACCTCCTCCTCCTCCTCCTCCCCCTCCACTACCTCCTACTCTATCCAATCAGGGGCTGACTCCATGATAGGCCTCTCTGTTGGGTGTGGAGCCTGATTATCTTGTTTATTTTCTATCACAACGTTGGACCCCTGTACCATAATGGGGCGACAACGCCGCCTGTAATTAAACGCTGCCTAGGGGGTCCCGGGGGGGGGCGGCTGCGACTTTATGGAACCCCCCCCCCCCTAGCGGGGGGTTTCGGGGGCAACACCTCGAAGCTAAAAACAGATGTAAAATTGCCTTGTAAAAGTATAGTAATTTCTAGTCAATATTAATAGATTTTTGGCTTCTATGATCCATCAATAAATTATGAAGAAATCTTTCGGTAATAATCACATTATCATGAACAAAGTCATGATAATGTGATTATTACCGAAAGATTTCTTCATAAATTAATTTCTAGTCAATCTGGGCCGTTCATTAGGTGGATTGTGTCCTCTCAAGATGACTTCTCCTCCTCCTTAGCTCTATTTCTTAACCTCTGTCTGCAAAAATGACAAAAAAAAAATCGAATTTGCGTGTTATTGGGTCGCTGTTTGACAAGCCAACGATTTTTTTCGGGTCAAATCGAGATTTTTTCACAATTTTTTCAAAATATAAAAATCGCCGAAAAAATCGGCGATTAAATCGTTTCTGCGAAAAAATCGCGATTTTATCGCGATGTTCAAAACATTGCTGCCAATTTGACCATACCAAGCTCTAGGAGCTTACTTCAGTCCAGATAACGCTTTCTTCAATCTGCACACATGATTTTTCTGATCATGTGTCTCAAAGCCCTCTAGTTGTTCTATATACACCTCTTCCTCTATCACCCTATTCAAGAATGTCGTCTTGACGTCCATCTAGTGAATTTCCCATCCCATCTGCGCAGCAAGGGATATCACGGACCCGATAGAGGTGTAATTGGCTACTGGGGCGAAGGTTTCTTCATAGTCGATTCCTTCCTTCTAAACATACCCCTTAGCCACAAACCTGACTTTAAATTTCTCGATGCTGCCGTCTGCTGCATACTTGATTTTGTAGATCCACCTAGATCCTACAACTGATCTCTCCTGAGGTCTGGGAACCACTTCCCCAACATCATTTGTCATGATGGAACTGTACTCTTCTACCATTGCATCAACCCACACCTAGTGCTGAGCTGCTTCCCGAAAACTGGAAGGTTCTCCGACTTGAGCAACCAAGGCTTCATACCTCTGAGGCTACTTACGCTGTCTCTTCTCATTTCAGGGGATTCTGACAAAGTCTTCTGCATCCTTCCGAATCTATCGAAGTTCCCTGCTCGTTCTCCCATTAGTAGTGGGTGGATCTACCGGCTCTCCCTCTTGCGAATCCTCGGGAGACACATCCCTTGGATCCCTATGCCTTGGAGAGGCAACTGCATTTTATGTTGCTGGTTGTTGGGGTTGAACCAGAGGCTCTTCCTCGGACTGCGTAGTAGAAGGCAGAGCACGGGATCTTTTGAAGGCCTTCTCCTCCATGAACTTCGCATCCCTTCGCACCACAACTTTCCTGCTCTCAGGAATGTAGATGTGATATGCCTTTGCATTCTCGTTGTATCCTACCAGATACCCTTTTTCGGCAGTCATCTCCAACTTCTTCCTCTTCTCACTGGGCACATGACAGTAAGTTGTACTACTGAATATCCTAAAGTGACTCACTTCAGGCTTACTGCCAGTGAAGACACTTTCTAGCATGATCTTTCCCAGTGCAGCGTGAGGAGTTCTGTTCTGAATGTAGACAGTTGTATTACACGCTTCAGCCCACAGGAATTTGGGCATGTCTTGGTCATACAGCATGGCTCTTGTTGCTTCAACAATAGTCCGGTTCTTCCTTTCTGCCACACCATTATGCTCCAGATTGTATGGAGTTGTCCACTCTCTTTTGATGCCTTCCCTTGTGTAGAAAACGGTGAACTCTTTATCTATGTATTCACCACCATTATCTGATCGCAACACTTTGATCCGCTTCCCTGTTAGATTTTCTACCAGAGCCTTAAACTTTTTGAATTGACTGAAGACTTCATCCTTGGTCTTCAATAAGTAGATCCAGGTTTTCCTGACATGGTCATCAATGAAGGTGACGAAATATTCGGCACCACTAAGAGCTCTAGTGGACATTGGTCCACAGATATCTGAGTGTATCAGATCCAATACACCCTTGGCCGTATTGTTGCTTCTCTGATATGCTGCCTTGGCATATTTTCCCAATACGCACCCCTTGCAAACATCATCTCGTTCAGTGCTCAATTCTGGAACACCTGTGACAATCTTTTGGAGAGTTCTCAACGCCCTGTTGGAAATACCGAGAGGGGGGTGAATCAGTATTTCTTTTCAATTGTTATTTTTACCAGTTAGATCACTTATATTTAGAACATGAAATGAACAATAATAATAAATGTTTTTATTATTTTCTTCTTTACAATAAATCAAGTACAATATATGTAGGGCTCCAACCCTAGATGAAGACACCAATCTTCAATCTCCCAGGCTCCAACCTGTATTTGCCAAGCACCGACTTGGACTTCCAAGGCTCCAGCCTTGTCAATTCTGAGGCACCAACCTCAAGGGTTCCAACCCTATATCTGGTACAGGCTCCAACCTGGTCTTTTGAGGACTCCTATCCTCTAAGGCTCCAACCCTATCTTCCAAGCCACCAACCTTGTCTCTATGAGGTTCCAACCTCTTGAGCTCCAACCCACAACTTCACTTCGTCAAAATATCTTTGGTTATTCTTCACGGATCCCAAAGTCTTCTTCAACGGGCCCTGACAATCTTCACTTAGTCTTCATTGTAGTCTCCACATTACGTCATCAATGACAACCTTTTCTTCTTAGAAGGTGTCACCACTGCTCTTCATCATACCCAAACAATTTCTCCAAGTTCACTTCATGATGGCTTCAACAATGCATCATGGTCTTCTTCAAGGGTCTTCACAAATTTTCACAATCTAGCATGTCTTCACAAATTCAAGCTACTGTCAATAAGGTCCTCAAGTTAGCTGCTAGCCTTCTTTAAATCTGCTCCTCTAATCTTTCAAGACGGCTCCAAAGATTATGAATGTTATTCCAAAAAAATTTCCTCAAAACTGTTGCATACGCTGCTTCAAGGGGTCTCTAATAATGTCCTCAGCAGTAAGTTAAGAATCTACCACAGAGTTGCTTACGAATTTTATCTAAAGTCCAAGGTGTTGCTTAATGCACAAGTTACAAGTTCAAGTTCGAAATCCACCTCAAATCCTCCATAAGTATGAGGCAATATACCACATGTCAAAGCTACAATAGATAAAAGTCTGAATTCTTGTAGCCTTAACTCCACTGTCTGGGATTTTTAGATTAGTCTGAATTGATGTATCTCAGTAAAGTCCCCAGACTACAATACTGTTCTTGATCCGAGACTGTACTATGAAAAGAGATTCCAAAAATCCTGTAGCTACCACAGGTCCAAACTGCTTGCTACAAGAGTCTGCAATCACAAGTAGGTCTGAGCCTCCTTCTGCACTTTTTTTGTGGTTTGGTTCTGTTCCAAGTGATCCGACCCCAATGTCTGAGACAACTGCAGGTCTGAGTTCTGTTGGAGAGTACTGTGCTAGTTGTTCTCCACAGATCTGAGCCTAGGTACAACCCTGTAATCACAAATTTCGAGCCTATCACAGGTTTACCAAAGAAACAAGTATATCTTTGATTTTTTTCTTCCTCAACCTTCGTTAAATAATTGCCCAAACGCTGTAATTATGATCTTTTGTTTATCTCCTCTGCCTCCTCGTTTTCTCTGTATTTTTATGCTCCCTTTTTGTGGTGTCTTCAAGTTCACAAGTTGTGAACTGTACCTCGCTCTCTATGGTACATCACTGAATTTTTTTGACACTGAAATGATTTACCGCAGCTTTATATATATAATTGTTGATCCCTATGAAGAGACACGTCACTCTGTAGGTAGGTCGACATGAATGCCAAAGTGTAGGTCGGCTCTATAGTTAGATATAATTTTCTTAACTTAAAAATTCATTATCTTTCAAACTGCTTGGAGTTTCGAGCTGAGTAATAACTCATTGGATAGGAAAAAGTATGCTCTTCAAGATGGTGTAAGTGTTTTTAAGGAATTTTGCCTCTAAGCTAGCAAAAACTATTTTTTAATGTGACTGATTATTTACGAGTGCTAAAATGGAGGCAGAGCAGAATAGGCTTCTCTTGTTAGGCTTCTTCATGGTTTTTGGCTTCTTCATTGTTTAACACCTTTAGCATAGGATCATGGTAGGACATCAACAATGAGTGTATTACATAGTGGCACAGTGACATGTTATAGGAAGTATCATTAGGAAGGTCTCTTTCAATCATCAATCACGTCATTACTTACTCTTCCAATCTTCATCAAACACCATCATTAAGTGTGGTCACATAAGAGTATAACATCATCACAAGTATGGCTTCATAAAGTAGTTCTTCACATCATGGGCTTGTCTTTAGGGACTAGATCACCAATCAAACACTTGGCAACTTCTTAAGGCAAGACATCATCATCTAGAACAAAGCATCTCAAGAATATTGACATCTTAGTCAAAGCCATATTGGCATCAATGACAACCTTGATTAACAATCTCCCCCTTTGTCATTGATGGCAATTTTCTTGCCCTTCCATCATTCTCTCCCCCTTTGACATCAATGGCAAACGGGGTGCCCAAGTACTCCCCCTATCAAGCTGCTTCTTTTCTTCATGAATAGTAGTCCTTCATAGGTATGGTACTCTTGTTGTCATGGTGCTCTTCACTGAACTTGCTCCCCCTAAGCCTTTGCATATCTTCATGTAAAAGGTCAATCGACTCCCTGCCTGCATAACCTCTGCTAGCTCTTCTTTTTGCCTTCGACAAGAAAGATTTCAACCTTGTGATCAAGTGGAAGACATCTTCAACAATGATCCATTAATTGAGAAGGGATTATGTTCTTCAATGGAGACGATCTATCAAAAGATGGTTGTCCATATGACTCATCAAGGATTTCATAGGGCCCTTTCATGGATAGATTCTGCAAGATAGTTCAAGAATCACAGACTCCCCCTAAATGTATGCATGGTCTCTTTTTGGCGGGGTTTCACCATCAAATACTTGGAATATCAAGGATGACTTCATCAAGTCAACAACATGTGTTGTTGGCTTGAGTGTCTAAGAGAATTTCGGATCCAATTTGCTTCCTTCTCCATACTTGTGTAACCTTCTTCTCTGGCATAGTTCTAGCTTGTGCAGGGGCCCATGTCAAGTTACAATCACGTGCCATATGTCCAATGTTATGGCAATTGAAGCACTTCATCTTGTTCATGAATGAGTAATCATGACTTCTTCTTGCAAAATTGCTTTTAGAAGATTGACGAGGACCATTATATTTGTCTTTGTGATATGCCCTACAGTCTTTTGCCATGTGCCCAAAGTTTGTACAAGAATAGCAATAACCAAGAAATATACTTTGGTACCTGGGAGATGGAGTTTTCCTTGATGTACTTCTAAAGTCTTTTTGCCTTGGGATTCTTTGATGATATTCATTGCCTTTTGTATTCTTGACATCATCTGCAAGTCTCCTTGGAGTAGAATTTTTTCTGCTGTTGTCTTGATTCTTCTCCTTGCCTTGGCTGGAACTGGGAGGATCAACCTTTCTTTCTAAGTTCCTCGCATCTTTGTTGTTTGAAGCATTATCATTCTTTCTTGAGGATTCACCTGCATAGCCAAGACCTGATTTATCAAGGGGAGACCTTTGATGACTTAGGATGTCATCTAGGGTTTGAGAGCTTTTCAAGTTCTTATTCAACAAGTCAACTTCCTTTTTAAGAAAGACAATTTCTCCTTTCAACTTTTCACAATCTTCATCTTTCATAACTAGTTGCTTCTTCATTTCTTCCATCATCTTTGTTGCTTCATGTGCTTCGATTTTAAGGGAGATGATATTTGATTTCATTATGAAGATTTCTTCATTCTCCTTTGCTAGATCGTTCTCCATTTCTTCTTTTATTTGTGTAGCTTCACATGTTTCGGCCTTGAGAAGATTGATATCTAATTTTAGTTTGAAGATTTCTTCATCCTTTTCTTCTAGTTGAGATTTAAGAGAGGAGACCTCTTCCTTGTATTGACCAATCTCTGCTTCAAGGTTGTTCAAGCTGCTTAAGTCTTTGTTCAAGGTGGCTTGACAAAGTTTCTTCCCTTTTCTTTGCCTTATCCAATTGATTTGTCATAGATATGACTTCTTCATGATGCTTTCTTTTGTTTTGATAAAATTCCTCATTAAGTTTGGCGAGCTCCTCATCTCTTTCTTGTACTTGAAGCTTGACAAAGTCAACTTCCTTCCTTGTCTTGTCTTGGTTACCATCTTGTACTTTCTTCTTAAGTTCCTCATTTTCCTTTTTCAAACTATTAATCTCTTCCATGGAAGCCATAAGTTTATTCCGGAGATCTTCTTCAAAGTCTTCTTTGTTCTCTTCATCTTCTAGGTCTTCTTTAGCCCTATTGTCATCTCTCTTATCTTCAGCTTCCTTGATGGATTCTGTACTTCTTTCTTGTTTCCCATCATATTCTTGACTAGAGATCATTGTCAATGCTCCTTTTGAGTGAAGATCATGAAGTTTGTCCCATATACCTTTTGCTAACGAACATTTTTCAAAATTGGCCTTCACAGAATTTGGCAACCCATTCAAAATTGCCTTCATTGCTCTTGTATTGTACTCCTTGGATTCTTCTTCCATCGTGTCAATAGTAATCACTGATTTCCAAACTTCAATTCCTTGAGTCTTCAAGAAATTCCTCATTCTTGCCACCCATATATCAAAATTTCCATTGAACAATGGAGCCTTCGCAAATTGATTTACTTCAATTTCAATGGTTGAGGAAGACACATCTTTAGGAGGATTGGAGACTTTCTTCCTTGGCTTTCCCATTTGTGTACTAATGATCAACCTTCAAGCTGTTAGGCTTTGAGTGAAGGTACTGGCTCTGATACCAATTGTTGGAAATACTGAGAGGGGAGTGAATCAGTGTTTCTTTTCAATTGTTATTTTTACCAGTTAGATCACTTATATTTAGAACACGAAATGAACAATAATAATAAATGCTTTTATTATTTTCTTCTTTACAATAAATCAAGTACAATATATGTAGGGCTCCAACCCTAGATGAAGACACCAATCTTCAATCTCCCAGGCTCCAACCTTGTCAATTCTGAGGCACCAACCTCAAGGGCTCCAATCCTATATCTGGTACAGGCTCCAACCTGGTCTTTTTGAGGACTCCTATCCTCTAGGGCTCCAACTCTATCTTCCAAGGCACTGACCTTGTCTCTATGAAGCTCCAACCTCTTGAGCTCCAACCCACAACTTCACTTCGTCAAAATATCTTGGTTATTCTTCATGGCTCCCAAAGTCTTCTTCAACGGGCCTTGATAATCTTCACTTAGTCTTCATTGTAGTCTCCACATTATGTCATCAATGACAACCTTTTCTTCTTAGAAGGTGTCACCACTGCTCTTCATCGTACCCAAACAATTTCTCCAAGTTCACTTCATGATGGCTTCAACAATGCATCATGGTCTTCTTCAAGGGTCTTCACAAATTTTCACAATCTAGCAGGTCTTCACAAATTCAAGCTATTGTCAATAAGGTCCTCAAGTTAGCTGCTTGCCTTCTTTAAATCTGCTCCTCTAATCTTTCAAGATGGCTCCAAAGATTATGAATGTTATTCCAAAAAATTTCCTCAAAACTGTTGCATGCGCTGCTTCAAGGGGTCTCTAATAATGTCCTCAGTAGTAAGTTAAGAATCTGCCACAGAGTTGCTTACGAATTTTATCTCAAGTCCAAGGTGTTGCTTAATGCACAAGTTACAAGTTCAAGTTCGAAATCCACCTCAGATCCTCCATAAGTATGAGGCAATATACCACATGTCAAAGCTACAATAGATAAAAGTCTGAATTCCTGTAGCCTTAACTCCACTGTCGGGGATTTTTAGATTAGTCTGAATTGATGTATCTCAGTAAAGTCCTGAGGCTGCAATACTGTTCTTGATCCGAGACTGTACTATGAAAAGAGATTCCAAAAATCCTGTAGCTACCACAGGTCCAAACTGCTTGCTATAGGAGTCTGCAATCACAGGTAGGTCCGAGCCTCCTTCTGCACTTTTTTTGTGGTTTGGTTCTGTTCCAAGTGATCCGACCCCAATGTCTGACACAACTGCAGGTCCAAGTTCTGTTGGAGAGTACTGTGCTAGTTGTTCTCCACAGATCTGAGCCTAGGTACAACCCTGTAATCACACATTTCGAGCCTATCACAGGTTTACCAAAGAAACAAGTATATCTTTGATTCTTTTCTTCCTCAGCGTTCGTTAAATAATTGCCCAAACGCTGCAATTATGATCTTTTGTTTATCTCCTCTACCTCCTCTTTTTCTCTGTATTTTTATGCTCCCTTTTTATGGTGTCTTCAAGTTCACAAGTTGTGAACTGTACCTCGCTCTCTATGGTAGATCACCGAATTTTTTTGACACTGAAATGATTTACCACAGCTTTATATATATAGTTGTTGGTCCCTATGAAGAGACACGTCACTCTGTAGGTAGGCCGACATGAATGCCAAAGTGTAGGTCTGCTCTATAATTAGATATAATTTTCTTAACTTAAAAATTCATTATCTTTCAAACCGCATGGAGTTTTGGGCTGAGTAATAGCTCGTTGGAAAGGAAAAAGTATGCTCTTCAAGATGGTGTAGGTGTTTTTAAGGAATTTTGCCTCTAAGCTAGCAAAAACTATTTTTTAATGTGACTGATTATTTATGAGCGCTGAAATGGAGGCAGAGCAGAATAGGCTTCTCTTTTTAGGCTTCTTCATGGTTTTTGGCTTCTTCATTGTTTAACACCTTTAGCATAGGATCATGGTAGGACATCAACAATGAGTGTATTACATAGTGGCACAGTGATATGTTATAGGAAGTATCATTAGGAAGGTCTCTTTCAATCATCAATCACGTCATTACTTAGTCTTCCAATCTTCATCAAACACCATCATTAAGTGTGGTCACATAAGAGTATAACATCATCACAAGTATGGCTTCATAAAGTAGTTCTTCACATCATGGGCTTGTCTTTAGGGACTAGATCACCAATCAGACACTTGGCAACTTCTTAAGGCAAGACATCATCATCTAGAACAAAGCATCTCAAGAATATTGACATCTTAGTCAAAGCCATATTGGCATCAATGACAACCTTGATTAACACGCCCCATGATGCAAATGCCCCACTCTTATGTGCCATAGCTCATTCAGGTCTGTTTCATCAGCGTTGTCGACCAGTGCCATTTGAGAGTCAAGTTGTAGCTTGTATAGTTTGTTGCTTCTTACCCCGATCTGTGCCTTCTTCTTCCAAGTAGGGTGCTTGACAGAGACTCTATTGCCAATAATGTAAACGTCATATCCTCGGTTTTGAAGCTGAGACATTGAGAGCAAGTTCATCCCCAAACCTGGCACATGCAGCACATTAATGGCCGGGATTCTATTTCCCTCGTCAGTCTGAAAAACTACAGTACCTCTCCCAACGGGAGTGCATTTTGCTCTATTACCCATGGTTATTTTGAAATTCATCTACTCTTCTTGGTAGTCGAAAAAACAGTCCTGAACTCCAGTCATGTGAGCAGAGGCTCCACTGTCAATATACCAGACATTAGAAGAAGCAGTGCTCGATACACAAGCAAAACCTTCCTCAAGTCTGGATGCCAATACAGAGACATCAAGATCCATCTGTTTTGTCGTGCTTCTTCCCCTTCCTGGAGAACTTCGTGAACCCCTCTACATTGTTGCTGCAACATTAGATTTCTTTTCACTGGTAGATTCCCCCTTCCTGTTATTCATCTCTAGCTCTGGTACCATGTGAAATTTTCAAACTGAAAACTAAACAGTTGAAGTGATAGATTTATCTCTCCTACTTATTATTTCAATAAGTTATCATTCAGAAATCTTGTGGCAAATATCGAAATAAATACTACTGGAACATTCACAAATATATATATGCAGAGAAATAAACAGTAGGGAACATAAGCACAAGAATCAATCACCTGTACATAGTTATTTTTGGACAAATGTCCCCGGAAAAACCCAATGTGGGAAAACCGGTGCAGCAAATGAGGGTTTTATTAATTCTTCAACAAATGATATCTTTACAAGGAAATATAACAGCAGATAATTTCTGAAACACCTGAGACTAAATTTCCGACTTCTTCAGACAATTCTTTGACACCCTGATCAGCCCCTGCAAGCTCCTGTGTTTGTCTACATGATTCACTGCACAATCCTAGCGCTGGACTGCGTAAGTCTACGTGGAGACTGCGTGGATTCTCTGCGCTGCAGCCTCAAGCTGCCTCCATTGACCCACTGCTACCCTCCGTCCCTGATCTCAATCACTACTGACTCCCTCCTCCTTCTGCTTCTGCAAACTCCTCGCCCTACAACTCTCCCACTGAAATTGAATTCTCTAACTTCAGAATCGATCTCCTTCGGGGACTGAGTGTATGCCCAGCTTATTTTCCAAATGACCCTCAAGCATTCTTTTATCATCTTCATGTTGGAAAACCAACGACCCAGATTAAAAGATTAATCAATGGCTAAGATTAAAACTTAATTTGATCCATGTTTTCTAAAATATTAACACTCTGACTTATTAATACCCTTTAATTATTTCATTTCCTTAAATTTAGACTTAGGGTCTTAATACGTCATGAACCGAGTGGAATTTCCACAAACTGTTTCTGGGTTCTTTGGAATGTTGTTGTCCAAGCCTCCCTACAAATTTTGAGACTTGGAACACTTTTGGATGCTACAAAAATCAACAGACTATGGTTTCTATAAGTCATGTGTCTCGCCAGCATTGTAGCCCATTGTCTCGTTGAGATATGGAGTTGTTAGTCAAGACCTTGCACTAGGACAATGTTGGTTGATATGATGTTATACAGATGCAATTACCAATCCGATTCTTCTTATGAGATTCTTCAGTTTGAAAGTGACCATGTACCTGTATGAATACCTCCCTAGTTAAGAGGGAGTGTTGAAAAGTGTAACTAGGATCGGTCTTCATATTGACTATGTAATTATGAATTTATGTAAGAAGACAAAGATAATAAAATGTATTTTTGTTGTACTTGCTTCATGGGTTTCATCAGCAAGATTTTATTATAGGTCAATAGACTTCTTCTTGATGTCTATTAAGGATTGTCTTCTATTTAGAAGTGTAATTAAGAGTCATGAATATGAAGTGTCTAGTCTGAAGAATGTCCTCCAAGACATTGTGGAAGAATGGCTCATAATAGCCCTCAAGACTGCCCACATTCAACATTGAAGATAAGCCTATTTTACAGTGAGTAAGTTGACCTATTTGCAGTGAGGAAGTCGGCCTACAACCTTGATGTAGGGTCGGCCTAAAGGCATTTCTAAGCACTGTATATATAGCATGACCTGCGGCCCATTTGGCACAAGAGAAGAATGCGGATCTCTCTGTAATTTCCACAGTGGAGAAGTGTGGATTATTTGTGATCAAATGCAGTGAAGAAGTGTGGATTACCTGTGATCAAATGCAGAGGAAGAAGTGCGGATTATCTGTGATCAAATGCAGTAAAGAAGTGTGGATTATCTGTGATCAAATGTAGAGGAAAAAGTGTGGATTATCTGTGATCAAATGCAGAGAAAGAAGTGTGGATTATCTGTGATCAAATGCAAAGGAAGGTGCAGATACATCTATGATCAAATGTGGTCTCAAGAATGGGGTTCAGTGCGGACTTCGAGAAGAGGTCAATTCTGATATATATATATATATATATATATTTGGATCAAGGTCTAGATTGTGGATTAGCTTGAAGACAATGTATGAGGATCATTGTGATGAATGTTGTTGTCAAGTCTGAAGAAAAGATACAATCATACACACTAATATACACCTGCAATCTATGACGAAATCAGGTTTGTGTTCTATGCGAATGCAATGTTATGTGAAGGTCTAAAATGGATAATCATGTTGTGATGTGAAGGTTAAGGGTCATTGCAGTATGGGAAAAGGGAGTACCTTCCTACTCACAAATATAAAAGAAAGATCAGTGCAGGTTGATGAAGAAAAAGAAGGATCAGTGTTGAAAGAAGACTTAAAAGCAGTGACAAGGTCTTGGAGGCATTCATAGGTCAAGGGTTTGAGTCTTGGTCATGGTACTTGTCATTTGAAGATCTATAAGAAGAATTCCTTTCGGGTTTTCGTCTCCAAGAGGGAGAGGTTTTTGCCTTAGCTCTAGGAGCCTAATTTTTGTGTCTCGTGTATTTTGATAATTGACTTGATGAAAGACTAAATAAGCTAAAGAAGAGAAGACATAAGTAACTCAAGTAAGCTCACAAGTAATTATCAAGAAGAGAATTTGAATTAATCATTATCCCTCCAAATACTCATCAAAAAAAACGGTCCCTAAAATGCTCCCTCCTAAAAAAACGCTCCCTAAAGCACTCCCTAAACGCTCCCTAAAATGCTACCTGAAAACCAGGGAGCGTTTTTCTTGTTTAGGGAGCACGCTCCCGATGCGCTCACAAAATGCTCCTGCTCGGAGCGCGAATTGGGAGCGGGTTCGAGGGGGGCGGGCTCCCCCATAACCCTGATTTGGAAAAGAAAATTTGTATCATGGAGCTATTGAAGAATTTTTGGAAAGTGGGAAAGCAAATCCTTAGACAACTCTGATTGAATTTCAAGAAAATATGAAGAAATATTGTTGAACTTGACTTGGAAACCGACAATCAATTGAAGTATTGATGTTTCGTGTGAACACTCGTCCATATATATATATGTCTTGCATAGATCAACTTGAGTGAATTCATGATTGAACCTCTTCATACACATTGAGTTGTCGCCGAGAACATTTCGAGATATTTGCATGGGATGATCGATTTTTGCTCTGAGACATTCTTCCTATGATATGTGACTGCATAGACGTACTAATGTTGTTTGGATCATATTGATGAGATGAGCACATTTGGGTGTTGCCTTAATATGAGATGAGCCATGATATTCTGGGATGAGAAGTCCATAGCTTTTAGCACGCCCGAGGTTGAGTACGATGATCACTGGAATGGTTAGCTATGAGTTAGGTTGAAGAAGCTCTTTGGAGAGTTCTTTGAGTAAGTTCTGGATATGACTGGGATACATTGCAACAATAATGAGTGGGATCCGACTGGCAGAGAATCCCAAGATATCTTCAGCAGATGTTGTTGTACGAGACAAGCTTAGGCTTGTGGTTGTTGCCTCCGTGAGAGCGAGGATGAATATGGTATCCTTTTTGTGATATATATATTTTTTGTTCTAATATAATATTGATTTGACATCTTGTATGAACAAGAGACTGTTGCTATTGAGACATGATAATTACCAGATATGAGCACGATAATATGTTTTTGATCTACATTGATCGAGAACACTGAACCAACTCTTCCCCCCTGTCTGAGCTCCCAGAGTGAGGAATTCAGATGGAGCGCTCCTAGGGTTGAGGGATCTCTTTGTTGATTTTAGGTAGCATCGGATGTGCTCTAAGCCCCAAATTTTGTGGAGAGGCTTACACACATGCATTACAAATAACCCATAAATCGTTTTGGGAAATTCCACCCAGAAACAGTTTTATGAGAAAAATTATTATTTTTAATGAGGACCCTAAGTCTAAATTAGGAAATTAAAATAATTAATCAGTATTAATGTAAACTGTGGACGAAACTTCCAGAAAAATCAGATCAAGTCTAATTTAATCTTAGCCGTTGATTGGAAATCTAATCTCGACCGTTGATTTGTCAACGAGAAGGCTACAAAGGAAGACTTGAGGGTCATTTTTAAAGTACACCGAGAGGATCTAGAGATCGAATTTTTCTAACGAAGCAGTGCTTGGAAGAAAATCAAGTTTAAGTGATTCTTGATTGCAGTGAGGGGAAATAATTACGATGGGAGATTTTCCTAAGCCAGAGAATACAAAGCAGAGAAGGCAGAGAGCAGATCAGCAGAGGCAGCGTAGCAGCTACGCAAAGCCGCGCAGTCCCACGCAGAGACAACACTGCAACCTCAAGGGAATTCGAGATTCACCTGAGGGTCAACCAGATCTAGTGCCGGAGAGTCGGGGTGTGAGACCGAAAGAGGCCAGATGGGCAGATCCAGCCAGCAGAAGACCAGTGACGCAGAAGCCATGCAGTCCCCACGCAGAGTAACGCAGAGACTGCGCAGCGCAGTGGAGGGCTTGCAGATTCGGGGTTTGTGAAAATTTATGAGCACAGAAATCCTACTGATAAATATCGATTTACTTTTCCTACTTGTTTTATTATGCACAAGTTATTTAACTGAAAATATTCAGAAAAACTCTGAAGTAAACACAACTAGCAACCAACACAAATACAGATCATTTACTGAAGATCACGCACATATGACAAGGGACAGATTTTTTGGACAAATGTCCCTGGAAAAACCCAATGCGGGAAAACCGATGCAACAAATCTCAGGGTTTATTATTATTAAGCAGCAGCATTCTGAGTACATCGAAGGTGCCATAAACCGGCTCACCCAACAGATAAAACCTCGACTACAGAGAAAAATGTGAGTTATACTTCACTCTCGCAAGTCTCGGTTGATCCAGATGAGCAACTAGTGAAACCCCAGCTAGCTCTGCACAGTCTCTACGCTGCCACTGCGTAAGGCCACGTGGCCCTAGTTGAGGGACTGTGTTACCCTAGCTTTGCGCTGATTAGCTTCTCCCGGAGCTTGGTTTCAGCCCTGTTGGCTCAGAAACCCCAGTCTCCAACTGAATTTCAGACTTTCTTTGGAGGCTCTGCATTGCCCCTACGTGGGCCTGAGTCACCCTCTCTAGGGACTGCATCACACCCTCTGATGGTTCTACTGCCCCCACTACGTCTCTGTTGCCCTTGCTCTGCGTTGTACTCTTGGTCCTCCGACCAATCACATCTACCCCTTACTGCTTCTCTGAATCACTCAGATCTGATCTCCATCTGAGCACTGCTTTGTCAAAAGAATTTGATCTCTTAGATTCACTGTGTGTCCTCCAACTAACCCCAAGCCCTTCCTTTATACTTTTATCGTTGAAAAATCAACGGCCATGATCTAATCACTAATCAACGGCTAAGATTAAAAGAAGCTTGATCCACGTCACTTAAAATGTTCTCATCACATGTGTAAATTAATTCACTTTAATTTTTTTATTTCCCTAAGTTAGACTTAGGGTCCCCATTAAAAAATTTAATTATTGAATAACTTTTACACCAGATGGAATTTCTCCAAACGCTTTTTGGGTCTTGGAGATCTCATGTGTTCTAGACCCTCCACAAAGTTTCGAAGCTAGAGCACGTCCGATGCTACCCCAAAATCTCAACACTCCCTCTTAGCAAGGAGTGTGCTCTAGCAATACTTCCCCACTAAAGCATCACCCTGATCTCTGGCATCAGTCTCTACGCTGATGTTTGGCCTGCTACCCTCCATCCACTGCGTTGTTGCTCTATGTACTGTTGCCCATGTCACTGCCACTTCTGTACTGCAGCTCCCTCTCAAATTGTTGCATCATGCTGCCTATAGCACTACTACTACTAACGGTTGTTGAGAAGTAAGGAAATGAAGGACCACCACCCAATCACTGACAAACAAGTCAGTCGGACTGCATCTCATCACTGAAGCACCTTTTTTTGCTGCTCTACGCTGTCTCTCTAAAGCCTCTGCGTTGTTGCTGCTCTGCACTGCGTAAGCACTGCCCCTCTGCGCTGCTAAAACCCCGTCAGCCTCTGCGATGTTGCTTCCACGTTGCTGTTGCCACTACACTGCGCTACTCTACTCTCCAGCGTCCCAGCACTACCTCTGCTTCACCATGATCTTCTGCACCCACTGCTCCAGTCATCCTGCTACTGTCTTAAGGCTCCCGTAGCTCATATGTGATCCAAGATTTTGGGCACCTCAAGGATCCTGCCTCTCTCCATTTGTAGCTGCTCTACAGATCTATATCGCCCCACCTCTTCTCTCGAGGCACATGAGCACTCATTGCCACATCATCCTCACTACCACTGTACCCTCTAGCTGTTGATGTCTTGGAATCTAAAGCTTCCTTGTCCTTCCTCTTAGGACAAGTGTTGGTGAAGTGTCCAAGTTCACCACATCTGAAGCACCGGACCTTGGATAGGTCCTCCTTCTTCCCTTGTTGTCTTTGTCCCTTTGATACTAGGGTCGCATCCTCCTCCTCCTCCTCCTCCTCCTTCTTCACCTTGACACCTCCTCTACTGAATTCCTTCTTGGTCATCCTCTGGATCTCCTCCTGTCGAAGGATAACCCACATGTCACCCCAATTTGGGAGTTTTGCTTTGCCCAAGATGCTTTGGACAAAGGTCTCCCACTCATTAGTGACTGCATTCAGGGCAGTCCTCACCAATAGCCCTTCATCCAGAGTTGCCCCCATGGCAATCAGTTGATCTCAGATCATCTGCAATCTGAAGAGGAAGGGATCGATCTCCTCTCCTTTGTGCATCTCGAACATCCACATCTGGTTCTCTAGGAAGAATCTTCCGTTGGACGGAGCTGCCTTGATACAGTGTGGTCAAAGTTGTTCACATCACATGTGTCATCCTCTTCTCAGCAATGTGTGTGACCACGTGATCCTTCACCCCATCCATGATCAAGCGCTTTGCCCGCGCCTGATTTTCGTTGAACGTCTTCAAAGCGTCTGCATCGGTCGGCAAAGCTAGGACATTTTTCGCATGGTCTCTAATATCATACTCCTCCGAGACAGTCAGAATTTTGGCCTTCTAGATCGCGAAGTTGGACACACCGTCCTACCTATCCTGATCTCTTAGTCCGTACGGGGCCATCTCTGCTCAAAAACTGTCAAAGTTGTTCACATCATGTGTCGTCCTCTTCTCGGCAATGTGTGGGACCACATGATCCTTCACCCCATCCATGATCAAGCGCTTTGCTCGCGCCTGATTTTTGTTGAACTTCTTCAAAGCATCTGCATCGGTCGGCAAAGCTAGGACATTTTTCGCATGGTCTCTAATATCATACTCCTCCGGGACTGTCAAAATTTTGGCCTTCCAGATTGCAAAGTTGGACACACCGTCCTACCTCTCCTGATCTCTCAGTCCGTACGGGGCCATCTCTGCTCAAAAACAGTCGAAGCGGGTACTCTTCTCCCTTCTACAACTGTTGCACTCAACAAAAGACCAGATTTGGGTTTCTTGGCAATAGAAACCCTCTAGAGAAACTGCTCCCTCTGATGATTGATTTCCCTCCCATAAATCCTCTGCGAATTCTACTGAATCAGCCCTCTACGACCACCGTCCTAATCGAATCTCACTTCTTGGCAAAATTCTGTTGAGGAACTGTTTCTCCGCACTTTGTCCCTTTGTTAGGCACTGTTCTACACCGACATAACTGATACCTCACCAGGAACTTCTGAAGATCAGAAGTTGCACTTCCAGCCCCGGCAATCTGCACAGCAACTCTCCAACTCCAACTGCGTCGCCCATTAGGGCCTGTGTCAGCCCAGCATGAACCTGACAGGCTTTGCATCACCCACTAGGGTCTGCGTCAGCTCTGCATGAGCAGACTGGCTTTGCGTCCCTTCTGTTGGGTTTGCGTCCCTCCTAGTGCTGCGTTGCCTTCTCCCAGATCTGTGTTGCTTCAGATGCCCTTCCTGCAGCAAATATCTTCAGCCCCTTTGCGGATGGTTCATCTTGACCTGCAATCCTCTGATACCATGTGAAAATTTCTGAGCACAGAAATCCTACCGCTAAATATTGATTTACTTCTCCTACTTGTTTTATTATGCACAAGTTATTTAATTGAAAATATTCAGAAAAAACTCTGAAGTAAACCCAAATACAGATCATTTACTAAAGATCATGCATATATGACAAAGGGGACACAGATTTTTCGAACAAATGTCCCCGAAAAAACCCAATGCAAGAAAACCGGTGCGACAGATCTGAGGGTCTATTATTATTATGCAGCAGTATTCTGAGTACATCTAGGTTGCCATAAACCGGCTCACCCAACAGAGAAAAATGTGAGTTATACCTCACTCTCGCAAGTCCCTGCTGATCCGAATGAGCAACTGGTGCAAAGGTTAATGCTTCCTTCTGAAAGAGCATCTAGTTCCATCCTGATTGAGTCAGTTGACTCACCTCCGACGAAGTCGCTCGACCATAAGGGAGAGGATGCTACAGGAGGCTCGACCATAAGGGAGAGTCTCTGAATGATGATTCGATCCAAATGGCATGGGCTTTAATGATATACCAACTTTCTCACTATTAGATTAGGTGATTGCTAATGTTTATATTACCCCAACTAGCTCTGCGTAGTCTCTACACTACCACTACGTAAGGCTGCGTGACCCTGGCTGAGGGACTGCGTCACCCTAGCTCCACGCTGATCAGCTTCTCCCAGAGTCTGGTTTCAGCCCTGCTGGCTCATAAACCCCAGTGTCCAACTGAATTTCGGACTTTCCTTGGAGGCTCTGTGTTGCCCCTACGTGGGCCTACGTCACCCTCTAGTGACTGTGTCACACCCTCTGATGGTTGCGCTGCATCCACTGCGTCTCTGTTGCCCTTACTCTGCGTTGTACTCTTGGTCCTCCAACCAATCACTGCATCTGCCCCTCACTGCTTTTTTGAATCACTTAGATCTGATCTTCGTACGATCACTGCTCCATAAGAAGAGTTTGATCTCTTAGATTCACTGTGTGTGTCCTCCAACTGACCCCAAGCCCTTCCTTTATACTTTTCTCGTTGACAAATCAACGGTCCTGATCTAATCACTAATCAACGGCTAAGATTAAAAGAAGCTTGATCCACGTCACTTAGAATGTTCACATCACATGTGTAAATTAATTCACTTTAATTTTTTAATTTCCCTAAGTTAGACTTAGGGTCCCTATTAAAAAATTTAATTATTTGAATAATTTTTATACCAAATGGAATTTCTCCAAACGCTTTCTGGGTCTTGGAGATCTCATGTGTTCCAGCCCCTCCACAAATTTTCGGAGCTAGAGCAAATCCGATGCTACACCAAAATCTCAACAGGGTTGTTGGTCAGTCGGACTTCCAAATCAGTGTGAGATTTCGCTCATGAACTTTTTGTCAGTCATATTCTTTGCAAGGATTGCTAGAAAAGCATCCCAAATTTGTATTCAGAAATTTACTGCATAATATATAAACCCTCAGATCTGCTGCACCGGTTTTCCCGCATTGGGTTTTTCGGGAACGTTTGTCCGAAAATAATGGTGTCCTATGTTTGCATTATTCTTTCTTGCTCGGTTTCCCTTTCACAAATGTATTTTAATGAGTGAAGGGTGCTTCAGTAACTGCTTCGATATTTCCAGAAGTAATCTGTTAATAACTTGTTAAATCTGAATTTACAAGTAGGAGAAGTAGTGCAGTTGTAGCAGTAGGGATTCTTAGATCTGGGATCATGGAATTGTCATACTCTGCACAATAGGGTCGTAGATGTTGCTCCCCTATTTGTCACCCATAGGGTCGAAGATGTTAGCTCCCCTATCTTGGTCTATGCAAAGTATACCCTAGTTGGCATCATACCCACAAGTTGGGCTTGTTGGGAATACTGCTCTCGTCTGGCCAACGGGTTGAGAGTGTACTTGGGGGTGTACAACCCAAGCTAATTATGATGCAGGTGTTCTACCACATGACCCTTGAAGGTCATTCTTGGGAAGATCAATGGGCAATAGGACAGGCTGAGATGTGCTCCCCTATATCACCTATTGCTCGATATGGGGTTGTAGATGTTTAGATCCCCCATGAGATTCTAGGTAGAGATGTGCTCCCCGATGAGATGTTTCGGTTGAGATTTGCTCTGCTATTCAATTCTTGGTTGAGACTAAGCTCCCCGACATGGTTTCAAGTTGAGATGTGCTCCCTGATGTTGTTTCGGTTTGAGCTAAGCTCTTTGATGTTGATGCGAGTCATAGAGTTGGCTCCCCACTATGTTTCCCAGGTAGTAGCATTGGGCTACCCACTGGCAGTGATCTTGGGTGGTAGCACCGACTCCCCAATGAATAGAGGGTTGTAGAATGAGCTCCCCTCCGATATCAAATTCTTCTTCTTTTAGATTCGAGAATGTTCAACATATGAGCAAGGACTAAAGAGATAAGCAAGAATAAGCAAGAGATGAGCAATGACGACATTTGATGATGACATATTTGAGGTTGGACATGAGACAAGATATTTGCGATGATTACATGATGCAATTGGAATTTCTCCCTAGCTGAGAGGGAGTGTTAATTTGGCAGCTCAATGACAAATTCCAACCATGGGACTAGATTCCTCTTTTCGAGAGGACGAATTTTGACTATTGAAGCGCTCAATTTGAACAAAGGAAAGTATATTTTTGAATTAAAACCCACATATGGACAAGGGAAAGTGTATTTTTGAATTAAAGCCCAGATGTGCACTGTGAAAATATTAGATCTGGATTCCTACTACAACAAATCTGAATTACTTCTCCTATTATTTGATAATTATTTCATTACTTTGAAATACCGAAGTAATTACTGAAGCAGTCTACACAAATAATACTGTAGAATAAATCTAAGTGTTGAAACAATCTGAACAAAACTCAATGAAAAACAACAACATTGACACAGTTATTTTTGGACTAAGTCCCCGGAAAAACCCAACTTGGGAAAACCAGTGCAACAGATCTGAGGGTTTGTATTATTAAGTAGCAGAATCTTGAATACAACTAGGGTGCCAACATCCAGCAAACCCTTTAGAGAAATCTAGACAACAAAAATGACTGTGAGATATACCTCACTCAACAAGTCTCCCGCTAATCAAAACAGCGTTGATGAAGCCCTCACTGCCTATGCGTGATTGCTTACGCTGGATTTGCATAAGCCTGCGTAGGCAAGCTAGAGGGACTGCGTCACCCCTTCCTATAGCTGATCTGGCTGATCTGAAGCTGGATCTTGGCCCTCCTGGCTCAGAACCCCAGCCTCTATCTTTCTCCGGATTGACTCCAAGAGACACTACGCTAGCTCTGCGTGATTCTCTGCAGTAACTGCGTCACCCTAGCCAGAAATTGCGCTGTCTCTCTCCTGCGTTGATGTTGCCTCTCTCTAAAATGTATTCATGGCCCTCCTGACCAATCTCTGCTTCTGCCCCTCTCCAAATCTAATCACTGAATCAAATCACTTAGCAAACCCAGCCCTAGTGATTTGTTTTTGATCAAAAGTTGTGTCTTCTCACACAAATTCGAAAATGCTCAATGGCTCAAGTGTCAAGTGTATTTTCCATAGGCCCCTCACCCTCCTTATAATCTTCCATTAACTCTTCAACGATCCAGATTAAAACATAATCAAGGGCTAAGATTAAATTGGAGGTGATCCATGACTTTATCTAGAAGATTCACACTTGATTTAATTAATACACTTTAATTAATCAAATTCCCTAAGTTTAGACTTAGGAAAACATTAAAAAATGGTTAATTAATTTAATTAAATCATCTCTAAGTGGAATTTTCCAAAACCATTTCTGGGTTTTATGGAATACATGTGTCTTAGCCTATATACAAAAATACAAGGCTAGAGCACATCCGATGCTACCATAAATCAACACTCCCTCTTAGCGAGGAAAGTGCTCTAGCAAAACACCTCAATGTGCTACTGATCTGACTTCTGGAACATCTCTGCTGTGCTGTTGATGCTGCTCACCAACACTGCACAAAAATGCTACAACTGTACTGATGCTGACTCTGCATGTTGCTGTCAACTGCCACTGTACTGCAACTCCCTCTAAATTCTGCAACCATGCTGTTGCACTGCTCTACACTACGTGAGCACCACCCTGCACTGCATTGCCTCTTTGTGCATTGCGCTGCTGCTGCTCATCTGCTGTTGCTGCTACTCATCTTCGCTGACGCTACAATGTTGCTACTGTTGCTAATTGCAACAGAAAAACATCCGAAATTTGGACAAGTAAATCTGCCACTGAAAAATAGGACTGACTACTGATAGTTTCTGCACTAGCTCTCTGAAAATACTGCATTGTTGCTACTCTGCACTGCGCTGGTGCTGCTGCCTCTTCTCTGCGCTGATCAGGCTCTAGTACTACTAGCCACTGCATCATCTCATCATCTTCTGCTGCAACTGTCCATCATGCTACTGTCTTTAGGCTGTCGTAGCTCACATGTGATCCAAGAGTTCGAAAATACTCAAGGATCTCGCCTCCTTGTAGATTCTAGATCTACGAATCCAAATCAGCCCACTTTTCTCCTTTGGGAATATGAGCTAACATAGCACAATCTTTCTCTGCCTCAATCTTGGCAGCTCCTGCATGTGGATCTTCCTTCTCCTCTTTATCCTTTTTCTTAAGAGGACATTGTGTGGCATAGTGCCCCATTTCTCCACACCGGAAGCACTTGATCTTGGATAGATCTTTCTTCTTCTGCTTATGTTGCCCTTTTGATGCAAGGGCAGTGTTATCTTCTTCCTCCTTCTTGACCTTTGAACTGCTACTGCCATCCTCCAAGTGGATTTTTAGGAGATCTCTCCTCAACTCCTCTTGTTGTAATGCTGCCCACATTGCTTCCCATCCTGGAAGGCTGGAAGCCTTTCTCTACCCAATATACTTTGGACGAAGACTTGATAATCTTCGGAAACAGAGTTCAGCGTGAGCCTTACTAGCTCTGAGTCTTTAGGAGCAGATCTTGCTGCAGACAGTTGATCTCAGTTCTCCTGAATCCGAGACAAGGAGTCAAAACGCTCTCCCTTCTTCATCCTGATATTCCACATCTTCTCTTCAAGGTACATCTTCCGTTGCTCGAAAGATCCTTGGTACAGATTTTCTAGCCCTACCCACATTTCTCTAACAGTGTTTTTGGCTGCTATGTGAGGTACAATGTGATCCTTCACACCATCTAGGATCAATCTCTTGGCTCTAGCCATATTCTTCTTGAACTGCCTCAAGTGTGCTGCATCAAGAGGTTCTGCAACTGTGTTATCGATGAGGGCTTTTAGATCGTGTTCATCAAGGAGAAATTCTATCCTTGATTTCCAGATAACATAGTTGGAGGCACCCTCCAATCTATCTTGGTCACGCAGTCCGTTGCTGGCCATCTCCTCAACTGTCAATACCTTACTCTAACCCTCTGCTCAGCTTTGACTTACGCACTCCTTGTGGAGTAAGTCACTTCTTTTGCTGCTACACGGGAAAAAACTGAATTTCTTTGAGTAAGAAACCCTTTGAGATCAAGAAATACCCAACTATGTTTTTCAGAATTTTCTGACGCTTATGCACCAACTCTTACTGTTGTGCAGTAACTGCATCCTTAAGCTATGCCGCTCTGCTACGCTGTCTCTTCTGCAACTGAAAAGCTTACCCCTATGTCAACTCTCTCAGAGGGAGCCTTTTCTGAACTGGAATGCCCTCCTGGCCTGGACAGCATAATTTTCTGGGAGGGTCTGTTGCTGCTTACGCAAATCCCAGACTCTACAACGCTGATCTGCTGGCTCTCTTCGTTTCTCCTGCACTTCAGCTTAAATAAGCTCTGATACCATGTGAAAATTCCTAGATCTGGATTCCTACTGCAACAAATATGAATTACTTCTCCTATTATTTGATAGTTATTTCATTACTTTGAAATACCGAAGTAATTACTGAAGCAGTCTACACAAATAATACTGCGGAATAAATCTAAGTGTTGAAACAATCTGAACAAAACTCAATGAAAAACAACCACATTGACATAGTTATTTTTGGACTAAGTCCCTGGAAAAACCCAACTTGGGAAAATCGGTGCAACAAATCTAAGGGTTTGTATCATTAAGCAGCAGAATCTTGAATACAACTAGGGTGCCAACATCCGGCAAACCCTTTAGAGAAATCTATACAGCAAAAATGACTGTGAGATATACCTCACTCAACAAGTCTCCGGTTGATCAAAAAAGCACTGATGAAGCCCTCACTACCTCTACGTGATTGCTTACGCTGGATTTGCGTAAGCCTGCATAGGCAAGCTAGAGGGACTGCGTCACCCCTTTCTGTAGTTGATCTCACTGATTTGAAGTTGGATCTTGTCCCTCCTGGCTCAGAACCCCAGCCTCTATCTTTCTCCGAACTGACTCCAAGAGACACTGCGCTAGCTCTGCGTGATTCTCTGCAGTAACTGCGTCACCCTAACCAGAAACTGCGCTGTCTCTCTCCTACGTTGATGCTGCCTCTCTCTGAAATGTATTCTTGGCCCTCCTGACCAATCTCTGCTTCTGCCCCTCTCCGGATCTGATCACTGAATCAAATCACTTTGCAAACCCAGCCCAAGTGATTTGTTCTTGATCAAAAGTTGTCTTCTCACACAAATTCGAAAATGCTCAATGGCTCAAGTGTCAAGTGTATTTTCCATACACCCCTCACCCTCCTTCTTATAATATTCCATTGACTCTTCAACGGTCCAAATTAAAACATTATCAAGGGCTAAGATTAACTTGGAGGTGATCCATGACTTTATCTAAAAGATTCACACTTGATTTATTTAATACACTTTAATTAATCAAATTCCCTAAGTTTAGACTTAGGAAAACGTTAAAAAATGATTAATTAATTTAATTAAATCATCTCTAAATGGAATTTTCCAAAACCATTTATGGGTTTTATGGAATACATGTGTCTTAACCTATATACAAAATTACAAGGCTAGAGCACATCCGATGCTACCATAAATCAACATGCACATTTGATCAGGTCGGACCTAAAGCAAATTGGACACCCTTGGAAGGCTATAAATACAAGCGACCTCAACCTCATTTGGACATCATCATGAGACATTCTTCTATTCTCTTCCTTGGTTTGGCTCGCACAGGTCTGAGGCAAGTAAACGGAAATTGGTTGGCACAGGTCTGAGACTATAGGGTCTGAAGCTCACGTGTGTTTCTAGGGTTTTGGGTCACAGTCGTAGGCTTGTCAAAGGCAATTTTCAACTGTAGTCGCGAGCTTGCAGCCTCAAGGTAGCGATCATAAGCTCTCAATCGCACGCATGTCTCTTCCTCCTTGCGACTGGAATCTAATGTTTGATTTTTTAGTTGACCAAAGTTTTCACCAGTTCACCGCAGAGTTCGGTAGTTTATCGCAGACATTGACAATTGATTACAGGCTCTTGAATCAAGGTTTTGAGTATTGGCATGGTTCTTGAATCAAGGTTTTGATTATTGGCATGGTTGGGTTCACCTCACGAATATTGTTTAGTTGATTTTCGCTGAATGGATTTATGGCTGAAGATATAGATCATTGTACTCTCTCTTTGTTGAATCATTCATTGACAATCTAATAAGAAGAAAATTTTGAAAGGGTTTTCCCCATAGTGGGTTTTCCCTCGTCTCCGACCAATCCTACTATTTCTGTGTGTGAATGTTTTTCTTCTTTTGTTCCTTTATGTTCCGCTGCATTGATTATGATATTGTTCTTTCTATATAGTTGCATATGTTGTTGTATAATGATGTAAATATGAATAATGTTGTGATGTTATGGGGTGTGTTATCCACCACTTCGTGGGTGATATAGCTAGGAGAATTTTTTTCTCCAATATGGACCTCAGCTGGCAACCAACAGCCCCCTGCAACCCTCAACTAGCTCGTTGTACCATTTCTCCGCCACCTGAGCCAGCCATGTGGTCCTTCACCCATCTGTATTGACCGTATGTATGAAGGTGGGCCTCCCGAACCTAAAGGTATGTCTTGTCAGTTGGTAATTGAGTATTGGGTTTGCTTATCATGGACACTTCTGGGCATCGATTAATGGGGGCATTCGGCGGAAATAGTGGGCTTAGTTTGTACTTTTATCCACTTGACCTCTTTTGGGGTGTTACCCTTGGATTTTGGTCTCATGGGATCTCCTTTACTGACCATTTGGTTTTAGGGTGGTACTACTTGTGATTCGAGAAACCCTGACTTTGGTTGCATGGTCCCGCTCCCTTATCCACATATACTACTCCCCTTCCATTCATTATACCCCCATTCATCATTTTTCCCACCTCGGTCCCCATTGCCTCACTGGGTCCACATAGGGTTGGCCTCCCCATTCCCTTGCCCCCACTTTGGGTCAGGCCTGGAACGATGCCCCAGAGGTTGAAGCAGCTAAAAAAAGAAAAGTAAAAATATAAATGGCCACATTCAACAGGAAATTGTACTAAAAAACGCAAAAGATAGCCAAGACAAAATAATTAGCAAGTGGGCAAAAGCCAATACATGAGCTCTACACCATACCCATGGTCATCACCCTAGTTTCATAGGCCCTAGATGAGCCTCCTTTGTCATTTAGGAACCCATGATTGTCCCAACGCCTGGAGGGCAATGAACCGCCCTACCTTAAAGGGGGCTAATCACTCCTATATCTTACACATCACGCTCTTGTTCTTTGAGCCCCAAGCAGTTAATCAAAGAAAAATCATAAAAGGCAAAAGGCATATAAAAAAGATGGAAAAATCAAGGTCGGGGCACCTCACGTACCACGATTTCTCCCTCCTACACATTATACACCTAGGTGTGGGCTTCCCTTTCTCTATGCTACACTTGTGCCCCGATATGTGGCTCAAGATTGCCCCCCTCATTCCCTACTTCATTTCACCTCTTTGTCACATGCCACCACCATTTGAGGGATGAACCTTGGACATATTATCCCCTTTAAAGGTAGAAACCACCTAATCAAGTACCTAGCTAACCCCCTTTGGAGCTTGGAAACAATAGCACATGCCAAAGCCCACTATGGAAGGGCATGCCATTATGAAGTGTCCACTTGTTGTCCATGGCTTGTAAGCTCTTTTACATGATTTATTAATGACTTGTTGTACTGGAAGGCTAAGGGACGCATTCGATCTTATACAGGGTTGCAGATAGTGTCCATTTGGGTTTGGTCTCCCTATACGAGATCCTAACCTCACAAAGGGCTACATTGGCATATATAAGGTGTGTGTAGAGAGCCATGGGCCTCCACAACAAAAGACAGCACTCCATGGATCCCCATAGATGTTCAGAGATTACTAGAGATCCACCTTTGGGACGAGGAAGATGCACTTGGTACACTATGCCCAGTTGACCCCACAAGAGCACCACACACTTGCCAGGTGTCCCAGGACATGTACGATGACATGGCAGCATTCATTCCATCATCTGAGCCCTTACAGATGATCTACAAGCATCTTCGATTCATATCGAGACCCATGGGGTCATTGGTGTGCCCCCACACCCACTGGGAGCACCACAACTATACTGTTTGGAGAACAAAGGGCCAGCCCCTTGCCCGTCACCTTTTGAAGATTTTATTTATCATCATGGCACATATGGACCTCATCAAGCCTCTTGGAGGGCCCCATGACATGCATGGATTATTATTTGACCCACTAAGAGGCTTATTATTTAATTTATGAGCTATTTTGGTGGGCTTGTCACTAAAAGTTAGGTTATTTGCACATTATTTTATTTTTAGGGGCTAATGTAGGCCCATTAGCTAAATCGAACTCCTAAATGGTGTATTAATAGGAGTTAGTTGGATTCAGTTGGATCATCACTGGACTTGGGATCTCTCTATCTTTAGAGAACTTCGCATTTTTCCTTGGAGGACATTTTTTGGATGACGGATGAATTTTGATGTATGGATTAGGTTCTTTCTATCTTATAGCTTCTTAATTGCAAATGTGATGTTGGTTGGTGTTGGGGAAATTATATGAATTATAATTCCAACATTAAATTATCAATCTAGGGTCGTAAGACTTAGAGGCACAAGCGCGGGTAACGCAAGATCAGAGCGTCTAATCTAACATCATGAAATCTGAAAGATATTCCTAAATTAAGTACAGAATCCCTATTCCTAATTTGAAACTAATCAATTGAGGAAAATATGCTCAAACAAATAAGAAATTCTAATCACTGTGCAAATGGAACTAACTCTAATTAATCATAAACCAAGCAATACAAATTACTATTCAAATTATTTTAATCTAAATGGAAATCTCAATCTAAATAATAAGATGGATTTAATCTAAGTACAAGAATCTTAAATCAATCAAGATTAATTTAAAATGATACCAAACTTATGCTAAATCTTAATTCCAATAAAATTCACTCCCATTAAAATTATTTTAAACTAAATAAACAAACAAGTCTTCAACTAATCTAATTCCTGGGATGCATAAAACAAATCAAATAAGCATTCAAACTAACCTCTATCATCACTCTGCAATTGCTTCCAAAGAAACTAAGTAAACCAAGATTCTAATTGACATGCCTTCGAATCTAAAAGACTGCAAAATAAGAAACTATTTTATCCTCAGATTACTTCAATCAAACTCAAGAAATCATTCAAACATAAGCACATTCACTAATGGTTCTACCAATAACTAATTACAATTATAATGAATTTCAAAACTAAACTACAACTCCAAACAATGATTTAATGGTCTCATTCCATTGCTTTCAAATACTTACTACCAAGTTATAGAAAAATTCATTAAATCAGTAAGGTACGGAATCATTGATATTTTAATTTAGATTTGAAAACATATTTATTGACCTCTTTGTTTATCCAATTGAAAAGCATGTTTAAACTCTGAATCGTAAGCCTGTAACAAAAGGTTTATTCATTTGATAAAATCGTTGATCAAGACAATTCGTTTAGCTTGCAACGAGTTGGAGGTGAAGTACCTATTTATCTTCAAAGAAAACAGAGTACAGTTTAGGTACAGAATGGAAATTCTAAGATTTAATTATCTTTCAAAACAAAATCCTTTACGCCTAGATCCTAATTAATCATGCTGCCTATAACCTATGAAATTTATAGGTCTTGCTTCCAGGCGGTGGTGGGCCCTTGCCACTCCTGGAGCAAGTCAAAATTAACACAATAGTTCTTTTAAAAAACACATAATCACTTACAGAAAATTGAGTGCAGAATCAAAATTTTGTGTTACGATTCAACAAACATGAATTCAAACAACTTCATCAAAGCTTCTCACTGTATTCACGGCATAAACAAAATTGCATATAATCCTTTTGATTGCTACTGCTACTCCCTGCTATCCCCCACGTACATGTAGAGCATCAGCGTTTATAAGGTTTAGTTGATGAAAGCAAAGCACAACCATTTGACTATCAAAAGTAAATACAACAACAAGGCTAACTTAAGCCGTATACAATGTTCTAGAACAGCCTTCAAATGGATCTCAATTGGGCTCATCCTAATCATGGCGTAGCTGGAGGAACCGATTCCTTTATCAGCACACAGAGACTTATCCAAATTGTGGTCCTCCACGTGGCTGCAGGCTGAAACCGTTCAGACCCAATTGTTCAGATCTGAAACCGTTCAGAACCAACCCGACTTGACCCGTTCATGATTCTCTACTTAAGAAGTATTTTTCCCTTAGCTTCCTTTTAGTGATGAATTTTGCCGAACGGTTTCTAGGTGTTGAAATTTGGTTACCGGAGGACAGGTGGTTCCCTAAGACTTTGATCTTTGGCCTAGGGAAAAGTGTCCAAAACAATTTAATTTTTCTCCTAAAGTGACTTTATAAAGTTATAAAGTCAAATCTAATTTAAAAGTGACTTTAAGTGATAAAGTTCCTAAAGTCTAATTTTAAAGTGACCTTAATAAAGTCAATGTGAAATTAGAAAGTGAAAAGTGACTTTGGAAATAAATGACTAAGTGTGTCTTTATTAAAGTGGGATGAATTAAAAAATAGAAAGTGAGATTTAAATGAGCATTTAATCTCAGCCCTAGATCTAACGTTATCTCAGCCATTGGATTTAGAGATTCCCCAAAAGTCACTAAGGGTTAGGTTAAAGGAGGAAAAGGAGGGAAAAGGTTATTCATTCTTTTATGAGCAGATTGAGAGAGGAGAGAAAGCTGAAGAGAAATTTCTGAGCAGAGAAGAAGAAGGAAGAACAGCACCTTGGCACGCATACTGAGGCAGTAAAATTTCAGCAAATCCATACAGCGAGCAGCAGCACGAAGTTCAAGGCAAGTGGCATGAATTTCGAGGAGGGAAAACCGCATTTAATGCAGCACAGATTTCGAGGTTCGTACAGCAGTTAAGGAGGCACGGAAACTAAGGTCCGTACAGCAGCAAAAACAGGCATGTTTTCTGAAATCCATACAGCAGTATTTCAACATGCAAATAGAGGTCCATACAGCGGTCATACAGCACGTTTTTCGAGGCAGCAAGTGGCACAGTTTTTGAGGAGGCCGTACAGCTGTTCTGGCACTATTTTCGATGTTGTCTATACAGCATTTAATGTTGTACTTTCTGCTGTAAATTTCTGTTTCTGTTTGGCACGAAAATCGAGGCAGAGTTTGTGCACGGTTTTCGAGATAAGTAAAAATACTGGTTGCTGGAATTTTCTATGTTTTTCCATTTCTCTGTAAAAACTATTTATCAGAATTAAAGGAGAGCTTTCGAACTAGTTTTCCCCAAGAGTTGTAGGGGTTTTTCCAGGGTCAAGTTGACCAAAAATCAGCGTGTCTATTTTTTGTGTGGCTGATTTATTTTTCTAGGTTTTTATTTTTGCGTTTCAGCATTGTGAAATTTCCAGAATTAGTGTTTTCAGAAAATATTTATTTTTCCAGCTTGTTGAATGTATGGCTATGGGAATGTGCATTTAACTTTATGGGAGAAATAAGGAGAAACTGAAAATCGGGGTTGGTTATCAAATTTCTACATGGTATCAGAGCTATTTTGCTGAAAAGTGCAGTTTGGGACAGCAAGCTGATTTTTCACACAGAAAAAAGTACCTTTACTACAGCAGTGTTATTTTCAGTTTAGTAGGACAGCAAGCATGTCTTTGGGCTTGAGGGTGGAGGATAGGTTGGATGGGCATAGTAACTATAGTATTTGGAAAGAGAGAATGCAGAGCATCTTTGAGGAGGGAGGAGTCTGGGATATCATGATGCATACCGCACAGCACCCTATTAACGTGCCTGCTAATGTTGTTCAGTTGGCAGCATTTAATAAGAAGAATAACAAGGGTAAGAGACTGATTCTGGATGGAATCAAAGACCATTGCATTCATCATGTGAGAGGAAAGAGATATGCTCATGAGGTGTGGACAGCATTGACCAATCTCTACCAGAGTACCAATGAGAACAGGAAAATGGTCCTGAGGGAGACGCTGAAGACCATTAAAATGGGTAAGACTGATAGTGCAGCTGGATATCTCACAAAGATTACTAATGTGAGAGATGCATTGGCAGCAGTTGGAGAGGTCATTCCACCCACTGAGTTGGTGCGGATTGCAGTGAATGGCCTTCCCAGTTCATGGTTGAACTTTGCTGATGGGGTTTGTGCACGTGAGACCCTTCCCTCTTGGGAGAGGTTCTGGGATGACTGCATACAAACAGAAATCAGAAAGAGCCAGCTTGGGGCAGCCAAACCAGTTGAGCAAGATGAGGATGTAGCACTGTTGGCAGGAGGCAAGAAAGGCAAAGGAAAGAAGCAAGCTTCCACAAGTGTTAGTGGGGGAAAAGACAAATGTAAAGGTAAACAGGGAAACATGCAGAAGGACTATTCCAAGGAGAAGTGTTGGAATTGTCAGAAGATGGAACACTATGCAGTTGTGTGTCCGGAGAAGAAGAAGAAGGGGAAGAACCAGAGCATGGCAGCATCAGCAGAAATAGAGGACTTTACGAATAGCTTTGACCGGGAGTTTGGGTTCATTGCTTGTGAGTCCACTAGTGTAGGATCACCTGCCATGGAAGTTGAGAGGGAGTGTGCATTTCCCTCCACTAGCAAAGCATCTTCAGGTATCTGGTATGTTGACAGTGGGGCTTCACGTCATATGACAGGAGTCCGCGAGTACTTCTCAGAGCTTTCAGAGAGTGGCACTGATATAGAGGTAGTACTCAAAGATGACAGTGTTGTTAAAGCAGTCGGTGTGGGGACATTGACATTTGATAGGGAACCCAAACCTCCCTTGAAGGTGTCAGATGTTCTATATGTGCCAAGGATGAGGAAGAACCTCATATCCGTCTCAGCATTGGAGGACAAAGGGTATGAGATATTGTTCAGGAGAGGACAGGTGTTGATATATCCCAGGGGCGCTCCAACTGATTCAACTATAATGATTGGTGTACGCCATGCAAAGGTGTACAAGTTTGCATTTCAGCCCCTTTTGGCATTGAGCAGTAGTACCGGCAACAGAGCTAGCAGTTCAGAGTTGTGTGAGATTTGGCACCGCAAGATGGGGCACATGTATCATGGAGCCTTGGGGACATTGCGGGAGATCACTACAGGTGTGCCAGATTTCAATACTGATCACTTTGATACATGCAGAGGATGTGCGATGGGCAAGTTTGCCAAATCCCCTTTTCCCAACAGTGACAGCAAATCTACTGGGATACTTGATTTGATTCATTCCGATGTGAGCGGTCAAATGTCTCATGTTTCCTTGAGTGGATATGAGTATTATGTATTATTCATTGATGATCACTCTAGGAGGACCTAGATTTATTTCTTGAAGACCAAGAGTGAGGTCTTCAAGTGGTTTCAAGAGTTCAGAGCTCTTGTGGAGACTCAGATAGGTCGAAAGATCAAGTCCCTGAGGTCGAACAACACCCTTAGTGAGTTTGTTGATTATTATGCGGAGGCAGGCATTAGGAGGGAGTTCACTGTTTCTTACAACCCCCAGATGAACGGGGTTGTGGAGAGGAAGAACAGATCCATCGGAGGGGCTGCCAAAGCCATGCTACATGATCAGGGGTTACCATCGTTTTTGTGGGCAGAGGCCTGCAGCACTGCTGTATATTTGCAGAGCAGGAGTCTGCATCGTGCCTTGGGGCATGTGACTCCGGAGAAGGATTTTTCTGGGAAGAAGCCTGATATTGGTCATCTTCGTATCTTTGGGTGTATTGCATACTCCTACGTACCCAAGGAGAAGAGGACCAAACTAGAGCCCACTGCAGAGAAAGGTATCTTTGTGGGCTACAGTGAGACCTCGAAAGCCTTTCGGATTTATATTTCCGCATAGAGGAGAGTTGTTGTCAGGCGGGATGTGAAGTTCGAGGAGAACAGGGCTTTCAGGAGGTCACGGGAGTTAGAGTATCTAGATCAACCAGACCCTCAGGAGCAGCTGAGTCAGTCGCAAGGATCCAGTGGGCAAGAATCAGGAGGATCCGAAGGTACATCCAATACGGTGTCAGGTCCATCAGTGAGCAGTGGCTCACAGAGTCAGAGGGGTGGTGCTTCGGGCAGCATGCAAAGCAGTCCGCAGAGCAATTCACTAGGCAGTCCACTGATGGACAGTTCACACGGTACTTCAGCGTCTACAAGTTCAGGTTCAGGCAAGAGGACAGTAGACAGACAGTCAAGAGTTCAGGCTCATGATGATGAGGAGGAGGAGTTTCATTCTCTAGTGGGAGAAGTGTGCTTAGAGAAGAGGAAGCCCAAGTGACTTCAGGATACCTTGAGAGAGGCCACATCTGTTGTTGGGCCAAAGAGGCCGGTCAGAGAGAGAAAACCACCTAAGAGATTTTGTAGCTATATGGCAATCGTTGCCAACATCGTTGACTTTGAGCCTTCTAGCTATGAAGAGGCAGCTAGCCAGCAAGTCTGGAGAGAGGTCATGCAGGAGGAGTATTCTTCTATCATGAAGAATGATGTTTGGGAGGTGGTGTCGAGGCCTGAGGACAAATCCGTGGTTACTTCAAGATGGCTTTACAAGGTAAAGCATGCTGCAGATGGCAGCATTAAGAAATTCAAAGCAAGGATTGTGGCTAGAGGGTTCTCCCAGGTAGAGGGAGTAGATTATGAGGAGACCTTCGCTCTCGTGGCTCGATATACTTTGATTCGCTCCATCATATCGATAGCAGCAGAGATGGGTTGGAAGATCCACCAAATGGATGTGAAGACCACATTTCTCAATGGCTTCATACAGGAGGAGGTGTACATTGAGCAGCCACAGAGATTTGAGGTGCATGGGAAGGAGTCCCATGTGTGCAGACTGAAGAAGGCCCTTTATGGCCTAAAGCAAGCTCCCAGAGCTTGGTACTCCAGGATAGATACATACTTGCAAGAGATGGGTTTCACAAAGAGTGATGCAGATCCGAACCTTTACTTTATTGTGATAGGTGAGGAGCCTCTCATTCTGGTGTTGTATGTGGATGACTTGGTCATTACGGGTGCAGAGAGACTCATAGAGCACTACAAGAGAGATCTTGCGGCGGAGTTTGAGATGAAGGACATCGGCTTGATGCATTACTTTTTGGGTTTGGAGGTGTGGCAGGAGGAGGGGCATTTCTTCCTGGGGCAGGGGAAGTATATTGTGGACATCCTTAGCAGATTCCACATGGAGGATTGTAAACCCATGTCGACACCGATGATCACCAACTGGAAGAAGCTTCATGCTTCGGATTCCGAGTTGGTGGATCCCACATTGTACAGACAGCTGATTGGTTCCTTGATGTATTTGATCAACACTAGACCAGATATTTGTTTTGCAGTCAACACGATGAGTCAGTTTATGTGTGAGCCTAGGAAGGTTCACTGGGTGGCTGCAAAACACATTTTGCGGTACTTGCAGGGGACAGTGGATTATGGTCTGGACTACAGGCAGGGGGATGGAGTGAGATTGGCAGTTTACACTGATTCTGATTGGGCAGGTTGTGCTTCTGATAGGAAGAGCACTTCAGGGTGCTGTTTTGGGTTGGGTTCGGCAGTTGTGTCATGGTTCAGCCGAAAGCAGCAGTCAGTAGCATTGAGTTCAGCGGAAGCAGAGTATATGGAAACCAGTCTAGCTAGTTGTGAGGCCATCTGGCTTCGCAAGATGTTGTTTGGCTTATTTGGTCAGCCGTTGAGACCTTCAGTGATTTACTGTGATAATCAGAGTTGCATTAAACTCGCGGAGAATCCAGTATTTCATGACAGGTCAAAGCATATCGGGATCAAATATCATTTCATCAGAGACTATGTTCAGAAGGGAGCTGTGAAGCTTGAGTATATTCCCACTGATGAGCAGGTTGCAGATATTCTTACCAAAGCCTTACCACGGGGCAAGCATGTCTACTTCAGAGACAAGATGGGTGTGGTGAGGAACACCTTTCTCGGTAAGAGGGAGTGTTGAAATTTGGTTACTGGAGGACAGGTGGTTCCCTAAGGCTTTGATCTTTGGCCTAGGGAAAAGTGTCCAAAAGAATTTAATTTTTCTCCTAAAGTGACTTTATAAATTTATAAAGTCAAATCTAATTTAAAAGTGACTTTAAGTGATAAAGTTACTAAAGTCTAATTTTAAAGTGACTTTAATAAAGTCAATGTGAAATTAGAAAGTGAAAAGTGACTTTGAAAATAAATGACTAAGTGGGTCTTTATTAAAGTGGGGTGAATTAAAAAATAGAAAGTGAGATTTAAATGAGCATTTAATCTCAGCCCTAGATCTAAAGCTATCTCAGCCATTGGATTTAGGGATTCCCTAAAAGTCACTTAGAGTTAGGGTAAAGGAGGAAAAGGAGGGAAAAGGTCATTCATTCTTTCATAAGCAGATTGGTAGAGGAGAAGAGAAAGTTGAAGAGAAATTTCTGAGCAGAGAAGAAGAAGGAAGAACAACACCTTGGCATGCATATCAAGGCAGCAAGATTTTAGCAAATCCGTACAGCAAGCAGCAGCACGAAGTTCAAGGGAAGTGGCACGAATTTCGAGGAGGGAAAACAACATTTAATGCAACATAGATTTCGAGGTCCGTACAGCAATTAAGGAGGCACGAAAACCGAGGTCCATACATCGGCAAAAATAGGCATGTTTTCTGAAATCCGTACAGCAGTATTTCAGCATGCAAATCAAGGTCCGTACAGCACGTTTTTCGAGGCAGCAAGTGGCATAGTTTTCGAGGAGGCCATATAGTTGTTCCGACACTGTTTTCGGTGTTGTCCATACAGCATTTAATGATGTACTTTCTGCTGTAAATTTATGTTTCTGTTTGGCACGAAAATCGAGGAAGAGTTTGTGCACGATTTTCGAGATAAGTAAAAATACTGGTTGCTGGAATTTTCTGTGTTTTTCTATTTCTCTGTAAAAGCTATTTATCATAAATAAAGGAGAGCTTTCGAACTAGTTTTCCCCAAGAGTTGTAGGCGGTTTTTCCAGGGTCAGTTGACCAAAAATCAGCATGTCTATTTTCTATGTGGGGCTGATTTATTTTTCTGGGTTTTTATTTCTGCATTTCAGCATTGTGAAATTTCCAGAATTAGTGTTTTCAGAAAATATTTATTTTTTCTAGCTTGTTGAATGTATGGCTATGGGAATGGCCATTTAACTTTATGGGAGAAATAAGGAGAAACTAAAAACCGGGGTTGGTTATCAAATTTCCACACTAGGTTACCTAAAAGAGGGTATTTTGAACACAATCCAAGTCTCGGAATGTCAAGATTCTTCACCATTTGATCACAAATTTGATATTTTCACCTACAGCAAGTTTATTCCGTACTCAACCTATAGTAACTAGTTTCACTGACTTGTGAAGACCTTCGGCGATGGAACCCTGCCACAAATGAACTTAGCAAAACCATCATTAGCAAATCATGACTAAATCATCTCTAATCATAGAAAATTCAAGAAAACTAATGATAATCAACCACAAGGTGTAAGATGCAAGGTTGCAGGGGAGCGCCTCCCCACTATCGAACCCGCTCCCGAACGAATGCTTAGAGAGTGATATCAATGACAAATATCCCTATACGAATCTAGAGGTAATGATAAAGATACCTCTGGTTCAATCTATGTTTTTTTTGTTTTTTATGCCTAATTCCTCATTCTACATGCTTTTGTTGACATATATGCATCAAAATATAAAAAATATATATATTATAAAAAAACGCTCCCCGAAACGCTCCCGGACCAGGGGCTTCATAAAAAGGCACTCCGGCTCCCACTCCCCGTTTTCGCTCCTGCTCCCAAGTAACCTTGGTAAGATGTGATTTGGCGGCAAGTGATGGAATTATGATGTGAAATGAGTGTAAAAGTGTCAAAATTTAGGTTATGAATGATGGTTTTGTATGATGGAAAAAAATGGGCATATTCGAGGCCCAATAGTTGGATATACTCTCTAACATTATAAGTGCAAATTTAACGCTATTTTTCTTGTTGTTGCATACATTGGAACTTCGCTATAATTAGGGCTAATTGTTGCATGTATTTAATGTGGAATTATGTGTCTATTTAGCTTTTTCTATGTATGGGTCATTGTTAGATGAATGAAATGTCCTAGAGATCATGTTATCTTGATAAGCTTGCACCATTTGTATGAAGTATAAATGCTTAAAAGTCACTTTTCTTCTCTTTCCTCTAACATTGGACGAAGTTGACGTATGGAGCCTCCTTGAACAAGAAACTAAATTCGTCTTCATCATTCTCCTTGACTCCATATCCCCAAGTAAATCAAGCACTGGTCCCTCAAAAAGGGTGACCATTTTAACCCTCTTTTTCACTTTTTCCCCTTTTTTTCCTAGGTCTAGCCTCATTAGGTCTCCTAGGGAATCAATTTCCGGGGAAATTGACCACAAGAAAACTTCGATCTCCTAGGTACAATTGCATTGGTGGGTCCCCTGCCTCTCCTCCGAATTTGAAGCAAATCCAATGGTGGAATCTTCGGATACCCCCAGCCCTAGCTCTAGGATCAAGTTTTGCCTAGATGTTCTTTGGGTTAAAATTCTTGATTGATCCTTCCCCCTCACATTGGTTAGGTTAAGAACATCATTGGTTGCCAAAATCCATCCCCTAACTTGGGTTGGGTCCACTTGGCCTCATGTGGTCCCATTCTTCACCAAAGCCTATTTATCAAGGACTACTCTGGAATCCAAGTTCCCAAGGGATTTTAGGGATTAAGAACCCCCCTTATAAGTCATATTCTTCTACCTCAAACCTCCAATCCTCATCCCCTCTCCCTAGAAAATCAAGTCCCTTGCTTAAAAGACAAGCAAGTTCCACTCTTCATTCTATCCTAAGGAAAGGGTCTTTAAGGACACTTCACACCTATTCAATGATCTACCTTTATAAGTGACTTCCTAACTAACAGGTCTCCTCCCATCAGCGAAAGTCCGTAAAGAGCAGGGAGTCTTAGCTGTGGTGACAGTGAACTAAGTCTCCATTGTTGCCCTTGACCTAGCAGTTTCCCTCTTATGAGTCCCTTTTAGGTCCCCTGCTAGTTTGAGTGGTAACATTTCTGGCATCGTCGTCGGGGAGGAAGCAGGTCTGCCTCCCTAGTGAATCATTGAGGAATTGATTCATTGACGACACTCTCATTATTCCTCTAGCAACTCAACTCATTGTCAAAACCCCTAGTTTGCCTGAAGGTGACAATATTCCTCCTTTAACAAGGGTTGTTGCAAGAAGAAGGGAACATGATCCATCACCTGTTGGAACTGCTCTTCTTCCGGAATTTGAAAAAGTCAGTGACGCCACTCCCAAAATGGCAGAGACTTCTAGCATTGACAAACACAAGATGACCAAAAGTGAGAGAGATTTGGTTAGTGTCTTCGCTCCTTTGAAGTTGAGTGATGATCCCAAGCCATTACCAGAGAAATATAACCGATGGTTGCCCAAGTTCAAAGGAGATGCCACTATGAGTGCATGTGACGTCGTTGAAGAATTTTATTGGCACATCCCCTAGGATGATCTTTGATGAAGATAGGCTCATGATACTTTTTACTTTATCACTCGAGGGACAAGCTAGACAATGGTACCTTAGTCTTCCCCCAGGATGCATTGAAGACTCTGATGAATTTGAGGACCTATTCATGAAGAGATGGTCTTGCAATGCCCAAGGAACCTTCAACATTGAAAAGTTTTATCAAACATCGACGGGAAGGGAAGACATCCGGGAATTCATTCAAAAGTTTGATAGGGTTGTCCGAGATATCCTTGATCACCTTAAACCCTCTGATGCCAACATCCTTGATAAATTTGTCAAAGTCGTGGGGGGGCACCTAACCTATGTCTTAAGAGACAAGAAACCCTCCACATTGGCCAAAGCTAAATAAATGGCAATGCAAGTTGAAGAAAACCTTTGTATCTCAAGAATGGATGCTAATGACCTCCCCAAAGCCAAAACTGAGACCAAGAAGGAGAAATCAAAGGATCAGCACGAAGAAACCCTTCTAGCCATCCTCAAAAAGATGGAGAAGCTTAGTGAAGAGGTCCATTCTCGAGATAGGATTGTCATGAACAAAATCAGCACTTCGAAGAAGGCCCAAAAGTCAAGTTACATTCCGAAAGTGAGGAAGATAAGCCAAGCTCATCTCAAGTACCAAACACTTTGGCTCCGACTAATGCAGTGAAGCAAGATTCATCCTCTGAAGATGAGCAAAGTGAGAGTGACGAAAGTGATGATGATGAAACAAACGAGAAAACTAATCTTGTAGAATCTAATGTATTCAATATTTTGCTCGGGGGTTCATACACTCATCCTCCTATTAATGAGGTCCAATATTCACGAAGAGATAATAGTAAAGACCCCGCAAGCTCCAAAGAACCTAAAAAAGAAGACTCTCTTCCCAAGCAAGATCCTCCCAAAAATGTCTCCTCTAAAGAGCCTCCTAAAGAGAAAGCCCTTTCAAAGGAACGTCCAAAAAAGGATACCCAAACTAAAGCTAAGCCTTAGAAGGGCCCTCAAAAGGGAGGAAACATTAAGAAGAAAGAAAAGGGGAAAAAGGTAGGGCTCAATATTGACATGGATGTTGCCATTGGGAAGATGACTATATCTGTCCCTTTGAAATAGATTGAAAAACTTCTTTAACAACAATAGCAAATAAAAAAGTCCTTGGGTTTTGAAAAGGAGGAATTACCTGAAGATTTGCAAAACATTCATATTCCCGATCGTAACCCTGGACATGAACCTTTTATGCTCACTTTGGCTATCAATGACCTTTATCTCCATAACTGCATGCTTGACTCAGGGGCTTCCGCAAACATCATGCCCTTAACTGTTATGAAGCAATTGGGTCTTAGCGTCACTCAGCCATACAAGGTGTGTGGATTTAACTCCAAACCTGTGGACGTGGAGTGTCTCATAAAGGACCTTAAGGTTTCTTTGGCTAGAAACCCTGACATATCTTTGCTCATGGATGTTGTTGTCATCGATATTCCTGATGTATGGGGGATGTTATTATCTAGGAAATGGGGAGCCACCATTGGAGGTCATGTTCAAATGGACCTATCATATGCCACCATCCCACAATCCGATGGGACCCCTTTCATCCTTTATAGGGAACACACCTACCTAGCTCATGTGATTAAGCCTAGACCATATTATGAAGCACACGACGTTGAGATACCTTCCCCCATTCTCCCTCTACAAGAAGTCTCTATCCTAAAAATGCCAACTCACAAACCGAGCAAAAGGTGGATGTATAAAAAAGAATATAAAGTAGGGGACTTGGTCTTAGTGGATAAAGATTTGGTTCCCGTCAAGATTCATGGGAAATTTGGGATTGAATACTACTACATTGCTAAACTCAATGACGAACTTTGGCCTCAACCGGTAAAATTAAGTCACATTATTCGTTTCCTTGATACTTGATGCTATACTATATGCATGTTAGAGTATGATGCATTGCATATTGATTTTCTGCATTAGAACTAATCTCATATGATATTTCTCATGATAGATTAGCTGCATTGAGATTAAAAATTGCATATTTTTATTACTTGTTGATTTTATAGGCTGACATTAAGCATGGGTGACCATAAGACATCGTGAAAAAAAAGCTCCCCATGATTTTGATCATTGATATGTGCAGATTGTTGATTTTTGGGTAGCATCGGATGTGCTCTAGCTCCGAAACTTTGTGGAGGGGCTAGAACACATGAGATCTCCAAGACCCAGAAATTGTTTGGAGAAATTCCACCCGAAGCTTAAGATATTCAAATAATTAATTATTTTAAATGGAGCCTAAGTTAAAACTTAGGGAATTTAAATAATTAAAGTGAATTAATTTAACATGTGGGTGAGAATGTTCTAAGTGACGAAGATCGAGTCTTTTCTAATCTTAGTTGTCGATTAGAGATTAGATCACTGTCGTTGATTCATCAACAAGAAAAGTATAAAGGAAGGCTTGAGGGTCAGTTGGAGAACATACACAGAGACTGAATTTAGAGATTGAATTCTTCTGACGGAGCAGTGCTTGGACAAAGATCAAATCTGAGTAATTCAGTGCAGTGAGGGGCAATTCGGCAGCGGGATTTTTATCCAAGGTCGAGAATACAATTGCAGGGAGGCAGATCAGCACCAGGAGGGACAGCACAGCTCAGAGAGGGTGACGCAGAGCTAGCAGGGCTCACGCAAGAGTGACACAGAGCCAAAGAGGTTGACATAGTCACTTGAGCAGTTGCACTAGGGTTTCTGTGAGGTAGATCGGGCAGTCATTCAGCAAATCGATTTCTGAGCCGAGAGGGCTCACGAGGAGGGGACGCAGCCACTAGAGGAGGTGACGCAATCTCAGTGCAAAGCTTGTTGCAGCCATCGTTGCCAAGCACTGGGGGCAGCGCAGCCACCTTGGGGTCATTTTGCTACTGGATCAGCCGAAATATCTACCTCCGGATAAAGGTACTTCTAACAAGGATTTTCTCTTTGGGTGAGCCGAATTTGGCACCCTAGATTGTATTTAGAAATTTGCATAATAATATAAACCCTCAGAACTGTTGTACCGGTTTTCTCGCATTGGGTTTTTCTGGGGACGTTTGTCCGAAAAGTAAGTGTGTCCTTTGTCTAAATGTGTCACTTATTTTTCAGTACTTGATCTGTATAATTGTGCAGGCTGCAATGTATTTGCATTAGTATTTTTACTGAAGATTCAGAAAATAACTTGTAATTTAAATAAGGCAAGTAGGTAATGCAAATTAGATTTACCGCAGTGGGATTTCTAGTTTAGATTCAAAAAATTTCACATGTTATCAAAGTTGTTGCGGATCAAGTAGAGTTAAAGCCATCTACGAAAGATCGAAGGAAAAATTTGTTGCAGGAAGGCAGTTGTCGCGAGAGACAGCGTTGAACCAGAAAGAGGCAATGAAGGGTGACGCAATCACCAGAGGGGCTCACATAGAGCCTGCGTTAGACAACTAGTGTGACGTTGTAGCAGCGCAGTGCTTGTTGGGCCAACGCAGAGTTTTTGAGCCTCAATTTTTCCGATTGTCGTGGTTGGAAGAACAGTTTGTTTTTCTTCAGAAGTTGCTGGTGGGGCATTGTTTTTGTTGGTGCAGAACAATGTCTAGTAGGGCAGTGGCAAAGTAGAGGGAAGCAGTTCCTCATAAGACTTCTTGCCAAGAAGTCTAGATCCAGTGTTGATCAGCAGCAAAGAGTGATCAGAGTGGACTGATTCGACATCAATTGGCAGAAGGATTTTCGGGAAGGAAATCGAGTTTCAGAAGGAGCTTGTTCCTTAGAAGGTTTCTAGTGCCAAAGAAACCCAGATCCAAGTTTTGTTGGAGCAACAGCAAAAGAGGGAGAAGAGAACCAATTCAACATTTTCTGGTTGAGCAGAGATGGCCACACATGGACTGAGGGATTAGGACAAGTTGGATGGAGCATCCCACTTCGTCATCTGGAAGGCCAGGATCCTGTCAGTTTTGGATGAACATCACATCAAGGATAATGTCTTGCATGCAGTTGTTGTTCCTGTTGATGTTGATCCTCTCAAGAAATACGAGGCTCAAGCAAAGGCAAAACGCTTGATCATGGACAGAGTCAAGGATCATGTGATCCCACATATTGCCGAGAAGAACACGGCAAGAGAAATGTGGACTTCCTTTACCACTATGTACTAGGGAACTTCCGTCCAGCGGAAGATGTTGCTTGAGAATCAGCTGAGACTGTTTCAGATGCAGAAGAGAGAGGAGATCGACCCCTTCCTTATCAAATTACAAGCGATCCAAGATCAGCTAGCCTATGTAGGGGCTACACCAAATGATGGTCTTATGGTCAGGACTACCCTGAATGCAACATCTGAAGAATGTGAGACCTTTGTCCAAGGTATTTTCGGCAGGGCAGCTCTTCCAAACTAGGAGGAGATGTGGGCAACTCTTCGACAGGAAGAGATCAGAAGGTTGACCAAGGCCGAAAGCAGTAGCACGGGGATCAAAATCAAGAAGGAGGAAGAGGAAGATGCGGCTCTCGCATCTAAGGGACAACATGGGCAGCAGAGAAGGAAGAAGAAGGACCTCTCGAAGGTCAGATGCTTCAGGTGTGGAGAATTGGGACATTTCGCCACACAATGCCCTCAGAAGAAGAAGAGAAAAGAAGAGTTTGACTAGAAGGCCGCTGCAGCAAAGGATGATGATGGGGATGAAGACAATGTTGCCATGAGTCCTCATGTACCTCGAGAGAAAAGGTGGGGCGACATTGATCTGTAGCTATTTTAAGCTTCAGTGAGGGGCAAGATCCTTGAAGTGTCCAAACTCGTGGATCACATACGACTACGGGATCCCTTAATGATAGTAGCAGAGTGACGGGTGTCAGTTGGTGCGAGAGATAATGGAGCGACAGTGGCAGAGCTAGAACACTAAATTCTGAAGCAGCGCAGAGCAGAGGCAGCAGTAGCACAGTGCACGGAGGTGCAGAGCAGTGTTTACGCTATGCAGAGCAGCAGCAACGCAATTGCATCAAAGGGTCAGTGCAGATTAGCAGCAGAGGTAGTTCCAGCATCAAGGAGTATCCAGAATGACTAGTCTGTCAGTTTTGGGAGGGTTTTTATTTGTTTAACTCTCAGCAACTGAGTTGCAATGCAGCAGTTAGCAGTGGCAGTGCTATGGGCAATATGATGCAGCATTTGAGAGGGAGCTACAGTACAGATGTAGTAGTGTCAGTGGCAGTGACATGGGCAGCAGTAGAAATAGCAGTAGCGCAGTGGATGAGGGACAGCAACCGAGCATCAGCAGCGCAGTGGATGAGGGGCAACAGTCGAGCATCAGCAGCACAGAGGACCAATGTCGTGGATCAGGGTGATGCTTCTAGTGGGAAATATTGCTAGAGCACATTCCTCACAAAGAGGGAGTGTTGATTTTTGGGTAGCATCAGATGTGTTCTAGCTCTGAAACTTTGAGGAGGGGCTAGAACACATGAGATCTCCAAGACCCAGAAATAGTTTGGAGAAATTCCACCCGAAGCATAAGTTATTCAATAATTAATTATTTTGAATGGAGTCTAAGTTAAAACGTAGGGAATTTAAATAATTAAAGAGAATTAATTTAACATGTGGGTGAGACTGTTCTAAGTGACAAAGATCAAGTCTTTTCTAATCTTAGTTGTAGATTAGAGATTAGATCACGGTCGTTGATTCATCAACAGGAAAAGTATAAAGGAAGGCTTGAGGATCAGTTGGAGAACATACACAGAGACTGAATTTAGAGATTGAATTCTTCTAACAGAGCAGTTCTTGAACAAAGATCAAATCTGAGTAATTCAATGCAGTGAGGGGCAGTTCGGCAGTGGGATTTTTATCCAAGGCCGAGAATACAATTGCAGAGAGGTATATTGGCACGAAAAGGGACAGCGCAGCTCAGAGAGGGTGACGCAGAGCCAGCAGGGCTCATGCAAGAGTTACACAGAGCCAGAGAGGGTGACAAAGTCACTTGAGCAGTTGCATTGGGGATTTGTGAGGCAGATCAGACAGTCATTCAGCAGAACGATTTATGAGTCGGGAGGGCTCACGAGGAGGGTGATGTAGCCACTAGAGGAGGTGACGTAGTCTCAGCGCAGAGCTTGTTGCAGCCATCGTTGCGCAGCAGTGGGAACAACACAATCACCTTAGAGATTCTTCATTCTACTGCTAGATTAGCCGAAATATCTGTCTCTGAATAAAGGTACTTCTGTCGAGGATTTTCTCTGTTGGGTGAGCCGGATTTGGCACCCTAGATTGTATTCGGAAATCTGCATAATAATATAAACCCTTAGAACTGTTGCACCGATTTTCCCGCATTGGGTTTTTCAAGGGACATTTGTCCAAAAAATTCTTGTCCTTTGTCTAAATGTATCGCTTATTTCTCAGTACTTGATCTTTATAATTATGTAGGGTGCAGTGTATTTGCATTAGTATTTTTACTGAAGATTCATAAAAATAACTTGTAATTCAAATAAGGCAAGTAGGTAATGCAAATCCGATTTACTGCAGTAGGATTTCTAGTTTAGATTCAGAAATTTTCACACAGATAACAGGTCTACGGTGACCAAGAAATTGTTGGAGTTCTCGTGAGCTCCCGTTTGAGTAGCTTTTCCCACCTCTTCGAGAGATCACGTCCCAGTTGGAGCCAGATGTTACCCACCACTTCATGGGTAATATCCCTAGGAGAAATTTTTTCTCCAAGATGGACCTCGATCGGCAACCAGCAACCCCTTGCAACCCTCGACTAGCTCGTTATGCTATTTCTCCGCCACCTGAGCTAGCCATGTGGTCCCTCACCTATCTGTATTGATCATATGTTTGAAGGTGGGCCTCCCAAACATAATGGTATGTCTTGTCATTTGGTAATTGAGTATTGGGTTTGCTTATCATGGACACTTTTGGGCATGGATTAATGGGGGTATTCGACGGAAAGAGTGGGCCTCGTTTGTGCTTATGTCCCCTTGACCTCGTTTGGGGTGTTACCCTTGGATTTTAGTCTTGTGGGATCTCCTTTACTAACCATTTGGTTTTAGGGTGGTACTACTTGGGAAACCCCGACTTTGGTTGTGTGGTCCCACTCCCTTATCCACATATACTACTCCCCTTCCATTCACTATACCCCCATTCATCATTTCTCCCACCTGGGTCCACATAAGGTTGGCCTCCCCATTCCCTTGCCCCCGCCTTGGGTCAGGCCTGGAACGATGCCCCGAAGGTTGAAGCAGCTAAAAAAAGAAAAGTAAAAGAATAAATGGTCACATTCAACAAGAAATTGTACCACAAAATACAAAAGATGGTCGGGACAAAATAATTAGCACGTCGGCAAAAGCTAATACATGAGCTCTACCCCATACCCATGGTAATCACCCTGCTTCCATAGGCCCTAGATGAGCCTCCTTTGTCATTCAGGAACCCATGATTGTCCCAACACTTGGAAGGCAATGAACTGCCCTACCTTAAAGGGAGTAATCACTGCTATATCTTACACGTCATGCTCTTGTCCTTTGAGCCCCGAGCAGTTAATCAAAGAAAAATCGTAAAAGGTAAAAGGCATATAAAGAAGGGTGAAAAAATCAAGGTCGAGGCACCTCATGTACCACGATTGCTCCCTCCTACACATTAATGATTATACACCCAGGTGTGGGCTTCCATTTCTCTATACCACCCTTGTGCCCCGATATGTGGCCCAGGATTGCCCCCCTCATTCCCTATTCCATTTCACCTCTTTGTCACATGCCACCACTATTTGAGGCATGTACCTTGGACATATTATCCCCTTTAAAGGTAGAAACCACCTGATAAGGTACCTGGCTAACCCACTTTGGAGCTTGGAGACATTAGCACATGCCAAAGCCCACTATGGAAGGGCATGCCATTATGAAGTGTCCACTTGTTGTCCATGGCTTGTAAGCTCTTTTACACGATTACTTTAATGATTTGTTGTACTGGAAAGCTAGGGGACGCATTGGATCTTATACAGGATTGCAAATGGTGTCCATTTGAATTTGGTCTCCCTATATGAGGTCCTAACCTCCCAGAGGGCTACAATGGCACATATAGGTGTAGAGAACCATGGGCCTCCACAGCGATAGATAGCACTCCATGAATCCCTGCAGATGTTCAGATATTACTAGAGATACCTTTGGGACGAGGAAGATGCACTTGGTACACTATGCCCAACTGGCCCCACAGGAGCACCACACACTTGGCAAGTGTCCCAAGACTTGTACGATGACATGGCAGCATTCATTCCATCATCTTAGCCCTTACAGATGATCTATAGGCATCTTCCATTCATATGGAGACCCATGGGGTCATTGGTGTGCCCCCACACCCACTGGGAGCACCACAGGTCTATTGTTTGGAGAACAACGGGCCACCCCCTTGTCCATCACCTTTGGAAGATTTTATTTATCATCATGGCACATATGGACCTCATCAAGCCTCTTAGAGGGCCCCACGACATGCATGGATTATTATTTGACCTCCTAAGAGGATTTTTTTTTTATGAGCTATTTTGGTGGGCTTGTCACCAAAATTTAGGTTATTTGCACATTATTTTATTTTTAGGGGCTACTATAGGCCCATTAGCTAAATCGAACTCCTAATTGGTGTATAAATAGGAGTTATTTGGATTCATTTGGATCATCACTGGACTTGGGATCTCTCTATCTTTAGAGAACTTCACTATTTTCCTTGGAGGACATTTTTTGGATGATGGATGAATTTTGATGTATGGATTGGGTTCTTTCTATCTTGGAGCTTCTTAATTGCAAATGCGATGCTTGTTGGATATACTCCCTAACATTGTAAGTGCAAATTTAATGTTATTTTTCTTGTTGCTGCATACATTGGAACTTCACTATAATTAGAGCTAATTGTTGCATGTATTTAATCTGGAATTATATGTCTATTTAGCTTATTCTATGTATGGGCCATTGTTAGATGAATGAAATGTCCTAGAGATCATGTTATCTTGATAAGATTGCACCATTTGTATGAAGTATAAATGCTTAAAAGTCACTTTTCTTTTATTTCCTCTAACATTGGACAAAGTTGACTTTTGAAGCCTCCTTGAACAAGAAACTAAATTCGTCTTCATCATTCTCCTTGACTCCATATCCCCAAGTGAATCAGGCATTGGTCCCTTAAAAAGGGTGATCATTTTAACCCTCTTTTTCACTTTTTCCCCTTTTTTCCTAGGTCTAGCCTCATTGGGTCACCTAGAGCATCAATTTCCCAATAAACTAACCACAGGAAAACTTCAATCTCCTAGGTACAACTACGCTTATGGGTCCCCTGGCTCTCCTCCGAATTTGAAGCAAATCCAACAGTGGAATCTCTGGATAACCCAAGCCCTAACTCTAGGATTAAGTTTTTCCTAGAGCTAGTACCTAGTAGGATCAATTGAACATCTTTGGGTGAAAATTCTTGTTTGATCCTTCCCCTTCACCTTGGCCAAGTTAAGAACATCATTGGTTGCCAAAATCCATCCCGTAGCCTGGGTTGGGTCCACTTGGCCTTGTGTGGTCCCATTCTTCACCAAAGCCTATTTATCAAGGACTACTCGGGAATCCAAGTTCCCAAGTGATTTTACGGATTGAGAACCTCCCTTATAGGTCATATTCTTCTACCTCAACCCTCCAATCCTCATCCCCTCTCCCAATAAAATCAAGTCCCTTGCTTAAATAGCAAGCAAGTTCCACTCTTCATTCTATCCTAGGGAAAGGGTCTTTAAGGTCACTTCACACCTATTCATTGATCTACCCTTTATAAGTGACTTCCTAACTAACAGGTCTCCTCCCATCGGTGAAAGTCCGTAAAGAGCAGGGAGTCTTAGATGTGGTGACAGTGAGCTAAGTCTCCATCGTTGCCCTTGACCTAGCACTTGCCCTCTTAGGAGTCCCTTTTAGGTCCCCTGCTGGTTTGAGTGGTAACACGGTGATTTAATATGGAAATAATGAAATGAAATTATCAAAGCAGAGAACAATATAGCCCTAAGAAAAATTAACACATAAGATTGGTGTCATGGCATGTAGGAGATGATTTATGTTGAAATGTGTAACTAGGTTTGGTCTTCATAATATCTTATGTATTCTTGACTTTATGCATTTTATGTAAAAGAGAAAGAATTATTGTTATTTTATAGCATGGGTTTCATGCTCAAGGTCAAATTGTTTTAGGTCTAGTACCCATTGTGTGCTTCTAGGATTTGTTAGAAGAGTCAAGAAAGTCAAAAGAGTCATTGTCATATTCATTAGACCCTATTGGGTATTTTGTATCATGCAAAAAAAATTTATTGTGAGTCAAAAGTGTCAAAAATCTCCCTTTAAGACCAAGTCAGCCTACAAGAGAACAATTTGGCCTGCAGAGATGAAGTCGACCTCATTAAGGGCTATTCGAGCCTCATAGAAAGGGTATATATAAGTGAAATCGACCTCATTTGAAGAGAGCATCCATTCAAGTTCGATCGCAAGAAGAACAAAGAACAAGGAGAAGGAGAGAAGAAGCTAGGAAAGATAAAGTCGAAGTTTTTTTAGGCCTCTCTATCTCTCACATGCGAAGGAGAACTAGGGTTTTTGAAGCTGCTAGGTAGAAGTTCTGAAGCTGCTAGATCGAATTTTTGAAGTTGCTAGGTCAAAGTTCTAAAGTTGTTAGGTCGAAGTTGTGAAGTTGCAAGGTCTAAGTTGCTAGGTTGAAGTTGCAGGTGAAGCTACTGGATCGAAGTTGTAGAAGAAGTTGCAAGGTCGAAGTTGCAGAAGTTGTTGGGGGTTGATGTTGCAGAAAGTTGTTGGGGTGGAAGTTGCAGAAATTGCTCAAAGGATGAAATTTGTTGCTCATCAAAAGGAGGTCGACTTGGTCTTGGAGGGGTCTCAGTCTTATGTCTAAAAGGTCTTGGAATTAGTCATTTGAATATTCTATAACAAGAGAATAATTTTTGTGGGTTTTCCTCTCTAGGAGAGGTTTTGGCCTTGGCTAGCAGCCTACATCTTGTGACCATTTGTTCTATTGATCTTCATAGTTTGGTAGTTGTTTGATGATGAGAACACTATAATAATCAAGTGAAGAAGAAGTTAATTACAAGAACATCAAGTTAAAGAAAAAGAACATCACAAGCAGTTATCAAAGTAAAGAGAAATGACCCTAATCTAGCTACCCTAGATTTCTCAACATGGTATCAAAGTTAAGGTGACAAGGAAAGGCAGCTTGAAGATCATTCAAATTGAAAAAGGATACGTAAGGGCCAAATATAAGAAGAAGAGCATCAAGGAAGACTTAATCATCACATCACAAAGACCTTATCATCTTAAAGGAAGAACTCTTGGAAGAATAAAAGGAGACCTCAAGGACCCTACTTCCATCTCAAAAAGAGAAAGACTCTACACATTTGAAGCATCTTGGGAAGCCTCCATCTTCATCCAAAGGAAGCAAGAAGAAGCACTTCATCATCGTCAAGGAAATCAAAGTAATCTTCCTCATATTGAAGAAGGTAGATCATCCCTACCTTAGTCTAAATCTCACACTCTAGTGGAAGACATCATCAGTAAGGAGGCATCTTCATTTTTCAAGTAAGTACTTTATATGAATGTCTCATCCTACAAATCAAATGACTACTTTTTGCAAGGAGAACAATAAACATGTTGGTACATCAAACTACCTTGCATGGAAGAAGAGGATAGATTTGGTTCTCATAGAAAATGAAGTTTTTGAGTATGTCAAGGGCTCCGTCACAAAGCCTCCTCAAGAATAATCTCAAGCATCGTCAAAGTATATGAAAGGATAAATAGGGCTCAAATAATCCTCATTGAATCTATCAAGGATTCTCTCATTCCCTTTGTAGCAAAATTAAAGACATCAAAAGAGATCTATGACAAGTTGGTAGAGTTGTACTCTGTAAGTACAGTTGGGGAAATAATATCTTTAAGAAATTAATTATACAAGATCAAAGTATCAAAGGATGAAGGGATAGCTTCATATCTCATGAAGGTATCTCAAATTAGATATCAACTACAAGAGCTAGGAGAAACAATGCCAGATCCAGAGATGACCACTTGTGTACTTAATGCACTACCAGATGAATGGGGCAACTTTGTATCAAGCATCTATGGAAAGAAGGAAGCTACACCATTCAGTGACCCATGGGCATTATGTATTGAAGAATCGAGATTAAAAGCAAAGAATGATGTCGGATCAAATGAGTAGTAAAAACAAATATTTGCTGCTATGACAAGGAAGAAAGGAAAATTTGGAAAATTTGAGCCTCGAAAGAAATTTCAAAAGAAGATTGACATGTCTAAGATTCAATATTATAAATGTAATGAATATGGGCATTTCAAGAGGAATTATCCTAAACTCAAGAAGGGAAACAAGAAAAGGAAAGAAAGAAGTGAATCCCATGTGACCGAAAAAGTAATAAACTGAAAGAGAAGAAAACAAAGAATGAAGAAATGAAAGACCTCTACTATTAAAGGTCTCTCATACTTTAAGTCAACAATCATGATAGAAGCATTACAGTTATGATAGGATGCATTGTAGCAGTGATTGAGATGGCATCATTATTAGAAGCATAGAAGAATAGTAGCAGTAGTAGTTTGTACAGTTGAAGTAAGTCATATAGCAAGATTTAAAGAAAGAAGCTCATCACACCTCATCATCATTAGAAAGAAGCATTTGCAGAATAAGAATCATCAAGATCCTCCACCTGAATCTTTGTTAAAAGGTTCACCTCTACTTGGAAGAAGCAAGTGTTACATAAATGGTCAACATTCCACCTACTGTGCAATCCACGGTTTAGAAGGATGAAGGTAAGATGATAGAAATGTGCAGCATGATAATTTAGTTGAAGTACCTCTCCATCTTCAAGCAATGAAAAGGAATTTGCTAAAGGAAGTCTAGATGATCTCATAAAGGAAAAAGGTATGCATGGATTTGGTAATTTTTAATAGATAGAGTCGTGTCATCACTTAGTTGCAGATAGAATGGTTAGAATACTCTATCTCATGAACAGGGTTGAAGAAGAATGAACTCTCCCTTATGAATGACACATGAAGGCATAAATCAATATGCCTTGAACTCTTCTACATTATAAACATGATTGAATCAACGTCATATGACCTCATATGAGGTGGTGGACAACAATTGTCATTTTGGAGCAATAAAGGCTTATTCATGCATTCTATCTTGTAAGTGTACCTTGGATTTGATAAATCTTGACTTTTGTGTCTATTGTATGGAATGGTTGATTATCTAGGGTTTCTATTGTGCTAGTTATTGTTGAAAATCATTCTATGGAATCTAGATGATAGCATTATATGCATTACTCACCTATAGAATATGAATGACAATCGCATTAGTGAATCTTCAAACCAGCTCTCCCAATTATCTTTTCTCCTTCACAAAAGTGAAACCTAGGGTTTCATTATTTTACTCCTTACCAATATTTAGCATATTTTACACTCTCATAAACTCCATCATCCCAAGGACTAGGCACTAGCCTTGGTCACTTTGTCGATCATCCACAACCTTCATTTAAACCTTATTTCTCTCTCTAAACCTAAATTTCGGCCCCTCAAGACAAAATGCTAGCTAGGGCTAGGGCTCAAGTCATTGGCTTGAGGGAGGATTCAACATTGGAAGGAAAGTTGATTGCCATAAAATCAACTCCTTCAGTTGGCTAATCCATCCATTTTAAGGCTAAGGTCTCTTGCCCTAGGTAGACTTTTGACCTAAAAAATCCCTAGTTTGCCCTAGGCTTCAACTTGGGGCTTGTTGAAGGTTTCTTATTCTATAGATTGAAGGTATTCATTGCTTAGAAGCCTTTTCTTGGCCTTGTGATCCTAGGTGAGTCCTTTTGGCTTGCTATTACTCAAGCCCTAGATCACGTTGTGCCCTAACTAGGCATATTGAAGGATGCAGATTCCCCTATCATGCTTGCTAAGTCTTGTTCTTAAGAAGAGTTATCCTCCATAAGCCTACCTTGTCACCTTATCCCTTGAACTTAGCATATCCATCTAGATGACCTACCAAAGGGAAGCCTCCCTAGTGTTGAAAGTCCACAAAAGAGCAGGAGGTAGTGGTTGTGGTGACAGCAGCCCACACCTCATATTGTTGTCCCTTGGTCTAGTCTGTGCCTTGTGAGCTCCCCTCATAAGACCTGCTAGATTTTGAGGCAACATGACACTAAGGTTTAAAGAATTGAAAAACCTATGTGTAGCTTTCTCCCTCTCCTTGAAATCACTGCCATCGGTCATTTTCCATAGAATTGTAGCCTTAGACTCTACTAGCCCTTGATTGAGAAAGGCACTAGTCTTATCTCTTGGGTCAATACATAAAATAATAAAAATAAAAACCCTGAATTATCATTTTTATGTTTTCTAGGGTAAATTAGGGTCAGATTACAGGCTACAACAAAATCTACATTTTTTAGCATTATTTACCTAGGACCTTATTGTCCTAGGCTTAGACTTCGCATGCATTCAATTGGAAAAGGGAAAATATTCATTTACATGCTTTCTTCAACCATTAATTAGGACTAATATCTAGAATTTATGTTATTCTTTTATTTGTTTTCAACCATTGAAACTTGTTGCAATTTATTTTCTTGTTTATTCATTGAATAGCCCTATTTTCACTTGTTTATCATAGATTTGGGAATTGTTTCCTTATTGTTGTTATGAATGTCTACATGTTGTAATTTTGTCGATTATAACCCTAGTTTGTAATAGCAAAGTGTAATTTTTGGATCATATGTGTTTGGGAGCCTATTTGAGCCTCTTTAGGACTTACTAAGCCATCTAGATTTAGCCATAGGATCCTTTGAAATCGCCATCTTAAAATTATATCTTGATTCACCTAAACCCTGATCATTGAATACTTACCCTTGGGTGAATCTTGTGGTAAAAAACTTAGGGGGTAAATAGATTAATACCATTTGGGTTGCATACTCCTTAAGATCTATCAAGGAAGCCACCCTTTGTGGGGTTGTATCTGACCACAAAATAGCAAGCAAATAATTGCTAAGGTAACAATCGTAACTAATCCTATTGTTTTTCTTAATCAAGATTGTTTTATGAGGCTTTGCACTAAGGTGCTAGATTTTGCAGTAATATTAACCATAGGAAAGCTCTCCTAGGCTAGCATTTACCTAGTCTAAAGTGAGAAAGGCAAGTCTGCCGAGGTGATAATGAGCAGTTTGCCTAAGTTATCCTTGGGGTTTCAAAATGTGTGCTTAGAGACTTTTACACCAAAGTGAGAACCCAGGAGATAACAAGCATATTACATGATTATGGCTTCAATACATTCATTATCCCCCTCAATACCTCCCTTCATACCCTATATTATCCTCTCTACGCACATTACATGAGGATAGCAAGGCTTATTATCCATTGGTTGTTCTTGGACCTTTCCCATATCCTGCCTGCTTTCTTCTCCCCTTTTCATTCTTGTCATTGTGAAGAATTTGCAGCAACAATGGAGAGTAGTTTCTCTAACAATCAAGATTGGTGATGGAAAGATACTTCTTTTGGCTACCTAAGTGTTCTTTCAAGTGGAGTGTTGATCATTATGATGGTTTCCAGTGGTTGCTTTTTCATTGTGACAATGTACTTCTTCGCAGGATTGGGATCTAACCAATCTCTCTTGCAGATTTCTCTCTCCCTTCATCCACCCGGACGAACTGAAGCAGTGATCATTTTTATACATTTCATCGATCTTTTGTTCAAAGATTTCTTCTAGGGACAACCCCCTGTAGTCAGCATGTACTAGCCCGAAGCCAGAGAAATCCAACCAAGATGACAGTGGGCTGGCCTTTTGATTGTGACACCTGAGGTTTTCCACGGTGATCATCCATCGCCAAATCACTACGGACAATTTCAGGCGCTAACAGTTCCCCAACGTCTTAATATTGTATCAAGATATCAGGGACGGAAAGGAAAGGAGGTGAGCTTAGGACTTCCGCCATTGGCCACTCACTACTTTTGATATGTACGGACACTCTTAATATTACTAAGATATGTGTTGGTGGTCTTGACAATATCAGTGTTGTTGTCAATCGAGTTTTCACATTTTCTCTTTATGATGGACGAATTAGCATACTTGTCGCAAGTGTAGTTACTAAAGAGAATTTGGATTAATTGACAAATGCTAGTGAGGATTGGCGTGAAGTCCTTTTACCCTAGGGTGCAATTGTTTGGAGTGAATATCTCTGAACAATAATTTGCACGTTACAATTGCAATCTATTATCCTAAGTTACTGGTTTAATAGACATGGTGATCTGGACCTGGGCGAAGGGGCAGTTGGCTCGTAGGATTGTTAAAGGTTCAATTATGTAATCCACAGTCGTGTACAAATTACATTAATCTTAACCAATTTTATGAAATTTACGCATATCAACCATAGCTTGTAATTCCAAAGACGATTTGCTCCCACTGTAACAGCCAAAGGAGAAAATTGGTGATATGTTCTTACCTCCTGTGCTCCCAGGGTTTCCATAACTAGCCTTGCATTGTAGCCTCCTCCACCCGGTTGTCTTGCTTTCGAACTTCTTCCGATTCCTGTTCCAAGCTGCCAAACTGGGGACAAAATAAGCTGATTTTCGGGCGGATTGCAGTTTTAGGAACCCCAGAGGGAATACATAAGTACCCAAATTTGCAGAGTTCGTGGGTGACTGGAAGCAAAAATTGGAAATATGAGAGACAGATAATGCCATACTAGGGAATATTTACTATATCCACGAATTCAGAATGCCGAGGAATAAAATCTACGCCACGCCCTCTTTCACCCGATTCTTTTCTATATTGTTGTTGTTTAAAAGGGGATACTAGTTTATATAAAGCACGCGGTTTGCACACACAGACAAAAGCTCTGATTCGATTTTTCGTTCAGTTTGGTGGTTGGATTTTTTTCTACTTTTTTATTTCTTGTGATATTTCTGAATTTTATTCGCAATAAATAGGTTTTATAAAATTATATTTATTTTATATATATATATAAAACAATGGGAAAATGTAATCATAACTTACTTGCCAAATTAGTATCGATAAAGTCATTATTTATTAAGTCAATGCAGGGTAACTCATCATTGTTATTCACAGTTGGGTAGAAAGAAGAAGTATTATGTTAAGGAATTTAACTCCACTTGTGATCTCCAACAAAAAGAATATATTGTAGCTAACATTCCGTGGAGAGCAAAGGTTCTTATTACTCAATTAAGAACTAACTTGCATCTAACTTCGGTGTGAACGGGACGGTGGAAGAGACCTAGAGAAGCTTGGGAAGAAAGGGTATGTACTTTTTGCACTTCTGGGGCAGTGGAATCAGAAGAACATTTCATTTTGGAATGTGACGCTTTCAGAGACATCAAGGACAGTTACCACAATATGTTAGCATCAATTCCATGGCATTGTATTTTCAGTGAGAGAACTGTTAAAAGGTTGGGTCAGCTCATCATCAATTTGAGTAAGAAAATGATTGAATTACAGAAGGCAAAAAACAAGAAAGTTGGTGGTCCCATTAACTATTTTTAGTCTCGTGGACATTAAAATATCATTCATTTATTCATTCAAGAAAAACCAAAGGTTACTTAGAATTATTTGTTGGTGGTTTAAAAGAGGCAGAGACATCTTAGTCCTTAACTTATTTTCTTCCAGCTAAGACAAGTTGTTAGCTTGGCCCATTTATAAAATTAGTGTTTTGAGTTGACCATTTATATTATTGTGGTTTTAAGAATTAATTATTATAATTATGTAGAATTTAATTGTTATATGCATTTAAATTGAGATTTTTAATTATTGTTGTAGTTAGTGGTTGGGCATATTATTCATTCAAATGTAACAAGAAATAATATAATCTAACAAGAATTTTTTTCAAAAAATAACACAATCAATTTAAGAAATACTTTCCATGGATATTTCTATGGATATTTGTAATCATGCTTAAGAAAGTATGTGTGCCATTGTTTGTATGCTTTTGGCGTTCCTTCAATTTTAATGTAGATGGCTAGTGTGATAGAAAGAATAAATATGAGCTCAAGATTTGCACTAATTTTGTCACCTATGAAGTATCTCCTCCTCACAAAATATAACTTCTCTCAAGATCCATCCCCCTTTTAATTATGTGTAGCATGGTATATGAAGCAAATGCAAGGTTGTGAGATCTTATTTATGGTTGTGTTTTTGTAGTTTGTTAGTTTAATGAAAAGTGTGTGAATTACAATTTTTTATGGGCCATGCTTTTGCTCACTTCTCAACATGCATGCTAAATGGGCCAATCTAATGGCATTTCTCATAGCTAGTAATATTAGTTTTTAGAGAGCACGAGAAACAGTTGGTCATTATCCGTGCTTTGACTTTCCCTAACCAAACAATATTGCAACCCAAGAAAATTGTCAACAAAATAATATTGACGTCTTGTGACAAAATATGTGTCAATAGCTTAGCAATGCCTACCAACTATTTAATAAAATCCTTGTAATAATATCTTTGATTTTGCTTCGAAGTAGCATGTACATTTTATGAAGCCCCTTTTTTGAGACAATATTTCCATGGAATGGATAGCTTAGAAACTATTTTAAACATGATGGCTAAGATCTAGGACAATGAGGGGATCCCTTTTAACCAATAAACATTAGTCTTTGTAGGTAAGCAGTTAGAATTTTGTTGCACCTAGGTTGATTTTTACATGGAAAAGGAATCAACCCAACAACTAGAGCTACATCTTCATGGAACAAATAAGAGCATGGGGACATCCTCCTTCTCCACAGCTGCCAAAGTTTCTCCATCTAAAGTGGCTCACAAAGGTAAACCAACTCTATTTAAAGCCACTCTTCCTTGATCTAAGAACCATCAAGTAGCTTTAATTTCACTACTAAATCAAGCCCAGCTAATTATTCTTTGCTTTAGAAGAAGGCCCCTTATTTGTCATTTGTTATGGGAAATACAGTGTTAGCTCAAACTTTCAAATTTTCTCTTGAATGGTGTAAGAGGGAAAAGGATCAATACTTGAAACATGGGATGATATGGAGCTTTAATGGCTTATGGCCATCACTAAAACATCTCTAGACTTGGATTGCAAGTTCTTTGGATTCCTTCATAGACAATATGGGGTTGATGTACCCCAATGCAAATGGTTTTTTAATTCTCAATATTATCTCAAAGTAAGATAGAGCATTGTTGTTGATAAGATCATGTCAGCACGATTTTTTTTCCCACCAGTTTATTGTGTGTGTTGTGCTCAACAAATCCTCGTAAGGTATTGATCCTTACAACAATGCTTGTGGAACAAGCGAGGTCTCACCTGAGGCACTTATGGGGGGTTGCGATAAAAATTTTCAGCTTGAAGGGGGTGTGGGAATTTTCCTAGGAAATCATCCTATCATGTCCAAACATCATTGTATTACCAGAATTAGTGTCAATTGCATTACATCAGCTCATGTTGCAAGGTTCCTCTCAGCTCGCTAGCCTAGTTCATCATTACATAATACAAAGTTACCAACCAATCATCCCATTGATTAGCTATCTAATTGACCAACCCACATAAAGGAATAGAGTAACAACATAGAACATAACATAACTAATTATCATCATCCGAATGTTGTTGGCTTCTACCAACTTATACAAGATTACATGCATGCATTCATTGTGGGAACTTACTTCTAGTAAAACCCGTACTATGGGCAATTAAACTATGGTTTACAAAAATAGGAATAACTCCAAACATGGGTATTTGAAATTTCAATTTTAGGCAACTTCCTGCCTAGTCGATGTTGCTCTTCTGCACCTTTTCCATTCAAGTAATTTTCTGTTATGTGTTCCCACTACGCTCAACCAAGTTCGTGTGATGATTCAATGTGTTGTTCCTAAGGCCTTTTCCTATGTGCATGCGACCAAAAATACTCCAAAACTTGCCTCCAATAAGACCCCGTGGCTTGTCTCAAGCCACTTCTATTATTCCCATTGTTTTAGGGAACCTCTTCACTTAGTGAATTGAATTCATGCTCCCTCATTTCCCCTCTCGTCGTTGACTGTTGTTGTTATTGTCAATGGCAGGAATATCTATAGAGAAAAAGGCCTCTACTTCTCCACGAAAATCTACATGCCACATCTCAATGCATGCAACACAACCCATTTTGGATGTTGTGGTCCACCCATAGGCGACCATTGCGACACTTCCATTCAAATTTTTATTTCAGACATACACCATAGGAAATGGTGTGATCACTAATATGACCCAACCATACCTCCCCTTTGATAATATCTCTTAGAGAGGGTTCGCTTGTATCCCACAATGTCATATGCTCTTGAAAACCCACTTGACGCTCGATTGGATCTCCTAACATCTCCCTACCCCCTAACCCAACTTTATTCTCCCGAAGCTTCCAACAATGCCTAACACTATATCACCCCTTATCCTCAACTCTCTCCCTACAAAACTTGTGCTCCATTGCTATTATTGCCATAAATGACTAATTGAATCCCTTCTCCTTATATAACATGTTCATTGCAGTGCAATGCTTAACGATTGCATGGTCACAGGCAATATCTCTGCCTTCTACGTCATGATGTGAATCATTGACTCATAGAGCTAACTTACTGTGAAATTATTGTGGCATTAGGGGAGGAGCTGGCAGGTGCGTTTCTGCACATGGTAATTGTCCCACTTCACCTCAACATTGTCAGGTCCAATTGTATGAAAATCCTCCAATCCATCACTCCATTATTCGAAGGGGTGATAAGAAGTTGTGTTGTTGACAAGCATGCATGTCAATCTGAGTCACACCACCCCCCATATCACCTTCATTATACTATTTTTGGTGATCATATTGAACTTATACAATGACCAATCATTTCACTTGACCATCTCATCCTTAATTGTTTAATGTCTCAACGCGTGGCTTATGTCATGGGGCTTGCCCCTAACACTTCGTGTTGCTCTGACTATGATATGATTGCGCCATTCTTGTCCCTCCTATGCAACAAAAACTATCAACGCGATATGTATACATTTGGAAACCAATTTCAACAATAATATCCTATTACATTGTCCTATCCCGCAACACAACCAAAAAATAACACTATTATAGCTTATTTATATACAAAATAAAAATTGTGAATGACTCAAGTTACGGTTTTGCGGGAAGACTGGTTGTGCCTATACAATATAAGTCGACTCCCATTTACATAGCCTTCCCAAGGTTCACCATTCAATGTTTCAAGTTATATCACACTTGCATTAGTCATAGTCCTAATCTTATATGGACCCAACCAATGCATCTAAAGTTTGTCAAGGTGCTTCAGGAATTTACTATCATAAAGAAACACTAGGTCTCCCAGTTGAATTTTCTTTTGTTTAGTACAATGATCATGCTAAGCTTTCTCTTTAGCCTTATGCACCATGTGATGAAATCCCGTGAGCATCTGATCCTCTTCCAACTACATCAACTATTCAAGTCTTCATTCCAACGCACTTGATTCTATCATTTGTATAAAGGTAGCAATATGTAAACTAGGTACCAATAACTCCATTGGCATTATTGTTTCTTGTCCATATACCAACCTAAAAGGTGTGTGTCCTATCAAGCGCTTGCAAGTCATTTGGTATACCCAAAGTACAATTGGAATTCGAAGATCCCAATCATCTCTATTTGCATTACATACTTTGGTGAGCGCATTCTCCAAAATGTTATTGAACGCTTCCATTGTAACATTGGCGTAGGGGTGATAGGGCATACATGTATGGTGATAAATCTCAAATTCTTGTGTTAACACTTCAATGGTCATGTTGAGGAAATGTATTCCCTAGTCACTCGTCAAGATTCAAGAACAACCAAACCAAGTGACAACATTTTGAAACAAAATTTGTGCAACAATCTCAACCACAATCCTATACATGTGCTGCTTCGGCCCATCTCGTCAAATATTTTGTAGCAGTAATGATATACCTTGTGCATGGTCACTTAGCTAGCGAGTTGATGGGACCCACAAAATCTATGACCCACTTATCAAATGGTTGAAGTGTAATATATAGGACCAACGACATCTCTTCCCTCCTTGAAGATTTGCTAACCATCGGGAAAACGTCACAATTCTTGCAAAACTTCTTAGCATCTACATGTAACGCTAACCACTAATGTCTCGGGCGCAAAATATTTTATGTGGTAGCTCGTCCTGCATAATGTACTTCTGCTACACCCTCATGTGCTTCTATCAATATCATAAGACGCTCATGTTGTAGGATGCATCTCCGCAAAATCCCAGCAGCGCCTAACTTGTATATTCAGCCTACAATCAATTGATAGTTTGTCGACTTAAAAACTAACTACTTCTTGTGCAAAACATTTTACTCGGTTGGATCAACTCCCGTACTAAGGAACTATGCAATTTCGATAAGATAATCGTCAACCATTGTAACATCAAACAATCAGGCATCCGGTAAGTTGTCTTCTAAGTTTCAAGGTTCCTCTCCTATAGCAATCTTGGATAAATTGTTTGGCCCTGCATTCAATCATCCAGGTTTAATAACCACTTCGAAAATCATGTTCCCAAAACAATAATAACCATCTACGGATGTGCCCCACCACCCCTCCCCCCTAACACAGGCTTGAATGCTCTATGTAAAGCTTAAATTTACTTCCTAGAAGGTAGTGTCAATACTTTTGTAAGGCATGGACCATAGCCAACCCTTTGTGCTTTGTAGTGGTATAACTATGTTTGGTTGTTGATAGCTTTCTACTTGCATATGCAATTGGATGATATGAATCCCCTTCCCTTGGTTCGCTAATATGCACATGAAACTCTTTTCTCCAATCCAAAAAGATAAAAATCAACGCACTAACCATATTCTCTTTTAAAGTGTCTAGGGGTTGTTGAAATTCCTCTGTCCACCTAAAAGGCACCTCTTTCTTCAACAAGCACTCCATAGGTGTAGTTATGCAAGCATACCCCTTTATGAACTTCTCGTAATAACTAGTATGACCTAGAATAGTGTGCAATTTTTGAATGGAAGTAGAAGGAGGCAGATCCATTATAATCACTATCTTTGCGGGGTCCACCAACATTGCTTGCTTACGCACAATGTGGCAAAATAAAATGTCAAATGGGGAACAAAAAATACATTTATTTAGATTCAATGAAATTTGCAACTGTCTGCATTTGCCTGGCATCAACCGCAACACCTTTGTGTGCCTTTGTAATAGGTTGAATATCCTCTAGTCATCTAGATAGACTTCCAAAAACTTATGAATGAATTCCTTAAAAGTTGAAACAACAATTCTAGAAAATATAGCAAATGCATCCTTTAGGCCGAAGGGCATTACAGTATACTGAAAGAAACCCCACTCTATCGCAAAAGTGTTCTTGTGATGGTCTTCCCTAGAGATGTGAATATGGTGATACCCAAAGAATCCATCAATAAATAATATGCCACTTGACCACCAACCTTTTTTAGGACTTCATTCGTAAAAGGAGTGGGAAATAGATCACATATGAAAGCATCATTGAGCTTTCTTAGATCCATAAAAATCTTGATCTCCCCTGTTTTCTTATTCTGAACTACCATAAGGCTTATCCATTCTAACCCTCCACTGGTTCAATGATCTCGGCTTCCAACATTATATCCAATTCTTTCTTTAACTTTTGATTATATATCGGATTGAGTTTGTATGGTCGTTGTTTAACTGGCTTGGCATCTGGCTTGAGAGGAATTTACATTTCGCCCCAACTCACCCACCATGCCCTTCGTCTCGACAAAAGTATTAAGGTAAAAGTCTTAATATTTTCTTAGAAAATATGCAATATTCTCTACAGTTGTATCATCCCAATATTCCCTAATCAATACCATCTTTGGATTCTCCTCATTGCTAATATTTACCTTCTTTGTTTTAATAAGCTCGGAATAATCCACATTCCCAACTAAAGTCTAGATCTAATGCATTCTCCTTTAGTCTTTGGGATGTGTAAGTCTCTCACATCCCTATCGCTATTTGAATCCTCTGCAACATTGTAACATTCCATAAACTATGGTACATGTTGTAAGTGTTGATGAGCGGGACACTAAGGCGCCATCTTCTGTTCCAAATAGCTTTCCAATGAAAATATCTTCTACCTCCACACCTTAAGTGTGTGATCCAACTCCTTGTCTTTAGTTGTAAAGTTGAATGCGGCCTTAAATTTCAATTCATCTATTCCCACTACACAATGCCTTTACACACTTCCAGTTCCACATACCAATATCGAGGAATGGTATCCAGGGTGTGCATGAATCTTTGAACCCACTCCTCCTGCGATATCTTCCTTATGTTCCATGCTACAACACAACATTTCACATGGGTCGTAGGGTAGTCCAACCTTGCATACTTAACTCCCTTGACCTCATATTCAAACCTAAACCAAATATACAATAGATTCTTACATTTTGACCAAGAGTCTATATCATCCTTATGTGCGACCCAACAGTGCGCAAGAATGGATTCCAAAGCAACATATAAAGCTAGAAATCTCAACTAATAAGGTAGCTTTTGTTCGAATTAATAAACAAAGATCTAACATCAGTTAGGTCATCATACCTTGGGGGATCATATACTTCGGTCTCGGTCCATCTTACTACTCGAGTGATATGCAAACATCTCCTAGTAGAGACCTCATGTAGTCGGTTTTGTCAATTTTCCAGCCCCTCTTCAAAATCTGAAGTGCGCCAACTGATGTTGTGACAACCTAACACACCATCCGCAGTCGGGGTGACATAGTCTTCCCTACGCGTAGTTATCTTTTAGATATCATCTATTACTTCTCCATCCATATCTTATCGGATAGGCTCCACGTACCGGTCTCCTTCAATTGGATCCAATGGTGCAATCACTCAAACATCTTCAACCTCAAAGATCATCTGCCTTTTCTTCAAATTAATGATCACTTGGTTATCAAAGGCCCAATCAATTCCCAATAGATTTGGATAAGGATTAGCATCATCAACAATCTCAATAACTTCAAAATCAACCGTACTAGTAACCCCATCAATATCTACCTCCACATTTGATAGTATACCAATAGAAAAATTTTGTATTGATTGGGAGATTGGAGTTGTATAGGGGAACAAGTCAAGTTGGGTATCCCCATAATCTCCCATGTCTTCTTTGGTAAAATATTGACATCAAAACTTAAATCAAGAATAATATTATCCATACCATAAGCCCCTATTTGCGCACCAAACTTAAATTCATTGTTGGTTCTCTTCTTGCACGCGACCTTATTGATTGTACGTTTGGGTATATGTGTTGTTCTCTTCTCTGGCTCCTTCATGCATTGGTCAATCATCTTGCATAACCTCTGCAGAACTCCATCATCCTCCATCAATTCTAAGAAGCTATTAAAAAGGGCTTCAACCTTACTATTTCCTCCTTTAAAACTCTCTGCAGCGGTTTTTTCATAGAGTCAAGGCATATCATACATTGGAACATCCTCAAAGGCATCCCATTTTGTCACAACCATGTCTCTGTGCGACTCCTTATAGGTACCCTTCTCGTTCTGGGGATCGAACTTTGGAGGTGGGCCTGCAACCTTTTGTACCAACTTTTGGTTGGTATTGGTTTTCTTGAGAGCATTTTCTCTAGTTTTAGTCCCTCCACACATCACAACTTTTACGTGTGATTGATCATTACATGGATTTGTTGTCATTTTCTATAGGTTTTTCCCCTTCTTCTCTAGGATTTCGCAAGTAGTTGAGGATAGTCCTCTGTCGCATGGTCCAAAGCTTAGCAATATGTGCATTTTTAACATGGATTAGGATAGTCTCTAGCTATATGTCTAGGCTAGCCACAATTTTAGCAAAGTATTGGTCCCCTTTCTCATCCAAACGTTCTTGATCCTCCTCCAGGTCCTTTACCCATGGTACCCTGACCTCTCCCTGGCTGATTATAGTATTGCACCATGCCATCCTAGCCATCTTGCACCCCACAAGTGTTCATCATGTGATCTCACATCAGCTCTAAAGACCTGCAATGATGGATGTCATGGCTAATAGACTTACATAAGTCACAAAACAAAGTTATAGTGGAAGTCTTGTACTTTTTCATCATTGGGCAAGTTGTGGATGTATGACCCCATACCCTAAAAATTTCATAGCACAAGCCTCTTCCCTGTGTCATTGAGTTAGTGGCACCAGTTTCCATGTACTTTGTTAAAACGGAGCATTCATTTCTATGGTTCCCTTCCTTGCAACAAATTGTGCACCAGACCTTTGTACGTTGTCCCTTCCCATTTGCCAAATCTTACAACTATACAATAAACGCAGCAATCTAAAACCAAAGTTGAGCTATTCCATGATTCTCTCCTGCTATTGCGACCATTGGAGATGCTTCTAACTTGAGCACTTTATCCAAAGCCTCTAACAAGGTCCAAACATCTTATTAAGTTAGCGACACACACATATGAGGTAGGGTACATGTAATAAACCATCCTTATGCTACTCATCAGATATCTCAAATGAAAATTTACCCAATAGTACTTTAAATTATTGGTCGTATCCCAAATGGATTCATCCATCCTCTATTTAATGTCCTTCGACTCTATTATGCATTGGGATGCAGATTTAGGCCTGCAAAAATCCTTCATCGTTGCTTGTTTAATGTCCTGCAATGACCTTGGTTGTGTAGGTGCAACATTGCTCTTGTATTTCATGTACCAAGCCAAAGTGTAACCTCTAAAGGTAGTTCCCAACTATACAATCTTTTCATTTTCATCCTGGACATTATTAGCATCCCAAACCGTCTCACAAGCAAACAAGTGTTACTCAAGATCTTTATTTCCAACACCGTGAAAAATCAGTAGCTTCAAGGTGTCTACTATTTTTCTCTATCTACCAACACCTAATGATGTTCATCTAGATCCGAATAATATTTGTTGTGATCCACTTTCTCCTAATTAACTAGTCTAAATCTTGCTACTATGTCGACTCCCTGCACTCCCTTGACTAAACAAAGTATGCAACATGCTACTAGGAGAACTTACCTCTATGTAAATAGGTGCACGGGGTCATGGGTTCGATATAGGGTGTACTCTTAATAGGATCCCCAAGATGCACATTCTATAATATTCTTGCACTAAGCTATGGAAGCTCTCCTTCATGTCATGTGTGCGGTATGCCAATGCACACTCGATCCAGTCTCTCTAATCTCCACTAATTCCTCTTCTCCTATGACATCTTGTTATCCCCTCCTTTGGGCTTTGACTGATCGTTGGCACCGATTTAGACCTCTTTCATTTATAACATATTCTACCACTGCACACCACACTAGTCTCAAACTCCATTATACTCCTCCTTCCACACACTATTCAACTAACTTCTTTGGCATACCTTTTCTATAGTCTTGATTATGGATCTTTCACACCTCCTTTGTTCTCTACTCTTTTCTACTCCTGCATCTCGATCTTGTTCCCTCATACTATTCCTTGGCCATCCCCCAAGTTTCCCTTAGCACATAAGGGATTTGGTTGCTCATGGTGCCAAATTCCATCTTCAATACACCTTTGTTGAACAACAACATCTTCACAAAAGTTCATAATGCCTGAATAGACTGTCCTCACAGGCCTCCCAAAAAAATTTGTTTGGTATTCGTATATGAGATGATAGATTTATTAACAAACTCCATAACGTGCCCTCTAATAATGATCTCCAACCAAAAATAAGCATCTTGAGTGATTTGGTTATCCTCTAGTTGGTGTCTTTGAACTCGCTCAGTAGTTTAACTTCTAGGTTCACCCATCCTCCAATATCTACTCTAGTCATTGCACTTTGGATCCAAGCTACAACTAACTCTGGAAATTCAAAAAATAATATTTGGTAAGGATCCTATCTATACCTATATATCTCTAGCCATTTATCAACACTAACCCTACAGTCCCCGATTTCGCTAGCAACGAACTCTTCCAAATCGGTTTTGAATCACCTACTCTTTGGTAGGGTTTCGTATCCCCCTTAGTCACAAACCTTGATCCTGGAAATGAAACCATTTCTTGGCGCGTTTTTGTTTCGAACTTGGGTTATTACGCATGTAGTGCTCAACAAAATCGTCGTTGGGTGTCTGCCCTTGTGGAAACGCATATGGAACAAGTGAGGTATCACCCGAGGCACCTATGGGGGGCTACGAGAACTAGGTTTTTGCAGCTTAAAGGGGAGTGGGAATTTGCCTGGGAAATCATTGTATCATATCCAATCCCAAGGTTACACACTTAACACCCATCATAGTTACTCATATCAAATATCAATCATTCTCAACAACAACAAATTAAAATAGAAGGGGTGCACCAATCATTCTTAACGAGACATAATATTCAGTCAACCACTAATAGCACAATTAAACACTATGCACATAAGATAATATCATTCAACCACAAAACACAGATATATGAGAGTCCAAGCATCATTTTATTACCAAAATTAGTGCCAATTGCATTACATCAACTCATATTGCAAGGTTCCTCTAGGCTTACCAGCCTAGTTCATCTTTACATAATACAAAGTTAATTGCCAATCATCTTGTTGATTAGCTGACTAATTGACCAACCCACAGAGAGGAACAGAGTAACAACACATAATATAACACAGGACAAAACACAAAAAAGCTAATCACTATCACCCGAATCTCCTCAGCTTCTATCAACTTATACAAGATTACATGCATGCATTTATCGCAAGCAATTACTTCTATCAAAGCTCCTACCGTGGGCACTGAAACTATGTTTTACAAAAACATGAATAACTCTGAACACAGGCGTTTGAAATTTGAATTTTGGGCAACTTCCCACCTAGTCGTTGTTGTTAGTCTTGATTTCATGCAACTATGAATATTGCATTTAAAATAAATAATGAAATATAAAAATCACACATATGTAATATTTTAAAAGAATCCAATCAAATGTTAAAAAATGTATATCATTATGTCGAGAGGCGCTATCCATCCAGCTCAATATGGTAAATATGTTGTAATGTTTAACATTTTGACTAAGTCAAAATAAAACAAAACAAAACAAAATAAAATATAAAATATAAAACTCACGAGCCCATAGTTTTTTCTCATGGTTTTCTTAACTCATGGTTTTTTCCTAGTGTATTCTTATCTAATGTGACCTATTTAAAGACTAATAGTTAAATGAGCCTAGATCCATCTTAACTCCGAATATATCAAGCGAGTGGGATCAAACCTTTCTCTTGAGATACAAACATATTTAATTCCTCTTGGTGCTTAGTAGATCTAGAATTAAGATGAATCTAAACTAATTAATATATATTTAAAAAACCGCTAACATTACTTTAAATATATTTCATTTTCATCTTATAAATTAAACAAGAATAATTACGCCGTAAGGCATTATTATTTGAAAACAACTCTCCTCCCATGCCACTTGTCTTTTTATATGCCTTTGATTTAGATGTTAGACGATACAAATAATTTGGGCCATCAGATTGAAAATCAGTATTAATCAGTTACAATTAGTTCGATAGCTCTAAGCCAGACTAATATATTTTCAAAGAAATAAAACGATATATTTTGACAGAAACTAAAACTCTAAGTTAATGAGCCTCTACGTCAGGCCGATACATTTTCACAGGAATTTGAACTCTGAGTTAATCAGCCTTTGTGCGTGGATGCATTTTTCTTTTATCCTTTCTCTGCAGTTAAGCCTGTTCTGAAAATTCGATTTAGAAGAAACTGAGATGAGAGTTTGTGTGCACTAGCGAGCTAGGAGGTATCGCTGACCCTGGCGCCTGATGGTGAGTAGATGTTGGCAGCACAAGGTGTCTGCAAGACAGAAATCGGGTGTAACAAAATTGTGCAAACTTTTGGGTTCCTGTGATAGTTCATCAAGCGAGCGGATGGAAGAAAGCGGTTCAATGAATCATACCGCTTCCTTGATTTAACCAGTTTGACGGCATGGGACCAAAGGAGGTAGTTTAATGAATCCCAACCAATAACCAATTCATACAAACCGGTTTGGTATTTATATAGTTTCTCAGCTTCTTAATGAGCATTTTAGTGATCTGGAAACGTCTTTAACCAGCGTATATTGTAATTTGCTCCATGCTTAAATTTTCACCACTTTTTTGTTTTAGTCATTTCAAGAGCAATCGGGTGTATTTATTTGTAGTTTTGAGAGCATAATTTTGAAGTAATTTGGAGACTTCTTAACAATTTTTTTTTTTTTTTTTAAACTGAAACGGTTAATTTTATTGATAAGAATGGGTGGCCGAGGCCAAATCAAGTATTACAATTCCCTGCATCAAGCATTACAAATCTCTGATTTAACTTGGACGCCTTGTTAGGGGATGATTGCCATGATCGCTGCCCCTGCATTTATGCTGATCATGCTCTTTTCTAGAGTGCATCCAATATTTGCCAGTCTATCAGCTTCTGTATTTAATTCTCTGAGTATATGATAGAATTGTGCTGAGGGGAAATCCTTTAGAAGTCTGTTCAACCTTGCAAGCTGTTTATTTAACACTGGGTCTTTGAGCCCTTTTTTGTAAATTAGAGATTTTACCAACAACTCAGAATCTCCAAAGACAAGTATTTCTCTTGGTTTCTCTTTCCTGGCCAGTTGACAGGCCTTTAAAAGACTGAGGATTTCAGCCTGGTTGTTGGTTTTTATCCCAAGTCCCCAACTGAAGACCTCAGTTTTCCCATTCGGAAAATAAATGACTCCTCCAGCTCTTGACCTGCCTGGGTTGCCTTTGGAGGCACCATCAAAGAAAATAGTGCATTTTCCTTGTGTTTTCCACCACTTCTTAAATCTGTCCGCAGTGTCTCGAATCTGCCATTTTCCTTTGAAATCTGGACGTGTGATTGCTGAAGATCTGAGTGTGAGGGTGAAGCCTTCCAACCATGCCTTTTCATCATTTCGAAGGGAACTATCATCTTTGACTGTGGACTGTCTTAAAGTTTCTAAAAGGAGCTTCTTGGCCTGACTCGCTATGGTATCTGCAGTTATTTCTTTTTGATTGAAAATGGTTTCATTCCGGGCAAGCCACAACTTCCAGCATACATATTTTGGTGCTGCATTCCATACCTTGTGCCACAGTGATTTGTCTGCAATATTGAAGGGATATCGAGCTTTCCAAAACAAATACATGTCTATGATCGAGCAGTGGGCAGGAATTCTCATGTTCAGACCTGTCAAGAAGATGGACCAGACCTTCTGTGCAGTCTCACAGTCAATGAATAAATGATCAGAGGTTTCCAAAGCCTTTTTGCAGAGGACACATCGATGGGGACCAGCAATATTTCTTCTGCACAAATTTTCACCAGTAAGGATTTTATTATGAAACAAAGTCCAAAAAAAGAAATTGATCTTGGGGCAGACTGAAATGTTCCCAGATCTGTTTCCACACGGTTTCTGAATGCTGAGAGTCCTTTTTGCCTTGCAGCTGCAAGTATCCCTGTCTGGCTGTATAAACCCCGGTCTTTCCCCAACCCCATGAGTCTTCCTCATCCTTGTGCACAGGGGTAAAGTCTGTAATTGCAGCAATAAAAATGTTTAACTGGTTATTTAAATGTGGTGGAATATTGGGCAAAGACCATCTCTGCCAATTGCCATTTTGATCCCAGTCAACAATGTCTTCTATCTTCCGGACTCCTTTTGAACTTAGCCATTCTCTTAATTCTGTTATTTCATTATTAGCTGCAAGAGCAGGATGGCCCATGATTCGATCTTTCCACAGCGAGATACTTTTGCCATTTCCTGGAATTTTGTACAGGTGAGTTCTGAAGAATGTGGTTGCTTTGATGCAGAGCTTCCAGGCCTGCGTTCCTCTAGTAGAGTTTTCTGGGTTAAAGGAGGTGATTGGTTGGTTATTAAGATATTTGTTCTTAAATATCTGGCTGACAGTGTGATTGGGATCGTTGTGCATCTGCCACAACAGCTTGCACCCCAATGCTAAGTTAGCATTCTGGGGATCGCGTAGATGAAGACCGCCTTCAGCCAAGGGGCGCAGTGCTGTTTCCCATTTAATTAAATGAAACCTGTTACTGTTACCACGTCCGCCATTCCATAAAAAGTTTCGCATGAGGCAGGAAATTCGATCAACTATCTGTCTTGGGGCCATCGACAATGATGCTTGGAAGATTGGCAACGCTGAAAGCACTGTTCGAATAAGGGTGAGCTTTCCTCCAGTTGAAAGCCAGAGGCCGCCCCATGCTTTAATCTTTTTCTTGAATTTAGAGATCACCTCCTCCCACATTGAATTTCGATTGGACAGCGATAATGGAAGGCCGAGGTATTTTATTTGCTCCCAAGCTGCGTGTCCATTGAATCCCAAGGCATTTGCAATCCTGTCAATTGAATATTGATCTGTGTTCCATCCAAAGACGGCGCTCTTCCTATCGCTGATCAGCGCACCTGAAACGTTGCAGAACATCTGAAGAACGGACTTGAATTTGTTGGCAATTCTCAGTGATGCAACCCCTAACAGAAGTGAATCATCTGCAAATAGGGCGTGATTCACTGGAGCGATACCCTGTTCTATTCTAATCCCAGGAAGATTGCCTGTTTGTTTCTCATGAGTTAGCTTTCTGCTCAAAGACTCAGCCATCAAAATGTAAAGAAAGGGTGAGAGGGGGCAGCCCTGCCTCAGTCCCCTGGTAGCTAAGAAAAAATCAGTTGGTCTTCCATTCACCATTGGAGCGGTCCAGACATTCTCAATGCAGGCTTTGATGAGGTTTATGAAATCCTGTCTAAATCCAAAGGCAACAAGCACTCTATACAGGAAAGAACGATTTACTCTATCAAATGCGTTGCACATGTCAAGTTTTATGATCATACCTGGTTCTTTCCGAGCATGGCTGGAATGAAGTGCTTCTTGGACTTGAATAACATTGTCCAGGATCTGTCTGCCTTGAACAAATCCCCCTTGGGCCGGAGAGATGAGTTTTTGAAGAAGTGGCTTGATTCTATTGGCCAGTAGCTTGGACACGATCTTGTATGAAGAGTTGCAGAGTGAGATTGGTCTATAACGATCAAAAGAACCAGGATTTGTTTCCTTAGGGATTAGAGCAAGAAATGTGGAGTTGATTCCGCCTCCAACTTTCGCCTTTCTCAAGATTCCTCTTATCAATCTGAAGAGGTCATGCTTGATTATCTCCCAGCAGATTCTGTAAAAGTGCACTGAGAATCCGTCAGGTCCTGGTGCTTTGTCGGGTTCCATGGACCAAACTATGGAAGTTATCTCTTCTTCTGAAGCTGGGCTTAATAGAGAGTCGTTGTCCTCTTTACTGACCAGATTTGGAATGTTGGAGAGAAGCTCTGAAACATCCTCCTCATTCCCATTTCCATCTGCACTAAGTAGATTTTGAAAGTGGTTTACTGCCGCCTCTTTGATCTGTGCAAATCCTTTATATACCTGTCCGTTGGAGGAAGTGATTTATGCGATGTAGTTTCGTGAGAGACGTGCTCTGCACTGTCTATGGAAATAAGTAGTATTTCTATCCCCAGATTTCAACCACAGACTTCGAGACTTTAACCGCCAGTGCTCTTCTTCATTCCTGAATGAGCTGTAAGTGTTCCTTTGAGCAGCTTTTTCATTGGCTAAATCTATGGGTGAAAGTACTTTCTCCTCCATTTCCAATTGGAGATCTTCTAACAATAGAACAGCCTCCTTCCTCTGTCTAGTGGGGGTTTTCATAGATCTCTTTATCCAGTCTTTGAGGGCTTTTTTTGTGTTTTTCATTTTCTGTTCCCAAACATAACTAGGAGATCCAGAGACTTCAATCTACCACGATGTTTGGACTGTTTCAGTGAACCCTTCCATTCCGGCCCAGAGAGGACTAAAACGAAATGGGAGGGGACCCAAATCTTCTTCTTCTTTCAAGCATAGTAGTATCGGTTTATGATCTGATGTGAGCTTTGGGAGGATTTTCGTGTAAAATATTCTGTTGTCCATCATTAGCGAGCTGCTGATAAGGAATCTGTCCAACCTGGCTGATATGTGATTTTCTCCTGTTCTGTTGTTGGTCCAGGTGTATTTGCCTTTCACTGGTTTGTAGTCGACCAAATCCCACTGCTGAATCAGATTTTCCAATGTGTTGATGAAGGGGTCCCTGGCATAGATCCCTCCTCTTTTTTCTTTGGGATCTAGGATTATATTCAGATCGCCTCCTATGACTATATTGGAAAGATTGTTTTGTTCTATGTAATCTGAGAGAGACCTCCAGCACTCTCTCTTTTCATCATAATGGACTGGGACATACATGTTAAACAAGGCAAGGGAGAGATTGCTTGCAGTGTGGCGCAGTTCAGTATAGATCCAATGTTGGGTTTCTGAGCAATGTTCTAAAGTGAAGGAGTTTTTTGACCAGAATGTGCCTATGCCTCCGGCCGAGCCCCTTGCACTGACCGCCTTTCCAGAGTCATATTTCCATTTCATAGAACTAGTATTTAGAAGGGTATCCCCTTCTATCTTGGTCTCTTGGAGCATTAGGATGTCCACTGTTTCCAGCTTCAATAAATCTTTGACAGCATCTGCCTTATTGGGATTTCCCAGACCCCTGCAGTTCCAAGAGACCATCTGCATCATTTACCACTTGATGGGGTGGGGCCTCCTCCCTTGGGCGCCCTTGGTCTTGTATTTCTCCCGATGGTCATTTCAATGGTGGGTTGACTGCCTAGGGTTTTCTGTCTTTCTGATTCTTCTTCCCTAGTTTCCTTGTTTGTTCTTCTCCCTACTTTTTTGGAGGGCCTTTCAAAGGTTTCTTCATCAGATGATCCCATATTATCTGGGATCTTCTTCTTGTGTTTAATAATATAAGCATATGAAGGAGAAGGAGTGTTGCTAGGGGTCGGATTTGGAATGTTACCTGGCTCTTCGTTTTCTGGTTTGTTCAGCTGTGGTGGATCGTCCTGCTCGAGCTCTGGAAGGTCTGATGCTGGAGCGAGAGATTCGAAGGGGTTTTTGTCTGCTGCAATGCTATTTGATTCCCTGCTTCCACCATTTTGATGGCTTGAATCTCCTTGCCCGGTATTGACAACTGTTTCTCTTGCTCTGCTCTTGTTGTTCTGTCTACTGCTTGCTAATCTCTTTGCTTGCTTCCACTGTTCACCTTTCTCTTTCTCTGTCATTTCTTCATTTCTTTTTTTGCAGTATCTGGCGAAATGCCCATATTCATGGCAATGCCGGCACTTGAAAGGCAGTTGCTCGTAATCGAGCTCTTGAATATGCGTCCAGTCGGCCAGTGATAGTTTGATAGCTTCGGGGAGTCCGACCTCCAGATCAACTTCCACGCAGATGCGGGCGCAAGAGAACTGATCCTTCCTAGGGGCCTGATCGATGTACCTGCCTAGGGTGTTACCGATGGATTGTAGCGAGCTCTGACTCCAGCAGTGAAGAGGAAGATGCGGGAGTCGCACCCAAACGGGAACGGCTGTGGGCACATCTTGCGCGGGGTCAAAATCCGGAGACCATTTGTTCAAGTATAGCCCTTGGGGGCCCATGAAATATGGCCCGTTTCGAAAGATCAGACTACGATCTTCCACGCTGTCAAACACGAAGACGAAGAACCCCTTGCCTACAAAGTAACTTTTTATTCCTTCCTTAACCAGTGGTGTCCAGTTTCGTCTAACCCAGTCTTCTACTGCTTTCGGAGATGGCCATAGCCCAGTAAACTGACCGATAAGGCTTCTCTCTGCCAAGTTAAGGGCTGATCTGCAAGCGTCTTCCGCCAGGAGGGCCACCGTAGGAATATTGTCGAGTTTTTTAACAAATTTTTGCTGTGAGGCCGAGGGCAGCCTCTTTTCTGAAGCAGCTACAAGGGATCTGAAGGCCACCAGATCAGGAGGCAAGGGAGGGTCACCTTCTGTCTCCATAGCCAGGGAAAAGAGCCGGATCAGATCCGGAGTCCCATGCGCAGAAGAAACGCAGCGCAGAGTCAAAGAACACCCCCGTGGGCAAAGGCCACACGGTCCAGAGCGCCACAGAATGGAGGGGCAACGCCGAGCCCAGGGAGCGAAGGCCACGAGTTGCAGGCAGCGCGCGAAAGTTTAAGAAAATCCAGTGTTCTTCTATAATTGGACGATACTTCCTCATCTCTTAACAAATTTTCACTGGCCCTCTTTATTGGAATTTTAAATACAACGTCAGCCTTTTTCTTTAAAGCGGAATCAACTATATTTGTCCAAAAAATCTTCACTATTATTTTTTCGATAAAGATTTGGTTATTAAACGTCAACCTTTTTCTTTAAAGCAGAATCAACTATATTTGTCCAAAAAAACTTCGCTATTATTTTTTCAGTAAAGATTTGGTTATTAAACGTCAACCTTTTTCTTTAAAGCACAATCAACTATATTTGTCCAAAAAAATCTTCGCTATTATTTTTTGGGTAAAGATTTGGTTATTGAAAAGCCTATTATTTTTTTGGTAAAGATTCGGTTATTGAAAAGCTTTAAGTGCACAGAGATGAGTTGGAATACAACAGCTAAATATTGTGCACGACATGCCTGCCTGCTGACAGTGAAGAATAATAACAGAAATCAGAATAATAACATAAATCACTTTATTGTGTTGTTCTATTGGTTGCTGGACTATAATAACATTTTACAAAGTTTAATGAGTTTGACTACTTTACTTTAACGGGAGTTGAAAAACAAAGTCCATAGAGGAGATGAATTTCTTGAGGTTTTCAAAAAAACAAATCTTACGTTTCAAAAAAAAAAATTAGTCACATGTTGCTAGTTGAAACAATGTTAAAAGTTAGTGTGAGTAAGGTCATATTTTTTGCATGGTAAAACATCCAAATTATGAAATTTTTGCAGGTTGCATCATCTTGTTTTATGAATTTTTAATAAAAGAAAATTGAGTTTTTAAAGTGGATAAACCAATTATATTTTTTCTCATTATATTTAAAAATCATTATTTTATAATTTCTTTTAAATAATACATATTTTAACATTACAAATAATAATAATATCACAAGTAACTATGATTATATTTCTTTTTTAAGCATAATCATTCATTATACACTGTTTTTGACCAGCATTATCAACTAATATATATTTCAAAAATATAAATAATTTAAAAATATATATAAAGATGATATGATAATAACATTTTAAAAATATATCACAAATAATTATAATTATACAAAACATTATTAGAATAACATAAATAATAATGATCATGAACTTTTTGTAAACACCATAATTAAATATACATTTAAAAAAAGCACCATAATGAAATATACATTTAACAATCATAATTTTTCATGCTTGTTTTTAATTAATATTATTTTACTAATACAAATAATAATTACATTCATTTAATGTACATTTATAAATTACAAAGAAGACAAATATACATTTGATGATTAGTTACAAATTAATGTGTTATGACAATAAAATTTAGAAATAAAGGTAGTTTTTAAAGTGATTTGTAAATTATAATATTAGTTCGTAAATTATAATATTATTTTTAAATGTATATATGAGTAAAATTAATAATTCTTTTTAAGGAATTGGGTTATGTTCCTAAATGCTGAATATGTTTTTTGTGATTGCGATTAGTTATGAGGTTGTATTATTATTATTATTATTTTGCTCTTAAAAAAAATAGATATAATGTGTTATGAAATGTAGTAATAATTGTTATAATAATAATATATTTAAATAAAATGATATTGATTGTTATATTGTTAAATTATAATATTATTTTTTAAATGTATATATATGAGTAAAATTAATAATTCTTTTCAAGGAATTGGGTTATGTTCCTAAATACTAAATATGTTCTTTGCGATTGTGATTAGTTATGAGGTTGTATTATTATTATTATTTTTCTCTTTAAAAAAAATAGATATAATGTGTTATGAAATGCAGTAATAATTGTTATAATAATAATAAATTTAAATAAAATGATATTGATTGTTAATAGTATTCACAAACGAAATATTGAAATTTAGTTGCTAAGTAATTATGACCTTTTTTTTCTGTTTTAATTAAAATGGTTAACTAAAAATAATGTCTTAGGAAACTAGTTAATCATTTAAATAGAACATTTATTTTATATTTAATTGTTTAAAATTTCTGTAAATGTTTAATAATATTGATATATGAAATTATGTCATTTTTTTCTTAATTGGTTTTTAAGATAAAATTTGACATTTCTAATATTAAATAAACATACCACTAAGACTTATGATGAATATATTTGATGCAAACAAGTAGATTAGTGTATAAAATATTATTAAAGTTATTGTTACTAATATTTAATGGGAATAAATTATGTGGAATCTCAACCACCTCTTTTATGCTACAACATGAGGTAGGGAGTGGATGAAGAAAATAATTTTTTTTTTAATCCAAAAAATAAATAAATAAAACAACATGCATGATTATAACATGAAATATATTAAATCTATTGATACCTAAAACAAAGCATGATTGTAAGTTAAACATGAATTCAAAATAGAAAATGATTAGATCTTAATTTTTCTTCAGTTCTTCATAAATTATGGGGCCATTATTTTCAAACCAAGGTGAGTTGTGGTCTTTTGATGTAAAAAAATAGTGTTTTCATTGTAGTGTTTATGGACCACACTTGCTTTATTTTAAAGATAAACTGGTTTAAATGTTGTTAAATGATCTATACATTACTTTCAATTGCCCCACATGGGTTATATTTTCTAAAGAAGAATCTATTGTACTAAAACAAGAACATGGCAGATACCAAGGAGATTAGTGGTAAAGAAAAACATGATCTTTTGAATAGTTTCAAGGATCATGAAGGAAATAATACATAGTTGAGTCAACAATCAAAGGAGAAACACAAATAATTTCTCAAGAAGAGTTATATTTTATGTTATTCTTTGGTTCAATTTCCTTATTGGAGATATGTGCAGTTTTAAGGGTAGATCTTAATTCACATAGAAAATAAAAATTTATTTAGAAATCTATTATAGTCCTTTATTGACACATGTTTCAAACTATAAAAAAACTAATTTGTACTAAATAAACTTTTCTATACCAAGAGGAAGTGATCAAGAAGAAATATGGTGGTATTGTACTAAAACAACCTTTTATTTGAAAGGTAGAAAATCATAATCTATTTATTTATTTACAAGACATTCATGTTGGCATAATCGGACAAGGTATTTAACTTCAACATAGGCCTAAGGATTTGTAAGGATCAAGGAAGCAGTATTTAACTTCAACACAGGCCTAATGATTTGTAAGGATCATGGAAGCAGTGATATTTCATTGTAACATGGTCCTTGCCTTTTGTTGATACTTTTTTGTCTTTCAAGCATTGTCAAAAAATCATTAATTAGTATTATAATTATTATTATATGTTATTTCCTTATGGCGTTTCCTTTGCAACACTTGGTACAATTGCTAGTAATAATTTTTCTATAATATCTAAATAATAATTTTTAAGACAAAATAAAACAATGGCCCAATAAATTCTATTTTCAACTAAAACAATAGATTCAAGAGTATTTATTCCATCAAATTTATCAACGATTCATTTGATTTAAAAGACATGAAACGTCTCTTTTTATATAAAGAAATTATTAGTATAATATAATATATATAATTTTTAATTAAAAAATAATAATATTTAAATTAATCTATCCTAACTAATTTACCAAACTAATTTTATTTTATCGATATTTCATTGTAATTTTATTCATCCATAACATTTAAAAAAAATATACATGGTTTATGAACAATAATGGCATAGCGTTAAGGGGTTATATATAATAATTTTAAGCAATGATAATGTTAAGGGGTTTATTGGGATTGACGGACCTAGATTATTATTATAATATTGTTTTGAAGTTAATGTGTTTAAGGGGTTGATTTAGTTTAGTGAAAGTAAAATTGTTATTAATATATAACTATGGTTTAGATTTTTATATTTGCTTTCATAAAAAAATAATTAACAATATTATAATTATGAAATTAAAAAGAGTATTTATTGAGTAACATTTTTATAATTGTTAAATTAGAAAAACTTAAATGTTGTGTTCTTGATTATGATATGAGTTTAGATTTATTTTAATTCTAGATTTATCAAGCATTATTCTATATCTATCATCAAATCTCTATTCATTCTAGACTTAAAAGAGATTTGATCCTTCTAGACACTTAAGATGGATTTAGGCTAGTTTAATTTCTCCCTTTAAATTGGTTATTTTCAACATGAATACTTATACAGGTAAATACCATGGGTCATTTTTATTTTTAATATTATTTTATTTTTATAGAGTTATTCTTATTTTTATTTTTTAATTTTATTTTGAGCGATTTAAAATGTTCGCGTTACATTATATTAATGTTCTTTTATTTTATTTATTTATTTTTGTGTATTTTGACTTAGTCAAAATGTTAAACATTACATCACAACATCTATACCATACTAAGCTAGAGTACCTCTAGACACAATGATATTCCGTTTTAAATATCTAGTAGATATTTAGATAATACATTTATGAATAATAAAAAATATCAAGATTTTTCTTTTAAAAAATTATGGAATTCTATGAAAATTTGAAGTGTTGAAGTTCCCATCGTCTTTTTATAGGAAATGCCATACAAGAATATCTATGTAAAATAATGGTTAGTTATATTTATTTTTTAACATTTTGAAATTACTTTTATAACTATAAAAAAATTCCATACATACATACATATATATATATATATATATATATATATATATATATATATATATATATATCAAATCATGATGAATCGGTAACCCATTGGAATAATCTGGGCAAGGCTCAGGATCAAACCTTCCAGTTGTTACTATAACACCAAAAGTACACCAAAAATACAGTTTCCTCAAATTTAAAAAAAAAAAAAATAGAAAAAAAAAAACAATAACAAGAGTATATCCAACATCCCAATATATAACTTAGCGAATAAAGTGAATCTCTGGAATTGTATATTCCTCTAGCCTCATCAAAACTGGAATTGTATATTCCTCTAGCCTCATCAAAACAACGTTAACATGTCATTCGAGGAATCAAACTCAAGTGGAAAAGAAATTAACATCTCGTCTTAACCACTAAACTTACCCTTAACTTCATATGACATATTATTAAAAATATTAAAAATATAAACCTTAAATAAAATTTAATTTTTAATAAATAATAGATACGTTAATAATACATTATAAAATAATATTCAATATCTTTCTTTTAAAAAATTATGACCTCCTAACTTGAGTGTTGAAGTTCCTTCTCATCCTCTTTTACGGGAAGTGTGGTACAAGAATGTGTACACGTAATAAAAATGGGTTACGTTTATCTTTTGATATTTTGAAATTACTTTTATCGTTATAAAAACTTTCCTCCTCTTCTTAATATCACATCTTATTAGTCCTTGCTGTCACGACATCTGTTAACATTACTTCTTTTTAGTAGCTCTGTGTTTTTTATTCGTATGTGTTTCACGGAACATAGTAAAGCTAATCTAAGTGAGATTTCGTGGTTTTGGCCTCTTCCCGAGGCGGGGAGGAGGCAAGCACAGGTTATCTTAATCTGCGCGCTTCACATTTTCAAAGGATTTTGAAAAAGCGAAAGTAATGCTAGCATTAGTTCAGTATTAAATGTTACGTGATTATGCGACCAAACTATATAATCGACCAAACTCATAAGTGATGAGCTAAAGCCAGGTGCTCAATGCATGTACCAATCTCATAGGTGTTGAGCTCAAGGCAGATGCTCAATCATAGTCATCCCAAGCTACCATTTATTTGTTCACAATACTACAGGCTCCATTTCAGGTAACCCTAACCAATTGAAAATCCTCGGGTTAAAACCTGAAATGGCTATTGTGAACCCCGTGAACTCTTGGTTATCTGCCCCGTTTTCAAAACCTTGTTCTTGCCTCTACAAGGAAAGAGAACATCTTACCAATCCAATGGATGTGTTGTGTTTCACCTGCACGACTTGTACTTGCAGAGGCAATAGTAAACAAATCGACACAATTCTTTTACATTGGAAAGAGGGACTCTGTATTTGTATAGGATCTATAGAATAAACCCGCAATAATAATAACGGATGAGACTGACCAGTTTCACTGGTTCACGGGCCAACTATTTTGAGATATTTAAGGCATGCTAAGGAAGATATGGAGAGATCTGATATAAAATAAAAAGGAATTACCTGAAATGCATTAATTTGATTATATGAATCTAAAAATTTCTCAAATTTCTGTAAACCAAGCAATTAGGAAGAGGGACTTTGTATCTGTATATGATTCGTTTCTATACCAATTTTATCATATTCGTTTCTCTGTTAATTCTATCAGTTAAAAGTTGTTAGTGTATCCATGTGAATTGGAAGCTACCTACTATATGTTTTACATGTTATATGCATAGATATTTTTAAACTATTTTTAAAATAAATATAACTTGCACATTGATTGCTTTATAACCTTTTGCATATACTGGTGTATGACTTTTCAAATGGAATAATATGTATATAATCTCATTGCATGCTAATATATAACTTTTGCATCACAATGTTTATTTCTCATTATGGCATGGTGTTGTATAATCTCTATCACATGAGTTGGTGTATTGTCTATCACTATTGAATGCACTCTCCTAATAGACTTTGTCACATTGCATTGTTTTAATCTTAGCATGACCCATTACTTCATTCTTACGTTTTTATTTTATTTTAGTGCATTATCGAACTCTCATAATATAACTCTCATAACATAACTTTTAGTTGTGATGGTTCACCGCAGGGACTTGCTCCTTTGCAACCATCCTTGTTAGAAAATGATTTGGGTATGGACATTAAGCAAATTCCTTAAATAGTCTCTAGGTGTGCAAAGTGTAAAATGAGAGAAGGCTTGTTATCGCTTAGATTAAGTATTTTATTATTATGTTTAAAAGTGTTTTGTAGCATAAATGGGAATGAGGAAAGTGTAAAATAATGTCATGTCTAAAAAATATGCATTAACTAATTAATACAAAAAATATCTATAATTAATTTAAAATGTTAACAATAAAAATAAAGGTATTAATTTAAGAAGAATTAAATTTTTTGAAACGTATTTTTTATTTATTTACTTTTTAAACTTTAATTGCATTAAATATTTAATAAATTTATATATATATATATATATATATATATATATATATATATATATATATAAAAGGAGAATTTCAAACTTTGTACTTGCTTAATACATGTTGATTTTTATTACTACCACTATACTCCTCATATAGTTACCATTATACTCCTAGGTGGATCAAACAACTCTTAACACATGGCGCACATAAGTAGCCAGGGATTTAAACATGAGACTTCGAATTCACAATACTTTACATTTTCAGAAGTTTGCGAAATGATATCGTAGACGATTAATAAAAAACATATTAATTTTATATAAATACAATCAAATAAATAGTAATTATGTGACGTGTATTTTAGAATCAGGCTTCTAAAATTTTAATTTAATTATCAATAGTTATTAAGTAGATGGTAGGAATTTAACCTCCATAGAATATCTATAGTAGTATACATGAATCAATGATTGAGATTTATTTTCAGAGTAGTTGTGCTCTTATCACTATTTTAATTAAATTGATTAATTAAAAAAAAATGTCTTATGAACAAGTGTCATATGAAGTGAGTTATGATTATTTAGGCATGTGGCCTGATAATAAAATCTATTTACAAATTAAGAATCTCCATGGTAAAGTTGGGGTAAATTTCCATAGTTAAAAATCTTGTTCCATATTTTTTTAAATGTATAAATGTTTAAATTATGTATTAATATTTTTATAATTAATAATAATTTAAAATAAAGTAATAATTTTGTCGATTTTTATGGTTTTTTTTTTTTTTTTTTTAATTTTAGAAACTTGAGATGTATCATGAAGTGTTTTGATGCTTATTATAGATTGATGCCTATAGACTTACCAACCACTTAATTTATATGGCTACACTAATTACCTTTTAATGTGATTTTGGAATATAAATACCCCTCTCTCACAATAAATAAATAAATAAATTTAAAAAAAATGCTTTGTTTATCTCCATGCAAAAAGGTGGAATTAAAATAAAATCTTTGTATTATAATTTAGTTTGATATATTTTTATCTTACGATGTTGTGAATAGAGTTGAAGTGAACTTGTTATATGTGTAGGTACCCTTTTTATTTTTATTTTTTTTATAAAGTGGGAAAATCTATCCTAATTTAGTTGTAAAACTAACAATGAGGATAATCATCATTAGTTGTTATTTGTGAATTTAAGTTGACTCGTCATTGTCATTCAAGGAAAACCATGTCACCTAGAATACCCATTGGTGGTCCGTAAGGAGGCAACTTTTCACTCTTGACAGATACCTATGAAACTTGAGATGTTAAATTGTTTCCTTATATCTAAAAATACAAAGTTCTTAGCTAAACAATAGCAATTTTAAAACATAGTAGACCCTATTTGTGTAGATACTTATTGAAAAAAATAATTAAATTCCATATAGCCATTTTCGTGTTGATATTTAAAAAAAAAAAGCAATCAACTTTAAAAGAAGTATATTACTTTGCGTGAGTAATAAAAAGTGAGGCTCTGTTGCACGCTTAGTAGGGTTTTTGTTTTTCAACAACTCATAGTTACAATGGCTTTCATTATTTCAATGGCCACTTTTAAGGGGGTGTTACTTTAAGTTTATGATGAGAAAATGTGTAACTTAAGGGAGTTGAACTTTGAAACGACAATCGTAGTTTATTTTTACCAATTTAATAAAATCTAATTAATTATTATTTATAATTTTATTTTAATGGGATGGTTTTATATGTTTAAGTTTATACGAAAGAATGACACGGTTAGTAACTTGTTATGCCTCATAGCAATGTATTTATAAAGAGTATAATGAATAATTAATTTATGAAGAGTAAATATGTTGTAAGTAAAATTTGTTCGTGATTGGAAAGGATAACATTTTTTCCTCTCAACTACTTATATTAGACTAATTGATGATGAGAGTTCATATTTACATAAATTATTTTGTTTAATAAATGATTGCAATCTTAACCTATTATGAAGCCTCACTCGTGACCCTTGCTAAAGAAGTGAGTTTATTATGACATGGGATAATCAAAAGGAGAATGTTGAAAGTAATAATATGATTGGAGTTTGATATATAATAATTTCGAAAGGAAAAAAATTGCTTAAGTATTTGGTAGCAATTAAATCACAATAGAGTAGTAGGGAGGTGGTTCCAACATATGCTAATGTAATTTTGTTGAAAGCTCTTTTAAGGAGTGTTATCACAATGAAACATATGGTTGTCATCCCCCTAGGACCCCCTTACTGTGCTTGATGCATGTGAATTGCAGATAGGACTAGTCGTGCAAATAATATAACCCATACAGAACATTCTTCCACTTGTTGTTTTCTTTACATGCCATGGGCCACATGATTTAATGATCAACGATCTATGGCAACAATGCCCATAGTTTTATTCTATCACGATTTAAAACATGTCATGTGACCTAGCTAAACCTGTGCTTTGCGTTGCGGGCCTCTCTCGCGCCTCGACTGCTTGTTGAAGCCTTCCCCCTTCCTCATCTCCCCTCCCCTCAGTCACATTTATTTTTTACCTTCTTCAGTCACCTCCCGGGCTTTCTTGGACAACCCACTGGCTGAGGCGGCCCAAAACGATGGCTTGGATGTTGATATTACAACTTTCAATTCTCTAGTGGCAATTGCTCCCAAGTTTCAGAGAAATGGACCCTCCTAGTTCATTAAGAAAGTAGAAGTTATTTCAAAGATCATTATTAGTGCCCCGCAGGCCCGCCCTTGAGATTTACAGCTCGCGAATCGTGGTCTTATTGGGCAGTTCATGGGTCTATGGCCCTCACCCCATTCTATATGCACTTGCATGGATAAGAAATGGAAACCCCTCATTCAAGGTGAGGTTATGTCCACCTTTTGCGGAAAAGGCTTCTACACCTTCTTTTTCAAAAATGGGTTGGACCGAGACTTGGTGTTTTGCAGTGGGCCTTATTTTATGGGCGCTCAAGGATTGTATCTTGATTGATGGAGCCTCGGTTTCAACCTTGAATGTGATGTTCCTACCTATGTTCCGATTTGGGTCAAAATCCCCTTCCTTCCGCTTCATTTTTGGAACGATGCTACGTTTCGGCTAATAGGGAATGCCCTGGGGAAATATATTGATTGCGCATAACCAAAAGAGGGAATTTTCTCCTGTGCATTGATTTGTGTATAGGATGACCTCGAAAAGGGTCTCCCTGCGACGATTAACCTTTGTATGCACAACTGGTCAAATGTTCAAGAGGTGGAATATGAACAACTACCCTTCAAGTGTAAATTGTGCCATGAGTATGGGAACTTTGCAAAAGGTTGTGCCAAACATCAAGAAATTTCAGAGCAGCATGGAGAAGCAAATGAATAGTGGAAAAACGTCAAAAGGAAAAAAATGAACAATAAGTCAAGTAAGGGAACATAGAAAGTTGCAGCTTCAAACACCCCAAATGCTAGGATGGATGGTCAGACTAAAAGTTAAATTCCTCCTTCTCCTCCTCCCCTAGGCTCTGACTCCTAAGGACTAATTACTGGAACAAACCAAAATTAGTTCGTTGCCCTCTCCTCGATGCAGGATGCTAGTGAGAAATTCATTGGGTTGGGGGCCTCCATTCCAACCTCATCGCAACTTCATGCCTCTACTCTACCTGCGAGTCCCGAGTCCTCTAGCAATGATGAGGAATCCTATGAATCTGAGGACGTTGAAGAAGGATTCATTTCCTCAAAAGAATAAAAAACTATCTCACTACCAGCGAGCTCGACAAAAGAAAAATCAGACAAAGCAAGAGCAAGGAATAAAGAAAGACAAGACAAGACGGTCGGGGACAAAAACTAAGAAAGAAATAAGAAAGGAAAATACATAAAAGGACCAAGAACTGGGCTTCCAGCACACAATCCCAAGGTAGTTGGCTGACCTGGGGATTAAAGGAGGTAAGAAAGAGAACGCAGTTGGTCCAAAAAAAGGGGTAGCAACCTCCAAAGGTAAATAATGAATGTCATGTCCTGGAATTGTAGGGGTATTGGTTCCAGAAAGAGAACAATGGAAGTGAATTCGTTAATTCAAAAGGAGAAACCAGGCATTGTTATGTTGGAGGAGACTAAATTAGGGGAGACAAACATCTCTTCTATTCATTCTGCTCTTTGGGGGTTCATTAAAATGGAAGAAATAAGTTCACGTGGAGCTTTCGACTGACAATGCACAATGTGGAATCCTACAAAACTTCAATGGGTAAGTACTCTGAAAAATACTCACTGGATTGCAATTGTTTTCAAGAGTCTACAATTAATTCAAAATGTCACAATTATAAATATATATATATGCCAGTTCACAACAAAGAAAAGCAATATTTTTGGAAATCTCTTCAGGAGTTAAAAGACACGGAATATGAGGTCAAATTCATTTTTAGGGGAGACTTCAATACCACTCTTGAGCAAAATGAGAAACGAGGAGGCTCCATAGTAAGAGATGCTTCTCAAGAAGACATGGAAGACCTAATCTTGAATCTCTGCCTCTTCAATATAGAACCTCATAAATTCCTTTACACCTGGAACAATAAGTGCATTGGCCCTGGCCATATTGCAGTGAGGCTTGATAGGTTCCTGGCCTTGAACAGATTACCCTTGAAAAATATCTACATAAAATCCTCCATTCTCCCATAGTGTGGCTCTGATCACTGCCCCTTCTCCCCTATTTGGCTTGACTCATGTGACTTTTCTCCTTTGGTTTCGACTTCCTGGGCTGGGTGGATTGATGGCATCCCTACAACTATTTGGGAAGCCAAAATTAAAATACTAAATACAGACATCAAAACCTGGTTAAAAAAGAACAAGACTGGAAGACAAATGGATATCATTGAAATAGAAAACCAGTTGGCCTCCCTCCAAGGCCAAATGGAGTCTGATCCAATATGTCCTTCGGACCTGCTGAAAGAGGTTGAAACTTTTAAATCCCTTCATAACCATTTGAGAAGAGAGGAAGAATATTGGCGTCTTAAGTCCAAAATCAACTGGTTAAAGGCGGGAGATAAAAATACTAATTTTTTTCATAAGCACATGAAATACAAGGAAAGCAAAACAATATAGCACGAATTCATCACGGGGGGAAGATGATATCGAACTTTGATGAAATAAAAAGTGCAACTATGGATCACTTTAAAGGTTTGTACCAGATGGACCAAGTGGGTGACTAGGACTGTGAGACATTTTTTTTGAATAATGTTGAGGAGTCTGTCACTTTGGATATGAACAAGACCTTTACCTCCCCCCAGTCTACTAAGGAAATTAGGAAGACGGTTTTCTCCCTTTCCCCTGATAAATCCCCTGGCCCGGATGGATTTTCAGCTAGTTTCTACCAATCCTTTTGGGAGGTTATCCGACAAGATTTTTGCAGAATGATTGGTTATTCATTGAAAAAATTCATTATAGGGGGTAGCATAAATTCTTCCTTTCTGGCCCTTATCCCCAAAGAGTCAAGTCCTTCCTCATTTGCTCGTTACAGACCAATTTTTCTTTGCAATGTGTCCTACAAGGTCATCTAAAGAATTTTGGCCACTAGACTTAAAGCCCTCCTTCATAAGCTGATCTCAATTTATCAAGGGGGTTTTCTGCCAGGCCGTCAAATATTTGACAATATTATCCTAATCCAAGAAGCAATAGATTCAAGCTTGAGAAGAGGAGACCATGGCATGATAATCAAGTTAGATATGTAAAACGCTTTTGATAGAGTTTTACATGGCTTCCTTTATAAAGTTATGGGGAAAATGGGATTTGATCATAAATTTATAAGATGGATTGATCTTTGTATATCCTCCCCTTGTATCTCTCCTTTGATAAACGGTGGAGCAGTGAGGTTTTTCAAGGCCTCTAGGGGGTTGCGTCAAGGTTGCCCCCTCTCCCCATTCATGTATACTATAATGGGGGAGGCTCTAAGTTGTCATCTGGAAATGGATCGCATCTCGCTACACCTCCTAGGGATCATAAAAATAACAAGTGGTCAAATAAATAAATAAGGTACAAATAAATAATTAAAATTAAAATCAAGGAATTGGGAGGAGGAAAGAAAAAAATAAAAATTATATATATATATATATTCACATTTTTTAGTTACACCTATTCATATAAAAAATTATAATAGTTATTAGAATCAAATTGGTAAATTTTCTTATGTTTAATCAATTTAAATTATAACATTGAGATTCAGTGAAGGAGAAAAAAGCATTAACCATGGTCAATTTGCAGACAACATTGTTTTTCTAGGGGGTGCCTCCCAAGTTATAGCCAGGCACTTCAAAATAAATTTAGATAAATTCCAACAAGCCTCTAGAGGGGCCATGAATGACAAAAAGAGTGAGGTTCTTACTAGGAACATCTCTCCCCAAAAAGCGAAAAGGATAGAAGATATCTCAGGTTTTGAAGCGACAAGTAAATGGAAAGACTTTAAATACCTCGGGGTCCCCATTTTCTCAGAATATCAACATTAAATGCATGGCAGAAGATCCTTGACAAAATAAAAATAAAGTTTATAAACTGGGGGGAATTTGGCTAAATATACCTGGGAGAACGATCCTAGTAAATTTTGTGTTATCTTCTCTCCCTCTTTATCAGTTCTCGGTGCTTCAGGCGCCCAAATTTGTTCTACAACATATTGGGGTATATATCAGGAAATTCCTATGGGAGGGACAAAAGCAATAGAACATAAAATTCCATCTCGTAAATTGAAAAAAAAATAGAATGCCCAAGAGGCATAGGGGACTAGGAATTCAGGACATGGCACTAGCCAATTTGGCAATGGGAGCTAAACTATGATGGATATTGGAAACGAGTAGGGACAAATGGTGGGTTCAAGTTATCAAACAAAATATATAGACATACGGGAGGACAGGGACGACCCTGCAGTGGCTTCGCAAGGTTCCTCTATATGGAAGATTTTGAAGGCGTCCTCGAGGCTTATCAACGATCATTTAGAAAAAAATATGGGAAATGGAGGCACGATAAATATATGGAAGGATCATATTATGGAAAACACACCTCTCGGGGAGGACCCTATTGTTTCTTTGTTGCGTGATTACCTGGTTCAAAATGGAGTGGAACTTTTATCCCAAATATCAGCATGGGATGCACTCGGAAATCGGGTGCGATGGAAGATGGATAATATACCAGAGAATATAACTCACGAAAAAAAAAATATGTTTGAGAAAACTAAGAGGTAGTATGTCGGTAGCGTAATCAACAAAGGATTCGTGTGGGTGGAAGAATGCCTCCTTTACTGTCAAAACATGGTATGAGCATCTCTTATTTGAGGAACAATTCCCCCCAATATCTGCTATCTGGAATAAGGTATGGACTCGAAATGTTATTCCTAAAGTTAATTCTTTCCCTTAGTTGCTGGCTCAAAAACGCATTTTAACTGCTGAAAATCTCCAAAGGCACGAGTACATTGGGTCGTCTAGGTGCCCTCTGTGTGAGGCCTCAGAAGAAATAATTCCCCATTTATTCCTCCACTACTACTTTACCAAGTTGTTATGGTCGGTGGCCCTTGGGCCTCTCTTCCAGAGGGCTAGATGGCCTTCTGACCTTCTGAGATTTTTCGACTCATGGGTTCTATGAGGGTTCCCTTCAAGCCAAAGCTTCACTCAAATTCATTTGGACGACACTTCCAAAATACATATGTTAGCATATCTCGCTAGCAAGAAACAAATCCATTTTCAAAATGAAATGCCCTTCTCCTTAGAATACTGCTATGAAAGCCCTTTCTTCCTTTTTTGAATTCCATAAACCCACCGTGGAACTCTCTTGGGACTCTTCAAATTATTCTTGTATCTTCCCATCGGCCTTTCCTATGAGCCCTTCTTCATAAAAAAATAACCAGAACCCCAATCCATCTTGGCTCCTTCACATATCACAAGAAGATATGGCAAAGTGGAACAACAAAGAACAAAAATGGACTCTGATATTTGACGGAGCTTCCAAAGGTAATCTTGAGGTGGTGGGAAGGGGAGGGGTTCTTATAACCCCTGGTGGAAAAATTGTAGATTGGTATTCCTGGGGTTTAGGCAAGAAAACAAATAATCAAGCAGAGGCATATGGCCTTCTTTTCAGCCTCATTGTGGCACAACAAAAAGAGATCAGGGTCTTGAACATTCTAGGGGACTCCCTCCTTATAATTAAAAATATGGTAAAGAACAGTGAGGCCAAGAACTCTATGTTGAACCAAGTTATGAAAAGAAGCAAAGGTCTCTGCAATCATTTGAAAAAGTAAAATTTTATCGCATCCTAAGAATGTTGAATGGAGAGGTTGATACTCAAGAAAACATAACTTGTCAAATTGAATAAATTATGAGTCTTATAAATGGAATAGAAGGACACCATCTCATCCCTTAGTATCTATGCTTGAATTGAAAGAGAATATGGACATGACCCAAAAAAATTGAAAAGACAAAATCTCATACAACATGAATATAAGGGATAAAATGGACTTAGTTGATCCTTGGTTTTGGATTCATGATTGTTTCTCGACTCTCCTCCCCCTTATTTTCTTTTCCTCTGTTATTTTCCAAACCCCTTCCACCCTCCTCCCCTTCTCCCCTCTTATACCTCCCCCTTCTTTCCCTCAACCTTTCATTGCCCCTTCCTTCCCTTCTCCCCATTACCCTCATGATTTCTCGTTCCTCCACGTACTATCGACTGATGGATCATCACGAAAGAAGCAAGTGGCTGGTGTATGCCGTGCGATACCGTTAATGTTGATCATGATAGTGGTGACAAGATGCAAAGGACAAATGGCATTTCAAAGGTGAGCAGCGTGGGGTACAAACGGTTTCAACCAAATCTTTAGGCTTGTCACACGATCCAGTGCATTACAAAAATGCGTATTCCCTCTATGTGTGAGCCAAAATTAATGTTGGAGAATTGGAGTAGATGGTTCAAGCGAGCGGCCATTAATTCGTATCAGTCCGCACTCGATTCAAGGAGAGTATCAATCATGGGTAATTGCGTGGAGCCGGGAGGTAACACTCTGTCCATTATTTACCATTTTCTCTATAAATTGAGAAGCAATAGGCACTTTCACGACTGTGGGAAAGCCAAGGCTTTGTATCTGGGCAGTAAGCAGTATTGCCTAGTGAGAGACTTGTGGTGGGTTTTAGATATTTGGAGGTCCGAGCATGGGTGGCGAATTGTAGTTCTGGTCATTGCCAAGATTGTAAACAAGGGCAAGGGTCGCTCGGCCTGTTGGTGTCTGAACCTGTGGATTTATGAGGGAAGATTTGGTAACTGGAAGTGGGATAATGGGAGAGTAGTGAATTCGCAGTGCACAGGTGCTCGAATTGAGATTTTTTGTTGTGGGGATAAGGGTTGTGAGAGATTTTGTATGAAGAAATTTAGGGAAAAACCCTGCTATCAGGTAACTACCCATGTACAAGAGAGTTGTGATCAACATGTGTTGGATCGTCTAGGAACTGTGTGGTATTCTAGGACTGCGAGTTGGGACGGGTCTTGTGTAGATCGTTGCTATGAGTTAATACCCAAATCGGTGGCTGAGAGAGACAATCGAGACGCAGGCTTAGTAATGCAAGGGAACCCAAGGCAAATATAGGGTAAAAATAATAAAATTGAAACAAACAACAATGTGGAAATGGAGCTGGAGAACTGGGGCTCACGACGCATATGCTCAGGGAGAAGAGCTAAGAAAATTGAAAGTATCTTGCCTTTGACAACCGTTGCCCCTCATTTCTATCTTCCCTGTGAACGTGAGCACCTGGACTTATGGGAAGGCTTGGAGGAGTTGAGAAAGAACTTCTATTTGCAGCAAGAGGAAGCATGGGAACAGAGCGAGAAAGAGGGAGAGAAGAACAAGAAGATCCTCCATTTGGAGAATGAAATATTTGCACTCCAGAGTCAAATTGAAGACTTAAAGATTCAGCTAGCAAGGAAATCCATCACCTCAGATGAGGAGTGGAGTGGCATTGACCTTAACCATCCATCCAACCCAAATGATTAATTGTCCTTTAGTTTTTAAATGAGTAAATATACCTATGTTTTTCTACTCGACATGTATTGTAGGATATATAATATATCAATAGCAATATCATCATTTTTTTTTGTAATTTTGAAGTTCATCATTGGATGAAATCAGTTTTCCCAAATCTGGCACAACTTTGAAATGTAATCTCCCTGTTTTAGCCGCAATCCAGGCGCAGATTTAAATATAATAAATTTACTCCTTTGTGTTAAAAAAAAACAATGCCCATAGTTTCTCTGCATTAAGAAATTATCAGTGCTCATAGAATTTGTTAGTAAATCTCCAACATTCATCAAGGTTTCCACCTTCACTCGCAACACCTTAGTGTCTTCAACCGTGTCTGAACATCAACATGCTTTGTCTTAGAATGATAAAATGATTTCTTCACTATTAGGAATTTGGCTTCTGTGATCCATAAATTATGTATCAAATCTTTCGGTGAAAATCACATTCGAGTAAATTGTGTCGACGCGTTTCGAACCAGCTAGTGTGGTTCATCATCAAGACAAGATGAGAAATCTAATGTAGAGCCCAACTTAAATAGATAAGAAAGCTCCAATTAGCCATGTAGAATAACGACTAGTTTAACTCTAAAAAATAAGAATATAAAAAGTAAAAAATCAAATAATAGTTGTATTATCATTATTTATTTAATTTATTATATTCAAATCTTAATAAATAAAAAAATAAAAATAAATAAAAACAATAATAATAATAATAATAATAAAATAAAAATATTAAAATTTAATATAAATAAATAAATAAAATATATATTATTTGAATGTAATTCTCTATATATATATATATATATATATATATATATAGAAAGAAAAATAAAAATAAAAATATGAAACAAAAAATTAAATATATTAATTAATTAATTATATAAATAAAATATAAATAAATAAATAATGATAATAAAAATAAATAATAATAATACTGATAAATAAATAATGAGTAACTAAATAATAAAGAACAAATAAATAAATAGATAATAATAATAATAAGGAACAAAAAGGAAAAAGAAACAGGGGATCAAAGGGGAGGAAAAGACCTGAGGAAGAACAGAAGGGAAGAAACCCAATAACTAAGAATGAAGGGCAGGAATCCAGCATCTGCTAACACTCCACCCATCATCCATATTAAGGTTGACCGACCTCTTTTTGATTTCTAAGGCCTCCCTCAACTTTTGGTGGTGGAAATGGTCCACCCTCGCAATAACCTCAACGTCTTCAATGAAAATATGATGCTTTGTCTTTTCAGCATGCTCCGCTAAGGCAGAGGAGCGAGATCTATTATGCTTTAGGTCAGCGGCATGTTCATGAATTCTTTGACTGATGGATCAACCAGTTTCACCAATGTAAGGTGTCCCACAGGAGCACGGAATCAAGTAAACACCCTTACCATCCTTAGGGAAAATCGGGTCCTTAACCGATCTAAGTGAACTCCAAATGGTGCGAAGGGGCTTGAAGGTTGAAGATACATTATGTCTCCTTAGGATCCTAGCGATTTTATTAGTCATTCCTCGGATAAAAGAAAGGTGAACTCCAGATGACCTATCACAATTATCATTTTAACCTTAGGACCTTTTTCATCTTTTTGAAAAGCTCTAAGACATTGAACCTTGCTATAATCATTTCTAAGGAAAACACTAAGGAGATGAGATTTCTCACCTTCAAGGTGGTGCTCATCAACAATTCTAAAGGCTTGGGTGGCTAAGGTATTGAGAATCCATAAATTTTGAGCAGGGAAATGATGAGAGCCCGCATGTAAATACTGCTCAGTGTGCGTATTATTTCTAAAAACTTGATGAGAGAAAGAGCCTTATTCATTTCTAGTAATAAGGACATCAAGAAAGGGAAGGCTACCACCCACTTTGAATTCCATGGTAAACTTAATGGAGTTAGACTGCTCATTGAGATGATGGAAGAAAAGGTCCAACTTCTCTTTGCCATGTGGCCACACCACACAAGTGTCATCAACAAACCATTTCCAAAGCCTAGGTTGAAAAAGGGAGGACGAGAGGGCTCTAGATTCAAAGTCTTCCATGAAAATATTAGCCACTAGCAGGGATGGGGACCCCATGGCCACACCACAAGTTTTTTCATTGAATTCACCCTCAAAACTGAAGAAAGTTGAGGTAAGACAGATCTCAACTAGATGAGCAGTATGAGAATTTGTGACCCGAGAAATGACATCAATAGCTTCCCTAATGGGGATGCAAGTGTATAGCGAGACAACATAAAAACTGACAAACCTATCATTAGGGCCCAATTTTATGCCTTTCAATTCATTAATAAAAGAGGACGAGTCTTTGACAAAGGAGTCGGTACGCCCCACAAGAGGCTTAAGCTTACTCGCTAAACATTTAGCAAGCAGATAAGTCGGACCACCTATGGTGTTGAAAATGGGTCGAAGGGGGGATCCATCCTTATGAATCTTAGGAAGAGCATAATTTTTTGGAGTGAGGGGGTTACTTTCAATAAGATTTTTACTAAGGGAGCCAACGGTGCTACTCGATTTTATAGCCAAAGCAACAACTTTAGGGACTTTTTTAAGGGGATTATTTTCCAACTTCTTGTAGTGCCCGCTATTAAGAAGATGATCCAAAATCTTATTACGGTAATCCTCTTTGTTTAAAATAACCATAGCACCTCCCTTATCAGCCTTAAGAACAACAATTTCCTTGTTATTATTTAAGGATTTTAAAGCCTCAAACTCTGGTTTGCTAATGTTTCTCTTAGGGGGTTTCGCTTTTCTGAGGATCATGGCACAATATTGCCTAATAGTATATTTAGTAGCATCAGGAAGATCTCTAATCCCATATTCAATATCACAAATAATGTCTTGAATAGGGATTCTTTTAGGAGAAAGAGCATAATTGAAACCCTTCTCCAACACACTGTAAACATGCCATGGAATTCAAAGTGGATGGTAGCCTTCCCTTTCTTGATGTCCTTATTACTAGAAATGAAGAAGGCTCTTTCTCTCATCAAGTCTTTAGAAAGAAGACGCACACTGAGCAGTATTTACATGTGGGCTCTCATCATTTCCCTGCTCAAAAGTTAGGGGTTCTCAATACCTTAGCCACCCGAGCCTTTAGAATTGTTGATGAGCACCACCTTGAAGGTGAGAAATCTCATCTCCTTAGTGTTTTCCTTAGAAATGGTTATAGCAAGGTTCAATGTCTTAGAGCTTTTCAAAAAGCTAAAAAAGTTCTTAGGGTTAAAAATGATAATTGTGATAGGTCATCTGGAGTTCACATTCCTTTTATCCAAGGAACGACTGATAAAATCGCTAGGATCCTAAGGAGACATAATGTATCTTCAACCTTCAAGCCTCTCCACACCATTCGAAGTTCACTTAGATCGATTAAGGACCCGATTTTCCCTAAGGATGGTAAGGGTGTTTACTTGATTTCGTGTTGCTGTGGGACACCTTACATTGGTGAAACTGATCGATCCATCAGTCAAAGAATTCATGAACATGCCGCTGACCTAAAGCATAATAGATCTCGCTCCTCTGCCTTAGCAGAGCATGCTGAAAAGACAAAGCATCACATTTGCATTGAAGATGCTGAGGTTATTGCGAGGGTGGACCATTTCCACCACCGAAAGTTGAGGGAGGCCTTAGAAATCGAAAAGAGGTCAGTCAACCTTAACAGGGATGATGGGTGAAGTGTTAGCAGATGCTGGATTCCTGCCCTTCATTCTTAGTTATTGGGTTTCTTCCCTTCTGTTCTTCCTCGGGTCTTTTCCTCCCCTCTGGTCCCATGTTTCTTTTTCCTTTTTGTTCCTTATTATTTTTATTTATCTATCTATCTATTTATTCTTTATTATTTAGTTACTCATTATTTATTTATTTATCATTATTATCATTATTATTTATTTATTTATATTTTGTTTAATTAATTAATTAATTTAATTTTTAGTTTCATATTTTAATTTTAATTTTTCTTAATATATATATATATATATATTGAATTGCATTCAAATAATATTATTTATTTTTATTTTTTATTTGTTATTATTATTTTTTTTCCCAAGGAAAAATCGTAATTTTATTCATGATTGAAAAAATTATATATTGTAGATGCTGAAAGCATATGCTGTACTGTGCTCATCCTTAAATCCAGGATTTATACATACTCATTATAGAGCAAAAACTATTCTTTTCTACCTTCCTTTTTTTCCACTTTTCGCTAGCCTCCATTGCTGGATGTGGGTGTTACAATAACCATTTGATTCTCATATACATTGATAGGGGGCTCTTTGTCAGAATCAGATCCTTCTGACACATGGGAGCATTTGCTTCCACTTATCTCTTTTTCAGTGGTAGATTTTGCCTATTACATCTGTGTAACTACAGGAATTGGAGTGTGCTCAACGTTATGCTCAGTCACTTCCGCCTGTGGATTAACCGTGTCATGCTTGATGATGTCATTTGTATCATTTTCTGCTGCTTCTACTTCTTCTGCTTCATCATCCTTAGATGCTGAAAATTGCCAACCTTTGGGTTTTTGTAGGTGTCTCTTCTTCTTGTTGTTGTCTTTTTTGGCTTGTGGGCACATGTTTTGAAGATGTCATACTTGTAGACATATATGGCATCGAAATGTTGTGTTTTCATAATCGAGTGGTTGTGACCATTGTTGATTTTTGTAGTTCAGTATAATGTGATCAGGTAATCCTTGACTGAGATCAGCTTCAACACATATTCTGGCGAAAGTGAAGATGCCTTTGGTGGTTCATTATATATCGACCTTAAGAAACTTCCCCACAGAGTTCCCTATAGCTTTTAATACTTGGGGATGCCAAAGGTGGAGAGGTAGATTGTGTAATTTGATCCAGACCGGAATTTTGGATACCACCATAGTGTTGGGATCGAAATCTTGGAACCAGGGTGTCATAAAGAGTCCAACATTTCCCCAAAACCAGAGCCCTTCATTTAATACATATTGCTTGTCTTCGACTGTGTCGAATCCGACAATAAAAAATCCTTTTGAGCAAAAGTAGATATCACATTGAGTAGTCCAATTTGTGAATATCCATTGACGAAGTGCCTCTAATTTGGGCCAAAAACCATTAAATTTGCATATGAGTGCCTTGGTGTGGAAATCTGTATATAGGCTATTGACTCTGTCCTCCTTAATATTTAACGCCAGAACCTGGGTTTTCAGCTCCACAATGTATGGCCCAGGGAGGGGTGATGTAGTTTCAGGTGTGCTTTGTTGCATTCCCTTTCCTTTTACAACATATTTGAAATACGCAGGGCCATTAGAGCTGGTTCCTGAGATTCCTCCATTTAGTCTCGAGGTGAGATAGATAGATTCGTTGTTCTACACATTATACTCCTTTAATGTGTGGTCATCCTGCATCTGTTTTCTTATATATATCAAGTTTTGAAGATTTACTGGAATGTCGCTTTGCTGTTGGATCTTCTGTTTGAGGGTTTGTATCAACATTCCTTTCGTGATCTGAATGCATATGGAATTCCCATTGAAGGTTTTCACAAATATCTGCATTTCTACTTCACTGGATTTCTTGGAGCAGACTTGCGCTTCACCATCTTCCCTTGGGGCAGCGATTTCCAGATTGTTGGATATTGTCAGATCTAGATCTGTCTTGTTGCATTGTGGATCTGGGTGGGATAGATCCCATGATTTCATGCATTTGGCCTGTTCTATTTTTAGATCCAAACAATAGGCGAAATGATAGATCAGGTCTTCAGGTAAAATAAATGTATAAGATCCTGTTAGACTCCTATACCAATAGGTGTCATTTTTCATGATTGTCTTGATTGAACTATGCAATATGTTCAAACCTTTTTCTTGCGCAAAGGTGTTCCATATTCTTGAAAAATCAAAAAATCAAAAAATTTAAAAAATGTAAAGAGGGTATACCCTAAAAGAAAAATCAAAGGGTAAGAAAAATAAATTGGTAAAAAAAGTGAAAGAAATGAACCCCAAATAAAATTAGACCAAGGAAAGTCTGCAAATCCAAATGCCACTACTATTTCATTTTTTGTAAATAAGTAATTGTGTGCAAATTGTTAAACTTTGCCACAATTTATGAAGAGTCAAACTATATAAACTTGACTCATTCATTTTTCAATTTCATGTTGTAGAATAGAGAATAAATATCTGACCAAACAGTTTAATCTTGGCAGATAAGTAGATAGGTAGAATTAATAAAATGAGCTCAACAGTTTAATCTGAGCCTTTGGGTGTAATAAGTGTAGAAATAGATAGATTTGTCATGTAAAAGAAAAGAATATTGATAAGAGTTTGCCAGTCTAAGTGCACCCTAATAAAGAAGAGAAAATGGTAGTGTAAAGTAGATAGGGTAGGTAGATGGTGTTGCAAAGTTTCATATGATGAAGGATGGTGCTAAATGTGTTTAATATTTAACTTTCATCACAAGTATTGAAGCATAATATACATTGGAAAATTCACAGAAAGCAAAGTCAAAATCATTAACTTCCCACATCACTTTCTCCCTAAGAGTTTTACTAATTTCCCCAAAGTGCCAAGGAATTTGAAGATTAAAGAGGCTCAAGGCATTTCCCTGACTTTTGGAGGGACCGAACCCTCGGCCTAATGATCAAAAAGACCTAAGTACTTGAGATTATTTATCATTATAATCATTCCCTTTTAATCTTTTCCTAAGTAAAATTTTATTTTACTTAGGAAAATCATGCAAATTTCCATAATAATCCCTCAAAATTACTTAATATTCTATGTTTAAGTGTTGAAGTTGAGATGATACAATTTGCTTCAGAAATCTTCACTTTCTTAGTTGTGTAAAGTATTTTGAGTTTTCCTTGTCCCTTTGTCATATTAACATCTGATTTATTTATTAAATCCTTAATAAAATACCTTATCCTATTATATTTAACTCCCTTTTATGATAATATCCCTAAAACCCTCTTACTATAGATTTTTAGCCAAAGTATTTAAACCCATATAATAAAATCAAATTCCCACATTATATACCCTTTGGCTAAAAACATATCTTTGTAGACTATTCCCGCCCCCTATGTTAATTAAATTATTTTAATTTAATTACCATATAATAAAAATAAAACGAGAAAAAAGGGTTTTAAACATATATTTATATGTTTTAAACGAAAAAAACAAATAACCCATCCCCTTGGTATTTTCCTTTCACCCGACGCCCTAACTAGAGTTAAAGTTCCCAAGTTCCAACTCTAAACTCTGGTTTAAAAACCAAATACCGATCGATTGCCCATATAATACAAGGATTAATTAATCACCCGGATTAATTAATAACCAACCTTTTCACCAATCAAAAGCCGCCCGAAATAATTAATTAAATGTTAATTATTTTGAAAACCCGTCGGGCACGCACATTAACTCCCATACCATCTCCCCATTCGGTCCACCGTTGGATCACTCCGCCGAAGATCTACGATCCACGATGATTCCGCTGGCCAACCTCTGTACAAAAGTTAACGCGCGAAATCGCGATGGTTTTCAAACAGTACGTCGGCTACGTGTCAATCGCTGAATGGATTCGCTGCCTCCCCGCGGAAAACCACCTGCTCCCAAAAGCGGTGCGGAAATTACCGCTTACCGCCCGATCCCGGTGACGTGTCCTCCCGTACCCTGATGACGTCACTCCCATAAATAATAATAAAAAACCGTTGACTTTGTAAATAAAACAAAACTCTGCGTATTTTCTATCATTTTGTCTGGTGAAAGTGACTGCGTCCTCCACTGAAAATTTGAAAATTCCGCTGTTAAACTGTTGTCGACCAAGATTGCTGAACTCCATTGCTATACCAGCGCCCGAGCATTCATTCGCCATTAACCAGTGCCTGTAAATCTCAACATTTTCCATAAAACAGGTATTTATCCGATTTCTTGCTGGAACTCTTTGAAAAATCCGCATTCCAGTGTTAAATTCACGCCATAGTCTGAAGAAAGGGTTAATATTGGTTTGTTTTAGTTCCTGCAACTAAAATCAAATTTTCAAAACTAAAATTGCGCCCGTTCCGTGAAAAACCCCCGAAATTTCTACTTTGAATACACAAGAACCAAAATGGAAGTTCCGGTAGCCCTGAGTGTAGCCCCATTAAACGCCCCTCACAGAGAATTGGAATACTTTCCACTAGTGGATAAAGATTTTCAAATTAAAGACTTGGTTTTCAATGAAAATCCCCTTCGAAGTTATTGTCGCTGCAGAGATGATTATTCGAAAGGTTTGGATATCATTGGGTTATGGGAATCCAATTTCCCAAGATATCTCATCCCCTCAGTCCGTATTTTCCCAGAAATTATCCATTACTGTCATTCCAATTATGATCCAACTCAAAGAGCAGTGTTATCCCTGGACCCGAGTATCATTTTCTCCATTACTCCTCAAGCTATCAATACAATGCTCCATTTTGAACCTGATCAAAATCTTACTCCCTTGTCCATGGAAGAACTACTTGAAAAGTCTACCCAATTGTCCCAAGAAAAATTGAAATGCATTTGCCAGACCTTTATGTTACCTGAACATCAACCTAAGGGCCCTCCTCCCTATGGTTTTGCTTATTTTACTAATTTAGGAAAGCTCATCCTGAATATGATATCCTTTGTACTGGGTTTTAATACTAGTGAGTATGTTGATGAATTAACCCTAGTATTATTATCCATCTTCACTCCTGGACAACCTCCTGCTGTGAAATATGACTTTGCATCTTTCATTGCAAATAAAATCCATGACCAATTCATGAGGTTAGATAATGAGAAAGTGTTTAAGTATTCCTCAGTCATTTACCATCTCATCATTTATTATCAATCAGAAAACTTCCATTTTCCTGTTCAAAAGCTTGATGCCAAGGGAAACCCTAGATCTGTTATATTTTGATCTGCCATAACTCACAGTTCCTATAATTCTCCCTATTCTTATGCTGAGTTCATTGATCTTTTCATACATCCTGCAACTACCTTGTTGACAGGAGTTGCTCCTCCAAGGCTCAGCAATGAGATTAAGAAAACTTTACAGCTTTCAAGGACATACAAAGTTGGAGACTGGTATTTGTACCAAAATTATTCAGAGATCAGAATATATGGATGTGAACTTTGTCCATTCAAGCTGCCTAAATATGTGCCTATGAGACTTTTTGCCTTAGAGTATTTCAGGCAAATGAATAATTCTGATGTTATTCATTTTTGTAACGCTAAGAAGAAAGCCCAACTCAGAATCAAAAGTCAGTTAGGTCCCTTTATATGCAATTCTAGTGATGCTGAACAAGAAGCAGAAAATATATTGCAAAACCATTTCAAGTTACAAAAGAGTTTCTGTTGGATTCCCTATGATCCATTCAGTTTTATTTGTGACAAAAGAATGAAGAACAAATCAGCACCCTACTTTCACCACAGAATTCCAGAAATAGAACAGTATGCTAATCAAGATGAGTGGATGGAAGGAACATTAGTTGAACATGATAGTGAAGAAGTCAATATGAACAAAATTATGAAAGATCTTGAGAAAAAGTTTGACCTAGAATCTTTTGGGCAAGTGCAGGTACCTCATATTGGCACTTCTTCAGCAGGAAATCTTCAACAGGGATTACAGGAAAACATCCCATCAATTGCAATTGAGTCTAAAGGCAAAGGGAAAGAACCAGAAGTACAAGTCATTGAAACTTTCATCATGACAGAAAAGCCTCAAACTTCCAAAGCACCAGATCAAACACAAGTTTCTCCTACTCAAGTTAATCACCCTGAAGTTTCAGAATTGCAGACTCCATCTAATATGGAAATAGGTAAGAAAAGACAGGTTGCAAATCCCACTCCTCCCAAAGAATCCTCACAACAACATCAAGCTAAAAGGCAAAAACTGAATCCACTTCCAGAAGTGGAATCTATAGATGAAATCATTAATGACGAAAGAGAGGATAGTCAACTAACTGGTTCAGTTAGTGAAACGCACACAGGTCATAAAGGAAAGGAATTACAAAAACAATTGAGCACTGAAGTGTCTTCCTTTAAATAGCCAAAGACATATGCAGGTGATATAAAGAAGACTTTCATTAATATAAAAGCAAGGAATGACCCATTGAGGATGCAGGTATATGATTAGTATCTTAGAATGGCTCCACACAATCAAGAAAGATCAATGTCAGCTTTTGACATTCAGCAAGGGAAAATGATGATGAGCCATTTCAAATCCAAAGTGCCAAAACCCAAGACAGCATCTGATTACATTAGGACCAATTTTGAGGTCCTAGCAAAAGACATTCATCCATTAGACCAGATATAATTACATAAACAAACTGGGGAAATGATATATTCTACCCTTACTGATAAAGCAATGGCAGCCCATAGATTGCAAGATTCTTTAAATAATGCAAATACCCAGTTGCAAATTGAGAAAACTTCTTCTCAGGCAAAGGATAACAGAATAAAATCTCTGGAAGAAATAATCATCAGTTTGGGTCATAATCCCAAAGATATAAAAAGCATTGAGGCACTGATTAAAAAGAAGGATGATGATATTGCTGCACTGAGAAAGCAATTGAAATTGCCAGCCTCAAGGCATCCCCAAACTCAAGAAGTTTTGAAGGAAAATTCACAAGAAGAAATGATGGAGTTGCTCCTGAAAATGACTGAGCAACTGAGTGAAACAGAAAAAGAACTGGAGCAGGCATTGAAAGAAAAACAATCTATCATGCAGACATCCACAACAGAGGTTACTACAGGTACAACAGCAGCAGATCAACAAACAGATCCATCACAGGTGAATACTTCTAATTTAAGTTCTGATGAATTAGCAAAACAAATGGAAAGTTTAAAACTCAGAGTCACATAACTTCAATCGACAAAATTACAGCTGGTGAATTTGGAACAAAAATATTATATGTCAAAAAATATTGTTGCTGATAATACAAGAGAAATCAAAAGGCTGGAGAAATTGGTTAAGGCTTTAGAAAAAGATCTCTCATTAGAAAAGCCTTTGAGAGAAATTAATGAAATTCTTTGGAATAATATTATTGATTCAATAAAGAGTATTTGGTCCTTTGTTCAAATAATCTTTGAACAAAATGACTTGGTCAAAGTAGCTATGGAAGAAATTGACAAAACAAGAGAAGAATTAAAGGACAGACCTGAGCAAGCAAATCAACTTATACAATTTTTGAACACCCAGACCAAACAACAGCTTGCAGAGCTTGGAATTGAGGACAGGACAGGTACTATTTTAGAAATAAAAAGAGTTTTTACCAAGAGAACTCTTATGCAAAATCTGGAAAGAAAATGCTCAGATATTCAGGAAGAGATTAATGCCTTCAAAGAAAAGTTTCAGGTTTTATTGAACAATGGGTTGCCCAGTCCTATGATTTCAGAAGACAAAATAATGGACTTGGGAACTTATGTTAACAGACTGGATATACATGTTCATAACACAACTGCTCACTCTATCAGTTTGTCAGAATCAACATTGCCAATAGGGAAGAATCTCTACGACAGGTTAAAGAATTTGTTTCATCTTGAGTATGAAATAAGGTATTTGTTCCCAAACCGGCCCACTTTCTTCAGATACACAGAGGCCGATGAAACATTAAGAAAACTCAAACGAACCATAATAGCAGAAGACAAATGGTGGGAAGACCTATTAGAAATTTTGTGAAATTCATCCTCAGGTATAGAATTTTGCCTTTTACTATCATGTAAAGGATAAATAGATGAGCAAAGGTTAAAGAATATCAGTTTAGCAGTTGAAAGTGTATCAGTAGAAATAAAAAGTATCAGACAAGCAAGGCAGTCAAAAAAGAATTACTCAAAAGGACAGCATCGAGCCATATTGTAGGACCTGCCTCCAGCTCATGCATAAAAGGAGGAAACAACACACCAACAGTTATCTTTTGTCCTATCTACGAGACCATCTGTCTCCTCTTTTATTGTAACTTATTCATTAGTCACCCTAGATTATTTCCTAGGTTAGTGTGAGATATTTTAAATCATTTTTTTTTTGTATAAATAAACCCTCGAAGAAAGTATTGAGGGTGGATTCTACTACTTTGCTGTGACATTGATGTTTTCGGAATAAAAGTGTTTTGGAGAAATTTATTTGTGGCTTGCTGGATGACAATTTGAAGCTCGGGACTTTTTGCAGGATTCATGTGTCGAACTGCAGTTCAATAAGTCTTTCTATCTTATGTCTTAAGTTTTATATCTGTTTATATTATCATCGTGTCCATTTCTGAATAATTGACATAAAAGAATAAATCAGAATTTACTTAATTGTACTCTGATTTCAATTGTGATTATTCTAAATGTTTTCCTCTAAATTAGTTATAAGCAACGAATTCTTAATTGCTCTTGCTTCTCTAATTTAAGCATATTGATTACTATAGTAAAGAATTCTTCACTACTCTTTATTTGTAATCATTCCAATTCTTTCTTTTGAACATGTTGAAAGATTCTTGAGTGTCTTTCATCCCTTCAAAACCCATTCCATCCACTTTAATTCCTAAAAATTGTTCTATTTTTGGCTATCTTGCCCTGCAAAGCCATCTTGTGTGTAGAAGAGTAATCCAGTAAAGCCATCATTTGACTCCATAGCTCAATGGCCTGAAAATATTCAACCTTGCCCTTAGTTGGCGAATTCCACCATTTTCAAACAAACTATTGGATTTATAACTAGCCTAAAACTTTCTAAGAACAAAGATAAATTATAAAGAGAGAGCCCTCTCTGGATGCAGATTGGCTAGATTCTGCATCAGAAGGTTGGTTTGTGGTTACCTCAGGTATACTTTCCTTTTCCACAACTTCAAGGAAAACCTGAGTGATAACAGATCCTGCAAGTAAATGCGGGTTAATCCATGAATCCAAGCTTGTGGGTAGCAGATTTGTATTACCCACATTATGTACTTCGAAATCTAGTTCTGAGATTGGCCCGTTTGTCAGCTCGTTGCAGTTCCATGAGTTTGCAGGTGGGATTTGTGAATATCGTTGCATAGATTCCCAGATCCCATGACTAAAGGGTTTTTTGTCCTCTTCATCAGCAATTGTAGCATGGGCGATGCTGGATTTAGAAGCCTCAAACCCTCTCTAGACTGCAAGATCTTCGGCTTCCTCATCCTCCTCTTCAATGGATTTGTGCTTCTTGATGCTTCCTTCAATATTTCCCTATATTCGCTTTCTCTTGGATGAGAGACCACCCATAAACAAGTGCGTCTCGCTCGCCCATGACAGAATTGGGGCCAAGGGAGGGAGTGGGGGATCGATTCTCTCCGAATAGATCTGCACGTCACTGTAGATCCATGGCCATAGAAGGCTGTCTCCATAAAAATTTCCGGGAGCAAGGGTCAGAACCCTCTAATCAATCCTACAGAGAACAAAAACTTTAGGCCAAAATGCCACTAGGGCCAGATCCGTTGAGACGGTAATGGGCTCCGTTGAAAATAGAATACTTTTTGCGTGAGCATCCAGAGTAGACCCACGCGCTGCGGCGTTGGCCCTGCAACTCTTACGAACGCAAATGGAAACCCTAGCCATACTCCAACAGTCTTCTAACATTCCGTTCTCCTCTCTTTCTTTAGTTCCTGGCAGCTCTCGCGGCTGATTCTTTTTATTTTATTTATTTATTTTATTATTAAGATTTGAATATAATAAATTAAATAAATAATAATAATAATAATAATAATATGACTATTATTTTATTTTTTACTTTTTATATTTTTATTTTTTACAGTCAAACTAGCTGTTATTCTACAACGGCTAATTGGAGCTTTCTTATCTATTTAAGCTGGGTCCTAAATCAGATTTCTCATCTTGTCTTGATGATGAACCACACTGGCTGGTTCGAAAAGCATCGACACAATTTACTCGAATGTGATTTTCACCGAAAGATTTGATACAGAGTTCTTCACTATGAAGATTGCACTCTAACTATTGTAGTTTTGTCTCTTGCTCATCTTATTGATTACTCCTCAAACTAAGTTAGACACATACCCACTTATAGATCTTATGCTATCTAGAGTTCCATAATAGTCGACATCAACAAAGCCATGTATATCCAACACTTTTTCCAATGTTGGTCTTACATTTTAGCATGATCCATAACTAGTAATGCTAAGAAAACACCTAAAAACCCTCTTTATTGTTGCTCAATGCTCCTTCTGTAGTTTTCACATATACCTGCTCAAAAAGACTATATATTTACAATATAAAATACAATATATATATCATATGACATCCATAAATCCTCAATCCATCAACCCTTGATCAAAACACAATTTTAATTCTTTAACCAAAATTACATTACCATGGACCACAATAATCATGTGCTATAAGACATGCAAAAAAAAATCAATTTTTTTCATTGAAAGGAGGGTGAGGGGTTGTCACCCCCCTAAGACCCTCCTATTGTGCTTGATGCATGTGAATGGCACATGGGGCTAGTCGTGCAAATAATATAACCCATACACAACATTCTTCCACTTGTTGCTTTCTTTACATACCAGGGGCCACGTGATTTCTTGATCACTAATTTATGGCAACAATTCCCATAGTTTCTCTACATTAAGAAAAATTCTTAGTGCTCACAGACTTTGTTAGTAAATATCCAACATTCATCAAGGTTTCCACCTTCACCGGCAACACCTTAGTGCCTTCAACCATGTCTCTCACAAACTAATATTGATCATCAATATGCTTTGTCTTAGAATGATAAGATGATTTCTTCACTAAGAAGATTGCACTCTAACTATTGCAGTCTATCTTTACAACTCCGTGTACTAACACAATACCTGAATACCATAATTATAACTATACTACTTCTTTGCTTTCGTAAGTGCCTGCCATGGATTCAAATTCCATTGTTGAGAGTGCCACTACATATTGTCTCTTTCTCATCTAATTGAATACTCCTCAAAATAATTTAGAAACATACCCACTTGTAGATCTTCTACTATCTAGATATCCATCATAATCGACATCAAAAAAGTCATGTATATCCAACACTGTCCAAACTTGGTCTTCCATTTTAGCACAATACATAACTAGTAGTGCTAAGCAAACACCTGAAAACCCTCTTTATTGTTGCCCAATGGTCCTTTTGTAGTTTTGACATATACTTGCTCAAAAATTCCATTGCATGTCCAATGTATGATCCAGTGTAGACCATTGCATGCATCAAATTACTAACCACACTGGTATATGGAACATGAGACATGTCCTCTTCCTCTTCCTATGTCTTGGGACACTGATCTATAGATAACTTTATACCTACATAAAATAGGGACCTTTATTGGTTTACATTCCTACATATTAAACCTCTATAATATTATCTCAATATATTTGCTCTAATTTGACTAGAATTTTATGTTTGCACGTTCTCTTTTAATTTGCATGCCAACAATGAATTTTGTTGCACTAATATTCTTCATATGAAATTTAGAGAAAAAAGAAATTCACATTCTAGATCATTTTCGTGTTGTTTCCAATCAACAACATATCATACCCCTATAAGAAATAATAAATAAGAAGATCACCAACTAATTTGAAATACACACATTGATCCACTTTGCTCCTAATGAAGCGGAGTCCCAATATATAAGTATCGTTTTTTTGTTACCACATCATTGGTGATTGATTTAAACCATATAGGGACTTTTTTAGCTTGCATACCAACTCTTTCTTTCCCTTCACTGCGAAACTTTCTGATTGCTTCTTGTATATTTTTTCTCCCAGATACTCATGTGGGAATGTTGTATTCACATCCATATGTTCTACTTCAAAATCAAAAGAAGCTACAACAAATAAAATAAATTTAGTGAAAGTTAACTTGGAAACAAGAGAAAAAATCTCACCAAAGTCAATTCCCTCTACTTAAGAACCTTTTGCTACTAACCATGGTTTGTATTTCTCCACTTTTCCTTTTTTTTGAGGCCTTCTTATACACCCATTTTCTTCCAATGTTATTTCTTCTAGCCAAAAACTCCACTAGATCCAAAGCCTCATTCTCATACATGGCTGCAATTACTTCAACCATGGCCTTTTTCCAAAGTTTTCCATCCTCTGAATCCACTGCCTCCGTAACAATTCTAGGACCATCATCAATAATAAACAAAGCAAAATAAGAACGAAGATTAGGTGGGGTATACCTTTCTAGTTGCCTTATTTTTGGAACCAATATCCTCAATATTGATGTATGAGGTTCTTCTTCTTCTTCTCATTCTTGTTCTTTTGTAGAGTCTAATTCATCATACTTCAATTATAACTCTATCTTATTTGGTTCTTTATCCCTTGGTAGGACTTAATGTTTAACAATATCTTTGATTTCTCTAAATACCACATCTCAATTGTAAACAACCTTCTTAGTTTATAGGTTCCAAAGGTTATAACCTTTCAAACCATTTCTAAAGCCAACAAAGATACACCTCTTAGCTTTATTATCTTATTTACTCTTATTTTCCTTAGAAACGTGTACATAAGCATCACAACTGAATACCCTAAGATGTTTAAGATATGGTTTCTTACCATTCCATAACATGTGCGGAGCCTTGTCATCCAACGTTGATGAGGGAGATCAGGTTACAAGGTAACATGTAGTGTCAACTACGTTTACCCATAATTATTGTCCTAATCCGACATCATTGAACATGCTCCTTGATTTTTCCATTAACATCCTCTTCATACTTTCTACAACTCCATTTTGCTGAGGCTTGTATGGAGTAGTCTTCTACCATTATGTATCACATTTATTAGGAATTCATTGAGTTCATTCCCATATAATTTTAAACCATTATCCATCCCTAGCACTTTAATTTTCGTCTCTATTTGATTATCCACAAGAGCCATAAACTCCTTAAATTGGTCAAAGATTTCAAATTTATTATTGAGGAAATAAATCCAAGTATTCCTTGAGAAGTCATCTATAAATGAGACATAGTACATATATTTACCCAATTATGGAACTAATATAGGTCAAAACACATCATTGTGCACCAACTGTAATACTTCCTTTGCCCTTGTAACGCCAGGGGAGATTCTTACCCAATTTTTATTCCCATATAAGCAATGTTAACATGATTCAAGATCCAGAGAGAAATTAAACATACCTTATACCATAATTTTACCATGTATTACTCAAAATTCGTTCTCTCCTATATGTCTTAGTGTTTTACGCCACATCATAGGCTTCTCTCTAGAGACTATCAGAGTTTTTCCTTCTCCAACTCCACTCTTTGGAACAAGGGAACTATTGCACTTGTCATTAATAGTGCTTCCCAAAAGCATATATAAATTTATAATTTGAACTCCCATTAATAATAATACTACTCCTCAAGCCATTCTATAACGATTTTTTTTTTCAAACATTGTTTTTAGATATGCATTTCTTATCTTTATTTTAGAAATCAAATTCCTGGCTAGTCTTAGGAATTGTAGGGCACCAGGGAGTGTTCTAGTCATTCCACCAATTACCCTAAACTTAGATTTTTCTCATCCCATGATTATGGCTATCGAGTCATCTCGTAGGAAAACATCACTGCCATCATACCTTTCATACTGACAAAACCTCTACCTTTGAGGATTCATATGAAGAGGCATATGAGTTTACCAACCATGCCTCGTGATTTGTTCGTTTTGTTCGTGTGCTGGAAGAAGCTAGGTACATGTCCCCTCCTTTATCTTAGGAGCGTTATGCTTCTATAGAAGGATAATTTTATTTTTTGTTCTCTTGATATTCACATATTCCTCTAGATTTAGATCTCCTACTTAAGGAATTATCTTTATTTATACCTTGTAAGTGTCCTTTTATAGATAAGGAATCCACGCTCTGACTTTCCATATATTCTTGTTTCATCTTCTCTAGTAACAAGGATGAGACTATTTCATCAAAACTTCAAGTAGTTGTATTACTACAAAGTACAACAACTAGACAAAGGCTGCTTGGAGGCAGGAGCAGAAGTGGAAACAGGATCCAGGAGCGACAATTTTCAAATATTTCCGAGTTGGGAGTGAATTTTGTATATTATATATTTTTATATATTTCGATGCATATATGTCAAAAAAAGCATGTAGAATGATGAATTAGATATAAAAAACATAAAAACATGGATAGAACCATATAATATCAATCATATAGAAGTTATAATCTTTATTAACCACATGTCCACAAGTTACATGTTACAACGTATCGAGTCTCACGATTCATCAATCTTAAAGTTGGAAACTTTCAAAATTCAATATAACATTGGCCATCAGTAATGTTGTAATTGTAATCATTATCAAACTATAACAAAGAATATCAAGCATGAACCAAAATTTTCAACTTTCACGAAGCATCATATTCATAATTCATTACCAATGAGTTATAATTGCCAACTTAAAACTTGAAACTTAAATTGCCATACAATGTTTGCAAAAAATACCATAATAAATATGAAAGAGCCAATAGTTATAAAAAGTGTTGTAAATTAGAAAAGACAAGTAAATATGTTACATACTACATTTTCCTCTTGCCACGAGAAATTTCTAATTTATTTTCTCATGGTTTATTGGGAGTCTTCTCTCGTATAGTTGGATGGCCATGTCCAAAACTAGAAGGCAAATGACCTCTTCGTGAGGCTGCAAATAGAGGTGGCGGCAAAGCTAGTGCAACTTGAGCATTGTTAGTGGATGACGGGGGTGGCATGGTTTTCGATGTTGTTGTTGCTACTTCATCATCATCTTTCATAAGTTATGCTTCCAATTTTTCTAAATGTTAGGCTCCATCCTCCAAATTGTCCTCCTTCGGGTTGTTGTATAAAGTGACATATGCCATATCATATTGATCATGCTCACTATAATGTGTCAACAACCTCAAGTTTTAGTGTACATAAAACAAGACTACTTCCCAGTTTTAATTGAGGCAATCTATTTTGACATTCTGGATGAAGCTATAGGTGCTCCAACACCTTTCTACAAAAGATGTATCTACCACCTGTAAAAGAATTTTAATTGCAATTTTATCCAAAGGCCCCCCAGAGCCATACATGTTCCACTAATCAGTAGGATCCATTCTATATCTATCGTCAATTGCATGAAAATAACCAAACACACAAGTTTGACTGAAGTATCTGCCTAACTCTCCATGCAATCTGGTACACTCCTTGTCAGGAACCAACTTGTCTAATGCAATCATATTCATTTTGTATCTCTATATCTGTATGGGGTTTTCTCCCAACCTCACCCCTAGGCGTAAGTTGGGCCAACCAAGATGGAGATTGTTATTTTGGGGTAAGGACTTACGCCAAAGCATGGAATGGAACATTAAGACATCCCACCTTTGGACCACATGTTTGTGAATATGATCATGTAAGATGGGATCTTTCGACTCAATAATATCTTTTATTTTCCCTAGCATGTTATTCATCTGCTCATACACCTCCCCAATCACAAGTGCATCTATATCTGCAAAACAAATCATGTTATAAATGGGCTTGGTGTACTACAAAAACATTCCTCACACTTGTCCAAAATTGACCACCAAGAATGGTGTCCTCTACCTCTTGAAAATCCTCCCTGTCAGATGTCGTTGCATCTTTATCCTTTAATATCTTCCATGATTCACTTGATACCATGCTAGCTAATGCCTCTCTTACCTTCAAAAATAACCTAAAGGTTAGGTAAAAGCTAGCAAATATAGTCTTTGCTATATTCAATAGCTCCAACCTTAAGTGACTATAGAAAATTCCATGGGTATTTCTATGATTGGTAATGAATCTTATCATTTTCTTGCCTTTATTATACAATGAACCAATCAATTTGTATTGAGGTTCCTTTATCTTAATAATATCATGCATTAAAAGGTTAATTGTGTGAACCAAACACGCAGCCAAAATATGTTGGGATATCTATCCTTAATAATTTCTCTCACTGCTTTATAATTAGAAGCATTATCATTGATGACATGGATGAAATTTTATGACCCAATACTTTCAATTGTTTGAATTAATGGTTTTTCAATGTTGATGTCGGTCTTAAACTTATCTGAGTAGTCATGAGATGAAAGGAAGATTGCACTAGTAGAAAACACACCAAGAACATTTATCAATGGCTTTCCTTTTAAATTTTTCCAACCATCAAATGCAATGGATACCCCATATTTATTGCAAGAATTTTTGAATTAATCCAAAGAATTATTTATTTTGGAATTTTCCTAGTAAAGTCCTGCGATTCTAGCTTTGTTATACCCAGGGCTCTTGTATCATTTAGGGGCATCATTGATGGCGAGAACCATTTCATGCCAGTAAGGTGAGCGATGATCATTAAATGGTATGTCACTTGCATAAAGAAGCCGAAAATATTTTGCATCCATGTCAACCATACAACCTTGGTCAAGGAGTTCTGATATTGTTTTACACCTTAAAGGGTTGTTTATGCATGTGGCTACAAATCCACTACCATGGGTGGATGTTGATGGAGTTATTACAATTAATCTATGTGTGTTAGTGGTGTCATGTTCACCCTTTGATCTTTTTGTTTGGTATTGTGCTTCCTCCTCTTTCATTATATATATGGTTCTTTGTTGTGTTGAAACATTTGCACAGATTTTGATTCCTATTTGTTTATTCCCATCCCATGCCATTTTAACACATAGATGCTTTCTGGAACAGGTATATGAACCTGTGTAAATGAAATTGCAATGGGGCATAAAAATTTAGTGGTTCCACCCCCTTTCTCTCCTCCAAGCCTTATAAAATATTTCCACAAGGGTATTTGGCCTACTTTGGTTTTCTTTCCATTATCTGCACTCCCATTATGTTCCTCCTCCTCTTCTCTAAGGTATCCTCCACCATTACCCACTTATTCTTCATTTATTATTATTCTACTTCCCAACACTATAATCATAGAAAAAAATGGAACCAACAATATTAGGCTAAGCCATTTACCCAACATGTTTGTTGAAGGTTGAGATTATTGCTTGCAATAAAGTGAGGGAGGAGTGGGAAAGATTAGAAGAAGAGAAGAATAACATATAGATTCTAGATTCATTGAACATTCGTCATATTTTTACACAAATGTTACATGGAAGAAAAAAGAATGCGATTATACCCTACCTCTTTGGCTCTCCATCAATCTCCCTTCAAACTCCCAAGCTTGCAAGCTCCAAGAATCTCCCACAGCCTCCCTAGGCTCAAACCCTCTCAAATTATCTTGATCTCTCTTTCTCACAAATGAAATGGTGATAATGAGGGAGGGGAGGAGGGTTTTTATTATTTTTCCCCTACCTTTTCGCTCCAAAAATTTTCCCCTCTTGGCTTGTTCGTTCGCAGATTTTGGAAGGGTGGGAGCAATTTTTTTGATGGGAGTGATCGCTCCTTGTGGTTAAAATTTTCTCCTGGAGAAATGGGGAGTGAACACTCCTTGATATCTCTCCTATATCACTCCCAACCAGGGAGCGTGCTTCAGGAGCAGATTATAGGGGGGTGGTGCTCCCTACAGCCTTAAACTAGACTATACCATATGTTCAGTTAAGATCACAACAAACTAATACATGTTTCTTCATATGAAATCTTAATATCCATAGATAATAATTGACTTACCATAGTATTGAAGGAGTTTAGATGCTTTGTCACTAAGTCTCCACCCTTCATCCTCAGGCTATACAGCTTCTTCCACATAAATAATTGATTCACCAAGAACTTATAATAATGTGAAGCCCCAAACTTGTTCCATGATGCCTTTATTATAACCTCTCCTAAAACATTCAGTAATACTGAATCAAGAGACATAATTGTATTGAGATATTTTCCTTCCACTCTAGCTTGATCCAATCTGTTGTTGACATCCCCTTCAATGCAGTACCTAGATCCACAATGGTCCACTGGTATTTTTCCACCAAACGATCTTATGTTTTGAGCTTCCATATCTCAAAACTCTATCCATTGAATATATTGATCGTTATCTTTGAACTACTTGTCATTTCCTTTAATCAAGAGAATCGATATCATAGACTTTCCACTACAACAATATTTGCCACATGTGTGGGCCAAAACCCTTAGCCATAAAGGTGTCATTGTTAAGCCAAACTACTTTAATATGAAACATAGGTTTTGACCCTATACAATTAATTGTTGCAAATAGATTCTTAGTAAAAATATAAAATATGAAATGGCTCACACAAACAAACATTTAACACAAAGATTTTACCTTAGAAATTTAATCTAGGAAAACTATAAATATTTTTCGATATATTATAACTTTACAATGTTAATACAAGGTGTATGTCATGTGGCATCCATAAACACCCAATCCATTAACCATGGATTAGAATACAATTATAAATCTTAAATTTTAATTACATTACCATGAACCACAATAATCATGTGGCAAAAAATTGCTAAAAGCAAAAACTATGTGATAAAAACTGCCCAAGAAGGAAGACGATTTTTATTTTTATTTTTTAATGAGGGCTTCATTGTTGAAGCATAGGGTAGGGGGTCTACAACCCCCCAAAATACGGGGTTCTCACCCTTGCTACACCCAATGTAGAATAATAGTTTGAGGGGATATTCGTGCAAAGAATATAACACGTACTCGACACCTTGCAAGAAAATATAACATATATGGAAGAAGAAAAACAATCTCTCTAAACATCCTACCACATTTTACTAGAAAATCCATAAATATCTTACCTTACCACGACTTGATACAAATGCAAATATATTTAATCATAAGAAAATTTATTGGAAAAGTACACAAATATATTATCATATTTGACATATACATTGAAATTGAGACATATAGAATGTGAGATTTTGATTATATAAGCACTTATGAGTTTAGATGATTGTTCATTCACATATATGTGTGTGTATAAAATTTGATTAATTTTATTTTATGGTGTATCCTTAGTTGAAGGGGATTTTCGGTCGTTTTCAAGGATTGGGGGGGGGGGGAGGAATTAGTTTATTCGGGAGTATAGGGTTTTTTCACATGTGTGATTCGATGTCCCCTTTTTTACTGATGGGATAAAGTGAATGGTTCTCTGTAAGATCAATTCTTGGTTTTTTTTAAATCATCATTTTTATATGCTGGTTCACTTCATTAAACAAGAATTGATACATTTGTACATTTATTGTCGTGGGGTTGAGCCCATTCATCACTAGGGTACTATTTTAATTCCTCTATCATCTTGGGTTTATCACAAAATTAATTACTCGCGATAATTATGGAATTCATGATGGATAAGGAGATTTTGGACTATTCCCTGGACATCCCCCGAAGCATTTTAATCTTTGCGCATTAATCAAAAATTAAAACTAGGACAATTGAACTCTCCCATTGTCTTAGCAATGTGAGCATCGTTCCACCACCTTTTGAGATGAAACTTACCACAATGTGTCTAATGACGTTATTCCTCTGGCTAGAAATCATAGCTTTGCAACTCATCATCCAGGCTTTAGTTCGCATAATGTGAATATTTTGCGCATAAAGTTGGAAAGGAGATGTTGACGAAGTGTTTCATGAGATGTGAAATTCCTTTTGTTTTGGGAAAAGAATCGTCAAGTTTTTACCCATGCTTATGCTTGACTTGAGAGTCGGTTATTTGAAGAGGCATGTTTTGTCGAATTGTGTTTGGTCGATGAATTTTGACACCAAGATGTGAGAGTACATGGTGATGTTCACATGATGTGAAATTAGTTGCTTTGAAGGAGCAAGAGGATATGTCGTCAAATTGTTTCTTGCATGATGTGTTGTTGTGACAAGATGTCTAGAAAGTTTACAACCATTGTTGACCATATTATGTGTTGATGCTAAGAAGAGAAGGAGATGGTGAATGCATTCTTCTAGATGTGGAATTTGGAACCGTGGAGGTAAAATAATGGTAATTTCTTTTTTTTCTTTTTTTTTTTAGTGATGTTGGAAGCTATTTGTTTTAGTTCACTCATTGTTCAAAGGAGGAACATGATTCTCACTGGGAAGGCACTGAGGAATCGATTTTGTGCAAAAAAAGTGTTATATCAGCAAGCAACCAACAAGTGTTGGTTTGGGTCAACAGCAAAAGGAGAACAATGGTTGAAGAGCCAAGCCATTTGCAAGGCAAGGCAAGGCATGTGAGTGACGAAGTGGTTGTCATAGTGATTTCTCCAAGTAGAATCAAGATGATAGAACTTGGGAAACATAAGAGTGTTTAACACTCATGAGATAACCATTTTTTGTGGGTCCAAAAGCATGTCAATGGGAAGGAGTGATCAGAATCTGGATCAGGGGAAAAAAATTAGCTCAAAAAATGAAAGTGCTCAGAATTGCACCAAACAGAATTACAGCGACCGACCCGTTGCAAGGGATCCAACGCAACTTGTTTCGTTGAAAACCAAGTTCGGATGAGGAAGTTATGGTCTGTTGATCGTTGTTCATAACATGCAAATTTTTTAAAAATATTGCAGAACAGGTATAGCTGATGACATGGAAGTCCAGTCAGCATGCAGAGAATCTTCTTCAATTTTTAGCCCAATGGGATTGTGAAAAGTGTTACAATTGGATTCACCAATTTGGCTTGTGAAGGTAAAAATCGCCCAATGTCCTTCAAAGTTAAGTTTGGGTTCATTAATTTTTATGTGCTTGAATTATTGTTAATTAATAAAGTTGGATATATATATTATTAATTATATTAATTTTAAAACATTACGTTGGATTAATACATGGTGGAGGAGCATATTTCAAATTACATATGGTATGGTATGTTATTTTGTTTTGGTGGAGTGCAATTTATGCACTTAGGAGGGTGGAAAGCATTATATGCACTTCAAAATAGATGTAGAGATGCAGAGTTATGGGATTGGAACACGATCAAAGTACTTTTTGAACTCCTAGTTTGTCGAGTGCTATTATATGGGTGTGAATTGTGGGCTAGCAGTGTCCCTGTTTCAAAATGGAAACAAATTGAAAAAATTCAAAAACTCTTGATCATGAGCAAGTTCAAAATAAAAAGTTTGGTTCCCTATGAGATAATGTTGAATGAAACAGGGGCAGCTCCCATCCAAGCAATTTCCATGGTGCGTCTTATAAGGTATCTAAAAATAATTGAGAAAATGGGAGGAGGTAGATGGCCAAAAGTTACCTTCAATGAAGGTATGAGTGAAAGAAAGAAATCGTGGATGAGACAAAACAACAAATGGATGCAAAAATGGAATATTTACCTTAATGCATGTCCCACAAATAGCAAGGAGTTAGAGAATTTTGTGCTGAAGAAGTTCCGTAAGGGTATATGGGGAAAATATTTGGGTAGAAAGAAGAAGTATTATGTTCAGGAATTCAACCCCACTTGTGATCTCCAACAAAAAGAGTACATTGGAGCTAGCATTCCATGGAGAGCAAAGGTTCTTATTTCTCAATTAAGAACTAACTCACATCAACTTTGGTGTGAAATGGGATGGTGGAAGAAACCTAAAGAAGCTTGGGAAGAAAGGGTATATACTTTTTGCACTTTTGAGGCAGTGGAATTAGAAAAAAATTTCATTTTGGAATGTGATGCTTTCAAAGACATTAGGGACAGTTACCGCAGTATGTTAGTATCAATTCCGTGGCATTGTATTTTCATTGAGGGAATTGTTAGAAGGTTGGTTAAACTCATCATCAATTTAAGTAAGAAAATGATTGAATTACAGAAGGAAAAAAAAGGAAGCTGGTAGTCCCATAGACTATTGTAGTCTCGTGGACGTTAAATTATCATTCATTCATTCATTCATATATTTAATGCAAACATTACAAAGGTTTTTACCAAATGGTGGAAGTGTTAATATGGGTGGCATTACAAAGTCTTTTGTTTCGTTGCAAAGTGGTAAGGAGGGGGTCGAGGTCGGGTTTGAATTCGTGACCTCCCCCCAAACACTCCAACCTTCAACCAATGTGCCACAGCCTTTACATTTGAAAATGGATGCGTAGATTTTATATTTTAATGCAGTTTCAAATTCCAACGGACGAGTGAGAGGGGCTAGCTCTCCTCCTCATAGAACCTCACCAGATGACCTTGGTTAAGCACTCAGTTAAGTGTGGATTAGTGCGCACTTAATACACAGTTAAGCCTTAATTAATATTCAGTTAACTTAGAATAAATTTTGGAGGAATCTTCAAATCCGGCGCCACTTCCAGATTTGGTGGAGCTAACTGGCAGTTTTCCAAATTTAGAGGCAAAATCTAGGGGAAACATTAATGAGGCCTATCTTGGTCAATTTTCGACCAATTTTTGCTCAAGGATAGTAATTCTTAGAATATTGGCACGCTCTGAATCTATTGGAACAACTTCCAGAGGCAATGGAGCTCATATACAAGTGTTTTTGGCACGTTGAAGAATTTTGAAGCCTAGGGCCACCAAGAGGGAAGGCCATGCCTAGATCAACTGAAGGCCAATTTCAGTGAGTGAATAGTCAATTTTTGATGTATTTGATGCTCTGAACATAATGGTACCTTTTATAGAGGTGTTGGAGCACATATGAAGGTGATTTTATGACTTTGTAGATTAAACAAGTCCATGGACACCAAGGTTGGAGGTCAAGCCTATAGGAGCTGGTAACCAAATTCAGAGATTGGATAGTCATTTTCGGGGTTTTCATGTCTTCTGAAGCTATTGGAACGGTCAGAAAATCCATTGGAGCATCAAAGATGCTTGTAATCAGGCTTTTTACTCATAATCTCAAGAGGGCCTAACTAGTTAAAGCAGGTCCATGGAGATGTCTCCCAGGAGGGGTGAACTCCATCATCATCCTTATGTTATGTGATTAATATGAGTTATATTGTTGCATTTAAATTTTTGTATATGAGTTTTTAATTGTTAATTAACTCATAATTTGATCATGAAAAACACATGAAACTACACACATAAACCCGTTCACAAAATGGTTATCATGAGATGATCCTAATAACATTTTTAATACTGATGAGGGAGCTTGCATAACAATAACAAGTTTCCCATATTCAGATCAAGTTGGTATCAGTTAACTGAAGATCACATCATTCAAATTTCATTGAAATTAAATTTCATAAATTCAAATTCAATTTTGATAGCCATTTAAATTTATGATCATTAAGAATATGAGCATAATGATTAGAGGCTCAATATTTTAGCTCAAAAATGAAAGTGCTCATAATTGAATTAAACTAGAGCAACAACGACCATCTCGTCGCAAGGAATCTAACGCAATTCGTTTCGTTGAAAACTGAGTTCGAATGAAGGAGTTATGCTCTACTGATTGTCGTTCAAAACAAGCAATTTTTTATAAAAAAATTGTAGAATGAGTACAATCTAATGACATGGCAGCCTAGTCAGCATTCAAGGTATCTTCTTCAATTATAGTCCAATGGGATTGTGAAAAGTGTCACTGTAGGATTCTCCAGTTTGGTTTGTGAAGGTAAAAAAATTCCAATGACCTCTTAAGGTTGAATTTGGGTTTATAAATTTTATGTGTTGGAAATCATATTTTTTTGTTATTATAAGATTTTATTGATATATATATTTTTACAATATATATTTGATTATATATATATATATATATCAATTTTAAAGTATTTAAATAGTGGCTAAGGTTCGAATGGCGGTATTGCATTAAACGTTTACATATAATTTGAATTTCTTTGGCATATCATAAACTATAGTCAAGGTCCCAATGTATTATATATATATATATATATATATATATATATATATATATCAATTTTAAAGTATTTAAATAGTGGCTAAGGTTCGAATGACGGTATTACATTAAACGTTTACATATAATTCGAATTTCTTTGGCATATCATAAACTATAGTCAAGGTCCCAATGTATTATGGTGAGGCGCAATATGTGTGTTGGTTAATACTTAGTTCAAAAACGCATGCACAAGGAGAGGCGTCAGGGCTTGACCCCATGACCTCCCCCCCCCCCCACCGGAGCAAGTTTACCGTTGGGCCAACCGTCACGTTCCTCGAAACTTCATGCGGGGACTTGCTACTTAAGGCGTGTTATAGATCCGACAGTAGAGTGGAGGGGACAGCCCGCGAGCTAGCCCTCCTCCATAAGGCCAAGTGCATAACCGAAACGGAGCGCTGACAAGATAAGCGCGCTTAGCGCTAAGACTAAAGTTAATCTGAGCTTATCTTAAGCTAATGACGCATTTGACTTGGCGGCGAAGTTGGTGGAGTCCGCCAAATGCGGTGGAGCTCCAATTTTAGTGAAGTTAGCTGGCCAGATTCCAGATTTAGTGGATAAATTGTAGGAAAAATTGGTTTTTCCAAAACTAAGGCAATTTTCGACCAATTTTGGCTCAGGAATAGTCATTCTTGATAGATTTTGATGTTTTGAAGCCATTGGAGTAGGTTTCAGCGGCAACAAGAGACTGTAAACAACACTTTTGCACAATTGAAGCTAATACAAAGGCCCATGCCATGGAAACTGGACCAAGAAGATGTAGCCCAGGAGGGGTGAACTCCTTCATCAAAACCATGTGTATTTGACTCAGTTGTCTATGTTTTTTGTGTGTTTACATTATTTTTCAACATTTAGTTTCCATGCTTTTATGTTCATGAAATACACTTAATCTCACCAAGTTTGATTGTTTGTTAACAATAAGCACATCTATAAACCCTTGTACAAGAAACAAACATAAGCATTTTCATATTAAATCTGAAACTGATATTAGCACAACAATAACTAACAATCAATTTTAGAACAAGTTACAATCTTCAAGCAAACTTATTCTTATATTTCAAATTGAATTTCAAATGTTTCTTATCAGTTAACTGACAATATGAATTTGAATGTTAGTTATTGTTGTGCTAATTTCAATTTTAGATATAAAACTTATTTACTGATCTTATGCTTGATGTGTAGGTTCCCTTGTTGTTTATGTGTGTCAAATTAATTAAAATTGAATTTTATGAGTGTTTTTGAAAGCATAAAGCATGAATTTATATGGCTAAATAACATCAACATAAATAACAACAAACCATCATAAAATGATACATTAAAATAGATTTTTGATGAAGGATTTCACCCCTCCTTGGGTACATCTCCTTGGTCCAACTCCATAGCCTGGGCCTCTGTATTAGCTAAATTGTGCTCAAAATGTTGTTTACATGCATAAAATTCTCTTGGACCTTGTTACAATAAGTTTAAAATGTCGAAATCTATCAGAAATGACTATTTATTTACTCAATTTGGTTACCAGATGCTCTAGGCATGGCCTTCCCTCCTGATGGCCCTAGGCTTCAAAAATATTCAAGGCAGCAAAAACCCCTATAGATGACCACTTCTACCTCTGCAACCTATTCCAATGCTTCCAAAAAATCCAAATATACAGATAATGACTCTTCCTGAGCCAAAATTGGTCGAAAATTGCCTCAGTTATGGAAAAATCAAATTTTCCTACAATTTCTCCACTACATCTGGAATCTAGCCAGATAGCTCCACTAAAACTGGAGCTCCACCGCATTTGGCGGTCTCTGCCAACTCTTCCACCATGTTAATCGCATCATTAATGGATAGATAAGCTCGGTTTAATTGTTAATTAACTGCAGCTTAGTGCTAAGCGCGCTTAAGCCCTAGCGCTCTGGCATGGTCACGGGGTCACGGTCATGTTACGAGGGGGGTTGGCCCCCTCCTCCGCTCGACGGTGAACTCCGTAAGTTTAAATATAAATTCGGAGCATATGAATTCAATGACACGGGCCCATGGCCCAATAATATCATAGTTGTGTGTTGGGGGTGAGGTCACAGGTTCAAACCCAACCTCAACCCCCCATATATTGTTTTGGAAACGAATACATATGAACCTTAGTGTATGTGGATTAACGAATATTCAAACTATATTAATATACTATAGCACATGTATTTCATTAAGGTTCCACCGTATTTTCATTTCATTTAATATTTGCACCATCCAAACTTTATTAAAACACTCCACCATTGCGATGTATTAAACTCGACCATAATATATGTGCCACACAAACCTATGGTTTGTAATATGATTCAGATATGTTGCCACTTAAGATTTGAAATTAAATGAAATATATAATATAATATATTATTTAAAATAAACCATATAAAATATAATATATATATATATATATTAAAAAAACAAAAACAAAAACTTCCAGCACATAAAAATTATGAACCCAAATTCAACCTTAGGAGGTCATTAGACAACCTTCACATTCACAAACCAAACTCGCAAATCCCGGTGTGACACTTGTCATAGTCTCATTGGACTAAAACTGAAGAAGATTCCTTGAATGCTGACTGGGTTGCCATGTCATCATCCTGTACCTGTTCTGCATTTTTTTAATAAAAAATTACTTGTTCTGAATGGAAATCAGCAGACCATAATTCCTTCATTCGAACTTGGTTTTCAACGAAACGAGTTGCGTTGGATTCCTTGCGACGGGCCGGTAGTTTTCGTTTTGGTTTCATTCAATTCTGAGCACTTTCATTTTTGAGCTAAAATACTGAGTCTTTGATCATTCCTCCCACTAAAAGCCTTTTGGATCCCAAGATCTCTTTGATTACTGATTATGTCAACGAGGATATTGTTCCCTCACCCTTGCAGTCTCTATCAACTGAAATTTTCCCAATTTCATCATTTGTAGTTTTTCACAAAAGTCAATTTTTTCCTTGATTCTTGCGACCTTCTCTTGTTGTCATTGACACCGTCATGCTGCAATATTTCTGAATTTTCAGAACAACAATCTATTCTTGCAGAAACCATATTGTTCCTATCTTGGTCAACAATCAAAGGAAACTTAAGAACTTTCTCTCATTGCACACTGTCACGATGGCGATTTTTAGCTGCTTTGTTTTTGTACTTGCGTCGAATCTTGACAAAGTATCTTCGCCATTGCCATGTACCTTTTGGAAACCATAAACCACCATTTGTGAACCCATGCCTTCTTTGCCAAGTTTCTTTGTCACTTTATCTTTGACCTTTGCACCCTCTTGCACCGACACCTTGTTTCCAACACTGTTTAGCACTACTGTTGAGTGCTGCAATTCTGTCACATCATTTTCACCTTCTTTCAAAGTCAACCTGTTAACATCTTGAAACAACTCATCACAAGCATAAGTATCTTTTTGAAAAGTGTGATTCAATACATCTCTTTATTTGATCATCAACAATGTCAAGTTCTGACTTGCATTCACTATCCTCGTCATTTCACTTGCATTTATACGAGACAAACATGTCTTCTTCTTATGCGCTCCAATTATGTACTTAATACCATCCTTAAACAAGTTATACTTGTTCTCATGGCGATGATATACTCTTTTCCTATCATAGAAATAAGAACTTTCTAATACAATACCTGATATCCCAAGTGGCACCACATCAAGCTCAACTTCATATGGAAAGTTTGAGTTGATGCTGAATCTTAGTAAGCACTTCCTTGTAACCTGCATGTTTGCATTCTTGCATATCCAACGCAAAGGATATGGTATTGGATGTCTAATTGTTTCAAGGCCTAGTTGCTTAACCAAATATTCGAAAATCAAGTTAGCTTGTGACCCACTATCAAAAAGTGTATCAATATTGGTATGTTTAGAGACAAATCTAATATGGAAAAGTTCTATTCTTGTATCTTCATCATGAGTAACATTTGAACAATTTGAAGAACTAGTGCTTGCAACATGTTTACCTTTCAAACCCATGGTTGTAATCTTTGTCTCATCTCTTGAATCTGACCCTTTGTCATGTTCAACTATAGCAAAATTTGTTCCCTTCTCTTTGGCTTTCAGTCTATTTGGTTTCAATTCTGGATGAAGTTGACAATAGTGGTCTTCATCATGGCCATTCTTTAAACAATTTTTTCATGTGAGTTTTTCCTTCTTTCTTTTTACAAAGCTATTTTTTTTTCCTCTTCCAAAAAACTTTCCTTTCCCTTTACCCTCACTTTCACCTTTCTCATATATGCTTTGTTTTCCCCTTGCCTCCAAGTGTGTGTCTTGTACACAAACTTCATCTAAATTGCTTGGGTTAAACATAAGAATAGCATGCTTCAAATAGGAATGTAAACCCCCAATGTATTTCAAGAGTGTATCTTGAGAATTCAAATTTATTCCTAACAACAAATCTCTCTTTCTAAACTCTTGGGTATACTCTTGAACTGTTTGACCCTTGAGTTGCTTAAAATTTTACCAGCTCATTATAGCTTTTTGCATATAGGCTAATGGATAAAATTGTCTTTTAATGGAAGAAATAAACGCAACCCAAGAAATGGATATCTTACCATGGATTCACATTTCCTCTTGAGTCTTTACTTCCCACCAAACTAGTGTAGCTCCTTCTAGCCTTAATGAATCCAACTGGATCTTTATGTCATCTTCATGAAGGTTATGAATTCTGCAATTCATCTCCACTTGACGTATCCAATTTTCAAGCCTCTCTGCATTTACCTCGCCATTGTACATGGGTAATTCAAACTTAATGTCCAATTTGAGTAATGGAGTTTTTCCCTTTGTGGATATTGAGTGAGTGTGAGTGGTTTTTGTGGTTTAAGTGGATGTATTTACTGCTGGGATGGCAGGAGAAGGTTCTAAGCCTCCATATGGAGAAGGAACTTTAGATGGTAAGAAGGATGAAGAGAAGAGTTCAAAGGGAAGCAGAGGAAACCCACCTCCATCTCCACGATCTTCATTGTCCTCATCATCTCCATCAATTAACTTGATCTGATACTAAGGCTCATACTTCAATTTAATTTCAATTCAAATTCATGAAATTTAATTTTTTGAGCTGATGACATGGCAATCTAGTCAACATGTAGAGAATATTCTTCAGTTTTTAGCCCAATGGCACTGTGACAAGTGTCGCAATTGGATTCTCCAGTTTGGTTGGTCAAGGTTAAAATTGTCGAATGTCCTCCTAGGTTGAATACGGGTTCATGAATTTTCATGTTCTGGAATTATTTTTAATATATTAAGGTGGATTAGTATATTATATATTTAATAATGGCCAAACTTTCCAAACTTTCCAAACTTTCATGGGCTGGTCACTTTCCAAACTTAATATTATTATTAATTCTACATATTTCATTAAAACTATAATCCATGCACTTTATTAAATTATGGATTAACGTTTGGTGGCATGTAATATTTCAACTACGTTACAAAGGTTTTTAAATTTGCGAAGTTCGGAGGGAAAAACGCGCATAGGCATTGACTTGAGAGTCATTTGTTTTAATAGGCATGTTTTTGTCGACTTGTGTTTGGTCAATGACTTTTGACACCAAGATGTGAGAGTACATGGTGATGTTCACATGATGTGAAATTAGTTGCTTTGACTGAGCAAGAGGATATGTCATCAAAGTTGTTCCTTGCACGATGTGTTGTTTGTGACAAGATGTCAAAGAAAAAGTTTACAGCCATTGTAGACCAATTTATGTGTTGATGCCAAGAAGAGAAGGAGATGGCGAATGCATTCTTCCAGATGTGGAATTTGTAACCATGAAGGTAAAATAATGGTCATTTCTTTTCTTGTTTTTACCGATGTTGGAAGCTATTTGTTGTAGTTCACTCATTGTGCAAAGGAGAAACATGATTCTCAGTGGGAAGGCACCGAGGAATCAATTTGGTATAGCAAAAGAGTTATATCAACAATCAACCAACAAGTGTTGGATTGGGTCAGCAGCAAAAGGAGAACAGTGGTTGAAGAGCCAAGCCATTTGCAAGGCAAGGCAAAGAATGTTAGTGGACAAGTGGTTTTCATAGCAATTTATCCAAGTAGAATCAAGATGATAAAACTTAGGAAACATAAGAGTGTTCAACACTCATGAGATAACCAACTTTTGGGGTCCAAAAGCATGATAGTGGGAAGGAGTGATCAGAATCTAGATCAGGGGCAAAATTTAACTCAAAAATGAAAGTGTTCACAATTGCACCATATCAGAATGAAAGTGACCAGCCCATTGCAAGGAATCCAACGCAACTCGTTTCGTTGAAAACTGAGTTCGGATGAAGGAGTTATGGTCTGCTGATTGTCGTTCAAAACAAACAATTTTTTTTTTTTTAAATATTGCAAAACAGGGACTGCTGATGACATGGGAGTCCAGTCAGAGTGTAGAGAATCTTCTTTAGTTTTAGCCCAATGGGACTATGACAAATGTCACAATTGGATTTGCCAGTTTGATTTGTGAAGGTAAAAATTGTTTGATTTGTGAAGATAAAAATCATCCAATATCCTCCAAAATTAAATATAGGTTCATAAATTGATATGTTTATTTTTTGTGTTAAAATTGGTTAGTATATATTTTAATAATTAAACTTTAAATCAATATTACATTTCACACATTAAATATCAACCCAAATTTTATTAAATTGGCATTATTCCAAACGTTTAAAAGCTATGGCATATTCATTATTTAATGGTGGCACATAATTAAAATTGGTTAATATATATATATATATATATATATATATATATTAAACTTTAAATTAATAATAAATTTCACACATTAAATATCAACGCAAATGCATATTCATTATTTAATGGTGGCACATATGTTTAATAACCATAATCCATTTAAATATTGTGGAGGTTTGGCATACGTTGGGGTAGGCATATTTATTATACATTAATATATATCATTACATTGCGCAGCATTAAACCAAAGTTTTCAACATATACGTGTTTTATTGGTATGTATTAAACCAAAGTTTTCAACATATACATGTTTTATTGGAGCGTATGTATATAGTGCAAAATTCTTAGGTGGAGGAGCGAGGTCGGCGTCCAATCCCGTGACCTCTACCATAACAATCCAATCTCCTACCAACAAGTCACAACACTATCATTTGGAAACAAATGTCTACAAGTTGGATTTAAAGGCACGTGTTGTAGATACCAATGGAGGAGAGGAAGGGGCGAGCTCCCCTCCTCATACAATACAACTTCACCATATGACTTTGGTTAAGTGCCTAGTTAAGTGTGGATTAGTGTGCATTTAATGCACAGTTAAGTCTTAATTAATATTCAGTTAACTTGCTCCAAATTTTGGAGGAATCTCCAATTCCAGCGCTACTTCTAGATTTAGTGGAGCTAACTCGAAGTTTTCCAGATTTAGAAGCAAAATCTAGGGAAAACTTTAATGAGGCTTATCTTGGTCAATTTTCAATCAATTTTTGCTCAAGGATAGTCATTCTTAGCATTTTGACATGCTATGAATCCATTGGAACAAGTTTTAGAGGTAATGGAGCTCATATACAGGTGTTTTTGGCACGTTGAAGAATTTTTAAGCATAGGGCCACGAGGAGAGAAGGCCATGCCCAGATTAGCTGAAGGCCAATTGCAGTGAGTGAATAGTCAATTTTTTATGTATTTGATGCTCTGAACATAGTGGTATAGTTTATAGAGGCGTTGGAGCACATCTAAAGGTGATATTATCACTTTGGAGATTAAACAAGCCCATGGCCACCGAGTGTGGAGGTCAAGCCTACAGGAGATGTGAACCAAATTAAGAAATTGGTTTTTGGGGTTTTGATGTATTATGAAGCTAATGGAACATTCAGAAAATCCATTAGAGCATCACATATGCTTGTAATTAGAATTTTGACTCATAATTCCAATAGGGCCTAGCTAGTTAAAGCAAGTCCATGGAGATGTAGTCCAGGAGGGGTGAACCCCATCATCATCCATTGTGTTATGTGATTGATGTGAGTTATTTTACTACATTTCATTTGATGTTTATGAGTTTTAAAAATCTAATTAACTCATAATTACCTCATCAAAGACACATGAAACTTGACAATTTAACCCCTTTACAAATGGTTAAATGAGACGATCCTCAAACACATTTTTAATACTGATGAGGGAGCCTGCATAGCAATAAAAAGTTTTCCCATATTCAGATAAAGCCCATTCATCACTACGGTACTATTTTAATTCCTCTATCATCTTGGGTTTATCACAAAATTCATTACTCGCGATAATTATGGAATTCATGATCGATGAGGAGATTTTGGACTATACCCTAGACATCCTCGGAAGCATTTTAATATTTGCGCATTGATCGAAAATTAAAACTAGGCCAATCGAACTTTCCAATTGTCTTAGCAATGTGAGCATCATTCCACCACCTTTTGGGATGAAACTTACCACAATGTGTCTAATGATGTTATTCCTCTGCCTAGAAATCATAGCTTTGCAACTCATCATCCAGGGTCTAGTTCGCATAATGTGAATATTTTGAGCATACCTAAATCCACCCTGAAACTTCGCTGGCATAGGTCCAAAATGGTAATCAGAGTTGATATTTCACTGGATGGCATTCATATCCTGCAAGAAAATGGGTCAACCCTTTGGGCCTCAAAGGATGGCTTCATTCAAATTGGGCTATGCTTTTGGGTACCATTCCTAAGTTTCATGTCATGATGCGTGGATGGTTCTATGTGATATTCTCTTGGGATGAGGCTGATAAAATCCTCGCAAAGGACTAGTCTTAGGGACTTTTTGGGCTCTCCATTCAGTGTTAGCATATATATTATGATGCAGTTCAAAACTGATGAAAACTTAAAAAATTTCGGCCCTTTTGCATGGAATACCCTTAATGTTTTGAACTCCATCAATTTAGAAAGAAATTGGAAATCCTATAGGGCATCAAGTCAATGTAAATGATGAATACTTTACCAATGATGATTACAGAGCCGCTTGGGTGCAAGTGGAGTTAAATATGAAAGGGCTTGCATGAAGATATTAAACTGTGTTTCAAAGGAAAATTGTGGATTCAACAGATAGATTATTGTCACCTTCTATTTCAATGGTTTTCCTACCATAAGGAAGGCCAACTCGTTGAAGCCTGTCCATACAATATAAAATTTTCCCAGCCATCAAGGAAGAAGTGGATTAAAAATCTTTGGTGAATCATACGCAATTTTCTCTAGAAAATCTAGTCTCGAAGCATGTGTCATAAGTTGAAGTATTCAGTGCAAAGGATAATACAATAGAAAATCACTTGGATTTATCTGGTATGAATCTGAATCCTCTTTCCTCGTCCATGTGTAATGAATTTTGTATTGATGAATTAAATTTATTTGAATGCTTCTTCTGTTAATTTGTCTTTTGCATCTTGGCCTCACATTGATCATCATTTATAGACACTTAATATCTCGTTGGTAAATTACTTGGATTCAACCTCTTCTAGTATAGTCTCGTTTACTCACACTAGTGATTATTCGTACAATAGGAACGCTTATTTTGCATCATATTTTGACTACTCTATGGATATCAAGAGAAAATATCCACTTCGTTCACACATGAATTTATACCGTACATGTCCCTATGGGATTAGTCGCATGCTCCGCTTCTAAAGCTATGTCGTGGAAAATGAAGATTCTCTCCATTGATTTGTGAGGGTTTGGGGGCAGCCCCTAAATACAAGCCTTCAAACGACTTCTTACCAATAAGGCAGACATAATCATGATACATGAAAAAATGATTGAAGTTGAAAAATCCAAAGACATATTATCTCCTTGGTTGCGAAAATAGTCATTTATTTACGTTGACTCTTAAGGTTTATATCGTAATCTTATTTCTACATGGAATACTACAAGCAACATGCTAACATTAATTTCCTCCCCATGCTTTATTTCCATTTATATGTTTACTCATGAACTTAATATAAAGTTCAAGGTTATGAACATATATATGAGCCATATAGTGATCACAAACCTTTATGGGAAAGACTATTTGCAAATCGTATTCTCAACACTAGTCACATCCTTCTTGGAGGTGATATGAATTTTACTATGACGATCAAGGAAGTGTGAGGTTCTTCTGCCAGAAAAGACCCTTTGGAGGATTTATTTACCCATTACATAAGCGCTAATAATTTTATCGATATGGAACCTATTAAACTCACTCCAACTTGGAGGAATTCACGTTTAAGAAGTGAAGAAATATCAAAGCAATTAGATCATTTTATAATTCTAGAGAGTCTTCTTTCAGTCCCCTTTAATATTAAATCCTAGATTGAGGTCGGAGGAATATTTGACCATTGTTTGATTCTTTTGGGAATGGTCAAAGATGAAATAAAACCTCCAATTCCTTTATAGTTTAGTTATACATGGCTCCACAAAGAGGATTATATCAGGTTGATTGAATCCTCCTAGACTCACCCCAGCTCTGCTCTCTCTCGAACTTTTATATTTTAGTTTGCAGAAAATATTAAACTTGCAAAGAAAAAATCATCTTTGGGATGAGTTTCAAGCTAAGGTTGAAGCATAATTGAAGTTTTTAGAAATCCGTATAAGTGATATATATTCTTTGAATGATGGATGTACCTACAATGTTGAAATCATAGAAAATCTTTGAAGGATGGAATGTCGAAAAAGGGAATTCCTAACCAGAGAAGCGGAAACTTGGCGATTGAAAATTAGGGTGATATGGATTGAAGAGGGTGATAATGATACAAAATTATTCAATAATTTTTCCAATATGAGACAATCATGAACTCAATTTGGTTAATTAAGGATCAAAGTGGCAGATCTTATTTATCCTCTCAAGATATCGCCAACCTAGGCTCTCAAAATTTCAAATTCTTTTTCTCGCAACGAGCTGGATGTCCCATTTGAAAATTTTAGGGTTTATCTCTCTCTTTCCTTGATCCATAACTAATGAGACGAATGATGCTCTAATGGCATAAGTAACTAAAGGCAAACTTCTAGAAGCCGTATCCATTATGTAAAGAGGGAATTTTCTTGGTCTGGAAGGGTTAACTATTTATTTCCTCTTTGGTTGTCACAACTTATCAAAGATGATATATTGGAAGTTATTAGAGAGTCACGAGCTTCGAAAATTTTTTTAGGATCCCTTAATAATACGTTTATCATGCTCATTCCAAAAGTTCAGAACATTGAGTCTTTTGATGAATTTTGTTCCATTTCCTACTACAATATGGTTTACAAACTAATATCTAAAATCATCACAACCATATCAAAACCAATCCTCAGTGAGATTACCCCTAAAGAATAATTCGATGTTCTACAAAATCACCAAATTCATGATTTTGTTTCTTTGGCTCAAGATACACTAGACTCGATGAAAACAAAAAAACTCAATGTTGCGGCCATCAAGACCAATCTCGAAATCCTACGGCGGATTTAACTAGACTTTTTAAAGATTGGTTTTAATTAAATTAAGGATGGATCTCAGGATAGTAATATGGATAATGGGATGTGTAAAATCAGCTAGTTTTTTATGTTTGGATAAACAATCATCCCACATCCCTTTTTGGCTCTTTGCTAGTGGCTATGGAAAGGATGTCCTTCATCTCCTCTTCTCTTTCTACTTTTTGCTAAAGCTCATAGTCGTTATATCAATAATGCTATTAAAAATAAGAAATAAGAGGGGTAAAAAATTCACGGAAAGTGGTTATCTCGCATCTTTTCATAGATGATGTCTTGATTTTCATATCGGGAAACAATAATTTCTTTCATGTAGCGAAGTTTATTATTTAAAATTGGTTTTAATTCAATTATGGATGGATCTTAGGATGGTAAGATGGATAATGGGATGTGTACAATTAGCTAGTTTTTATGTTCTGATAAACAGTCATCCCACATCCTTTTTTGGCTCTTCACGAGGGACTACGCCAAGGATGTCCTTTATCTCCTATTCTTTGTTTGCTCGTTGCTAAAGCTCTTAGTCCTCTTATCCATGATTCTATTAAAAAGGAAGAAATAAGAGGGGTAAAAATTTCACGGAAAGTGGCTATCTCACAAATTTTCATAGATGATGTCTCCATTTTCATATCAGGCAACAATAATTTATTTCATGTATTGAAGTGTATTATTTAAAAATTATTTATAGTCTCTCGCATGGTCATTAAAAAACAAAAATCATGTATGGTTCCACACAATATTTTTTATTCTATATCCACCACCATTAAAGACTTGCTTCAATTTCTAGTCCAAGTCCATAGATGAAGGGGTGAAATATTTAGGTTTCATGCTTAAAGAAAATGACTACAGGTTTGTGGATTGGTTATGGATATATAAAAAGGTGGAAAATTGTATTTCCATTTTTACCAACCACCTTCTCTCTAGGGGGGACATTTAGTGCTGGTTAAAATAGTGCTGGAAAATATTCTTGTAAATTGGACATCCATTCAATTGGTTCTTAAGGGAATTCTTGATCAAATTAGAAAACTTAGTTTTTGTTTTCTTTGGTTTGGTAAAGTGGATTCTAAAGGTTTTCCCTTGGTTACTTGGTCCATGTTAGCCATTCCTAAATCCCTGGGAGGTTGGGGCCTTAAATAAAACCACATTTTTTCCCAATCCCTGGCCACTCAAAGCCTTTGGCACTCTACAAACAACACTTCTCTTTGGGGTCAAGCTCTACCTTCAAAGCATTTAGGTAATAAATATGTTTTAGACTAGTACAAGGATCCAAACAAATCTTGTAAAAATGCTTCGATTGTATGGAAGGATCTTACAAAATCTTTCCCTTTTATCAAAATATGGGTTGTTTGGAGGATTGAAATGGACGATCCATTCGTATTGGAGTTAACCCTTGGGCGGGTGTGAGCGAAAGTTATAGTCTTTCTCAAAATTTCATTAGACTTCTACATGACACAAGGATTTACATTCTAGTCGATGCCAAATCTCCTTTGATGCTCCTTTAGGAAGCAAGGCTTGGAAATTGAGAACTTATCTATCTCTCCCTGAACCATAGGATTTAGAATGGAGTGTGTATATAAAATTTTTGTTTTCTACCCTTATCTGTCTTGTGGATGACGATCCAGATCAGTTGATTTGGTTAAAAAAAAAAAAAAACCTCTCATAAATACACCGCAAAGTTGGGGTTATAATTCTTATTTTGATTATAATCTTATACAAACTTCAAAATGGTGGTGGTGCTTCATTTTGAAACATTATTATTTTTTTAAATACAAATTGACTATTTGGTTAGCTTTGAGCAACAAATTGCGTGTGTGGGACAATCTTATGAAGTGAGGGTGGTGTGGTCCCAATTGTTGTGTTATGTGAAAATCTGAATATGAAACTATCTCTCACATATTTACATCTTCCCCGTATGCAGAAAGAACATGTAGCTCACTGGACCGGGTATTTAATACTTCTTCAGTGTGATATAATAATCTATCCCATGAAGATTGTACCAGGGAATCGAAAGAGGATGGCTCTGCTCAAAGCTTCAAGACACTCCTGGCTATTTTTGTGCACAAAATTTAGTGGGAATGCAATAAAGATATATTCCATAATAAACACATTCCTCGTGAGATGACAAGTGGAGTCACAGAGAAGATGGTTAAAGAATTGAGGGTTGATCCAAATAAATATCATGTGTCAGTCGTGCCAAATCTAGATAAAGAGATTCCTCGAGGCTTCTTCAAGATTCCAGACAAGGAGAACCTTAGAGATGTTGTGTAGGAGGAGTTCTTTATATCAACCAACTTCATCAATATCTTCTTCGGTATGCTTTAGGACGTGGTTCAAACACTAAAGCTGAATTTACAAGTTTATGGGTCCTTCATACACTGCTAAACATCTTGGTTTGAGCAAGTTTCAATTCCTTGGGGATTTGAAACTAGATTCATTAACTGGGAAAATAACAAATTCAAAGGTTGTTCCAAACATAAATATATTCTTTGGGAGATACTATAAAAATGGGGTCGATTGAATGGACATATTATACCCACATATATAAAGAATTGAACCAGTAAGCAGAAAAAAATTTCTAAAGAGGCATTACAATTTCCAATTGGTTCATTTGGTCAATATGAATTATGGGATGAGCAGGACATAAATGGAAAGGAATTTCATTTATATATCTTCAAAAAAAAAATTATGACAGAACAATGAACTTGTATGAGGTAAAATAATGTTGAACTTTGTTATCACTTTTTGTAGTTTATTTTTTGATAAAGCTTTAAATATTTCTTGAAACAATCCTTTAGGACCGCACAATGTATATTTCAATATGAAATATAAGTTTATTTTCATTTTTTTTTAAATAAGTGTGTTTGTGTGTGTGAAAGAGAGAGAAACACATAGTTTTGAAGAAATGTTACCTTCATACCATACATTAAGATAATACATATAAAAAAGAGTGTTTATTGCTAGGGATTTAAAAATTCCTTGTTTTGTAAAGAGCTTTGCCTACAAAATGGGTTGATCTTACAATATTTTTTCAATTTCTATAAAGTCTAAGAAAATATTAGAGCCAAAAAATTATCATGCAAAACATAATAACCTAGCATTTTTAATTAAAATTCTACCTAATTAAGGACTTCTCGCATGACATCCACATAGAAACCTTAGACTACTTATTTAGTGTCAATCTCTCCTTGAGCTTGTTATTGCATTGCTTCCTACATGGTCACTACCTTAATATAAATTAAGTATTTAGGTTGAGAGGCTAGAGAGTGAGTAATTCTTATAAAATGCAGGATCCATTGTTATTACATGTTGAGGTTAGCAATGTGTTTCTCTAGTTGATTGCTTTGCATGTTGCCTTCACTTTTGTGTTCTTGGCTAGCTAAGGTTCAAGATGGGGAGAAATTCAATGATTGAGATGATAAATTGCTACATAGAGGACTTCAATTTGGCATGCATTCCTGCATAGGACCCAACATGAAGTGCACTGATATCCCTAGGGGAATTTCAAACTATGAGGGCTAGACCTAATACTAGATAAAGACTCTCATTAGACCAAGGGTGGAATAAGTTGGCACCCATTGAATTTTTAACTAGGATCGGTCTTCATAATGTACTTTTTATCACTTGATGCAATGATATTTATCATTGTAAAGAATATTTATAAATGCTCGAGTGAAAGGAAAATTCATTTTGAGTCAAAGTCCTATTGTGACTTTTAAAAGATGTAAATTTGAATTTTTGAAATGATTATTTTGTTCCAAAAGTGACAAGTCATCCCTAGGAAAGAGACACGACTGTTCAACTTAAATAAATTACTATATAAAGGAAGGTCGAGCTCCTAATTTGGCCAATTTTCATTCCTCACACAAGAAAATTTTTGGGCAAGTGAGCGAAGGATAAGAAGGACAATGAAGGACGAAGAAGAAGGCCATAAATTTCTCTCTCCTCTCTCTCTCTCTCTCTCTAGCTACTTGCATGTGTGAAGAAGTATCTCTCTTTATGGTTCATGTTTTCTGGGGCAATTGTTGCAAGGGGCCAAAATTTTATGGGTTACTGGGGCAACTGTTGTAGGGCCGAAATTCTGGGCAACTGGCTATTACAGAAGGGCCGAAATTCTAGAACTACAGGATCAAGAACAAAGTTCGGGATCAGTTTGGGTAACTTGACTTGGAGGAGAAGACTAGGTTTGACCACAGGTCTAGGTGTGTCTCTTATTGAACAAGAATAATCTCTTTATTCAAATGGTTGTTGGGTTTTTCCTTGTAGTGTGTTTTCCCAGGTTAAATCTTGTCTCTCTTTTGTGCATTGTGATCACTAATGTTATTCTATTATTTATTATTGAATTTTTGAAGTATAATTGTTGACTTATATATTGGAATAATTTCAAATAAGATATACATCAATATTAACTATCATAATTTCAGAAATATTTTGCTAACCCTATGTTGTAGTTGCTACAACAACACCTAAAATTTTGGGCATGTTCAAAATTTCGAGTTCCCCTTTTGCTCGCCTCAGGCCATCAGGATTATGATCAGGTTTTAAATTTTTCGATTTCCACATGACTCATTCCTATCAAACCCTATTCATGCACCGACTCACGTGATGCATATTGCATTCATTTATCATGTTTCATCTCGTATATTTACCTTATGATTGCATTAGGGCTTTGGAGAATTCATTTCTTTAGTGATGCATTCAAAATTTTATGCACCCACGAGCTTTTATTTCTCTAACATGTGGATCGTGATGAAACAAAAACATCTTGTATGGCATCACTCAGTTGCATTAGGTTTTATGAAGCTATCACCTCTCTCATGCATCTTCAGAACCGCACATTTTCATGATTAAAGATCCAACCTTACTTTGAATTAATCCTCACTATCCAGAAAGCATCTTCACTTCAAGACACTCGCATTATAATTACCTCGTCACCATGGGAAACACATAATGTCAAAGTCACTTACAATTAATAGGTCCATTGACATGCGTGAATTTTGAATTGGTTTCCACGTTAAGGCATGTTTTTCTTAACCAGAGTAATTCACAACATCTTAAATTAGAAAATCTATTGCTTATGCTCCTTGAGTGAATTATTTTTGTTATGTGTTTGCTTTCCATGCCCTCGCATGAAAAGTACCACTAATATAAACTAACTTGATTTTTTATTTATCTCCTCTTTTCGGAAAATTAAGTGAAAACAACATAGATACACGTCAAATGGTGCAACACTTGCATTAAAAAATACCTTGACATGACAACACTCAAATGTAGGGAATATGGAGGGTAAATTTTTTCCATATGAACCCAGCACATTCTTCTAAATCATGCAATGGGAGATCAACACATACACCAATTAAAAGAGGCATTGAAAAATATGAAAAATTCTGCCAAATTATTACAAAGGGGAAGGATACATTTATAGTGTGTTAAAGGAAACCAACATGAGCACTAAATAAAAGTGTTCTTATTGATATATGAGATATCGACTTCATGGGCCTATGCAATGAAAGAACAACATATACTCCTAAGTGCATGCCAAATGGCACAATATCTGGTATGACAGATATTTGAATTAAATATTGTGCATGCTTCTTGATGGAAGCCATTCTTAGAGGTGAATGTATGAATGAATGAATGATATTTTAACATCCACGAGACTAAAAATAGTCTATGGGACCACCAGCTTCCTTGTTTTTTGCCTCTTGTAATTCAATCCTTTTCTTACTCAAATTGATGATGATTTGACCCAACCTTCTAATAGTTCCATCACTAAAAAGACAATGCCACGGAATTGATGCTAACATACTGTGGTAACCGTCCCTAATGTCTCTGAAAGCGTCACATTCCAAAATGATTTTTTTTTTTTTTTTCAAAAAGTACATACCCTTTCTTCCCAAGCTTCTTTAGGTCTCTTCCACCGTCTTGTTTCACACTGAAGTTGATGTGAGTTAGTTCTTAATTGAGCAATAAGAACATTTTCTCTCCATCGAATGCTAGCTCCAATGTATTATTTTTTTTGGAGATCGCAAGTGGGGTTGAATTCATGAACATAATACTTCTTCTTTCTACCCAACTCTTTTCCCCATATACCCTTACGGAACTTCTCCAACACAAAATTATTTAACTCCTTGCTATTTGTGGGACATGCATTTAGGTAAATATTCCATTTTTTCATCCATTTGTTGTTTTGTCTCATCGATGATTTCTTTCTTTCACTCATACCTTCATTGAAAATAACTTTAGGCCATCTACCTCCTCCCATTTACTCAATTATTTTTAGATACCTTATAAGACGCACCATGGGAATTGCTTCGATGGGAGCTACCCCTGTTTCACTCAACATTATCTCATAGGGAACCAGACTTTTTATTTTTAACTTGCTCATGATCAAGCGTTTTTGAATTTTTTCAAATTGTTTCCATTTTGAATCAGGAATGTTGCTAGCCCACAATTCACACCCATATAATATCACTGGACAAGCTAGGAGTCCAAAAAGTACTTTGATCATGTTCCAATCCCATAACTTTGCCTCTCTACATCTATTTTGAAGTGCATATAATGCTTTCCACCCTCCTAAAATTATTTTCTATGCCCAATGCGTTGGCACACCCATGGACACATATGTAAGCCACACTCAAATGGTTACCATCAAGTCATATTATCAATGAATGACACGTTTTGGGAGTATATATGCAATGTGTAACCATTGTGCGCTGAGAAGACTCATGTCAAATGCACTTCAAATAAACATTTGGTGAGGGCAAGGTTCTTTTAACACAACGATATTGAAAGCCATCATCGGTTAAACAAAATCATTGGACGCAAACACGTTGGCAAGTGTATCAAAGAAAAAGAGTGACTGATACAATGAGATTGAAAAGGCCATAAAGACCATTATCCACATAATTACAAAACATGATTAAAGGCCAAGATCATAATTATTTTTAATCATGCTCGAATGCATGGCCTCACCAATGATGTCGAGCTAGCCCATTATGAAAACCATTATTGCAACATGCAAAGGAAGACAACAAAGGATTAGATTATAATGTTGTTGTTGATGGGAGAAGAATAGAGAATGTTGTGGGTTGGATAGTTGTGTTGAGTGTATTATTTAGTGTTGCGGCATCCCTAGAGGATGAATTGGAGGCCGCACTTTCGATCGCAACTTGAGTTGAAGTCGCATCATCATACCAGACTCGCGACTAGATAGGTCGCGTAAGTGCAGTTTTAAGCTCCAACAAACCAACCATAAAATGTGACTTGCTTTGAAGGGTGACTATGCGACTAACCCAAGTCACTTCTCTTATTTGCGACCCTTCTCCAGGTCGCAAAGTCACACTGCATAATCTCATGCAAATGGACAGAAAGTGTGACCTGGAAAATGTTGTGATTATGTGACCTCTCTTCGGGGTCGCAAAACTTCACTTTAAAACCTCATGAAAGTCACCAAAAGATGCAACCTATTTGTGATGTGACCATGCAACTTATGCAAGTGGCAATCCCTTTCTACAATCCCACAAGGTCGCATCCTTATTACGAGGTTGTAATTATAACCATTATTCACATCTTCCTTGTGGCAGTCCTGAGGTTGCATCCTTGATTTGCAATTACTCAGGGTGCATTCCCAAAATGTGATTTATTGGGACACATTATTTTTCTGGTTTCTCATGTTGCTTTCTCATTTTTTGTCCTCTATACAAGTCACTTTCCCTTCCATACATCGTAGTTTTCATCTGTGACCTTCTACAAGTCTCAAATTCAACTTCAAATTACTTGTGGAATTTAAATAAGACTAATCTATATTCTCTACTTGACAAGATTTTGACAAATTGGGCCTTTTTAACATTAATGGAAGAAATGGTTAGTTTTCAAGTTCCTTCTCTGAATTATTTGAGAGCAAGTTGAATTGTGCCACGGCTCAATTGAAAGAAGATGATATTTTTCACTTGGAGAATTGTAATTACATACCACAGAAAACCTTCTTCGTGTTTTTTCTAGTCCCATGATGAGGTCGATTGCATTTCCCAGTCTAATAAAGTAGAGGAAAGTGAAGATATTGATTTGTTTAACATTATGTGTGGCATGGAGCTAAAATCAAATTCTGATAATAACCCCATGGTTATATAAGGTCTAGATTTATTTTGGTTTTATTTCCAGGAAGCATCCTAATGGGGAAAACCCATGAATCAATCTCTTTGTAAGGAATACTAACAGTAATGTTGAAGGCAACGAACTATAAACTCTTCTTGAGCAATATGGCACCATACACGTATATAGAAAACATAATAGATTGGCCATTATACCATATCATGACATAAGGGAAACACTTGGTGCTATGAAAGCATTGTAGAAAAAACCTTTGAAGTGATGAAAGATAAATATCCCAAAGGAAAATCCTTTAGATAAAGATGTGAACCAGCACACATTTACAATTATTTACCTTGATCCATTTGTTTTAAATGATGATCTCCAGGAAGTATTTGGTGTTCTCAGTGAAATCAGAGGAACTCCGCATAAACACCATCATAATTTTATCAAGGGTTATGATGTTGAGTATACCAATGTTGTTTTCAATTATTTTTATTACAATCCATCACTTATGAGTTGTACATACTTTGTTGTGCAAAAGAGGACTATACACGGGTCGAAATTGATATTTGCGTTTCATAACTTGTTATATTCCTAATGTGTTCTCTGAATGCAAATGTATATGGCTAATGTAATTTGTTTGCTTGTAGATAATAGGAGAAAGAGAGAGTGTTGACCTAGGTAAAGGAAGTTAGAGTTTCCTACAGGGGCTACACAACTAGGGTTCTGAACCACTAGGTAAACTAGCTCCATATAACGGCCCAAGGCATTGTGTCAACTTGGTGGTAGACGCATTAGCAAGAAAATTTACATTCAATACAGAATATGAACATCGAAACCTTGTTCAACAGTTCATGCAAGTCTCTATGGTTTAATAAAAACATTTGAAAGCAAGAACCCTTGGGTTTCTCAACACCTTCTTCATTCTTCCCATGACCTCTCTCCTGTCAGAATGTAAGTTTTTTTCATCAAGATGCTAATGGTTATGCAAACATCGATTTGAGCATGTGAAAACCACTAGACAATAGAGGGTCATATGGAAGATCAAGAGTCATGAGTGTAGGTGAACAATCACGTAATCTTTATAAGTATACCCTCATGCCTCATTAGAAAGGGACTTTTAGCACATAAGCAAGGACTAGCAGTAGATAATTGATTTGTGCTTGAAGAGTTAGAGGCGCTCAACTCTTGGTATCTAGTAGGGTGAGTTGTGGTGATGCTAGGGTTTTACATTGGAGAAAGGTATGAGCATCCCTTGTTCCACTGTTGGGCTTTGATGGATTTCATGACTTATACTTATGTTTGCAACAACACTAATAAGAAGTTATATACTTTCAGTATGGATTCTCGTGCATATTTGTGATGGTTGTGCTGGCTTTATTATTTTTCCATCTTGTTTGTATGTGTGATTTCATGTGGGCACATGTTAATGAATTCATTCTTAACTTATAGCTTCCATGTTTGCTTTTAATCTGTGTTTACTTATTCTACGCCATGTTGGTGACCTATTGTGAACTAATTTGATATTAACCACTAGCATGTCCCTACTCAAGTATGTATGAGATGATTTCAACTCAATAATCCTTCTTGTGGCATGCTTCTACTTGTTATTGTTATTGCATCTGTGTATCTTGTTTTGTAGGTTGTTAATATTGAACTGATCTCATCCCTCTTCTTCGGGCATTTCATTATCGTCCTCACTCTAACATCTCCTCATTTGGCAACGAAGATAATAAACATTCATGGTGCTAGTGGGGCCCACATACCGAATGGGGCTCCTATCCAAACAATGTGAGGTCTAATTGGGACTTCACACCGAGGAGACCCCCTAGCAGTTGGATAGACATCCAACACCTTCAATAGATTTTTGGAACTAGAAGGAGAGCCAGACGACAAGCTAAGCCCTTAGAGCCTTTGTTTTAGCTTCATATATTTAAATGACTCTGTCTCAAATATTTATCCCGAGCTATTTTTCTAAAAACATAAATCTTTTGGTGCTCACGGAAATAGTTTATCACTTGTTGCAGTTTAAGTTTAATGGCGAGGGTTGAATAACGGTATTTGGACACATGCTTCAAGTTATTATTGCTTGTCACTCTAACATAATACATTGTAAATATGTTATTGGCAGGTTATTTACCCTCACACTTGAAGGTCATGTCAAGCCATGGTTCCACACATTACCATTTGCTTCATTTCATTTGTCTGGTCAACTCATCAGTGAGCTTTGTCAAGCCTTTGATAGGTACGATTTTAAAGATGTTCTTAAAAGGATAAATTGGTTTAGGATGAAGCCTGAAGAATCATTAGAGGATTTTGCTGGTATTTTAATTAATTTTGTTGTAATTCCTGAAAGATATGTGGAATGGATGTATTTGGGTGAAGAATTATGACATTTGGTTTATGTTTGTTTGCAACATTTTCAATGTGAAACAAACCCAATTATGATGATCATCATGATAATCTACGAGTTTCCAATCAGATAGATCTTATTCCTAATATTGTCTTTCCTATTTTTGTGAGTCAGGAAAAGACTCAAGCCTCTGGGGAGAATATTACTGCCTATGAAATTCCTTGTCCTCCTTCGGCTTCATCACATAATGAAAATTTTTTCATCAATAACCTAGGTGAAAAAGAGTGTTTGTAGGGAAATGAACCAACATGTCTTGCTTTTGGGGCTCTCATACATCCTGTTGAATTTGAACCTGAAGAACAAGTTGATGTAACATCTCTCCCTGTTGATGAGACCCAAATCGAGCATGTTAATAATCTTCTTGAATTTTTCCTCGAGTCTCCTCATATTATGCTCCCTTCTTCATTGGTTGGCCACGACCTAGGTCATCTCTCAGATTATATTGAAGGAGAAATCCATTCCACAAAGCATAGCTTGCATGGTGATTCATTAATTTCTCAAGCTGACATCAATGCCCAAGGTTTGAGTTCTAACCTAAAATTGGTTGAAACCAAGGCCTCTTCACCAGAACCTTTTCATCTGCTACACCCTAATTTGTTCCATGAGTCTGATACACCGGTGGTTTCTCCAAATAAATCAAATATTTATCCTACTAGGTTTAATTGCAATCATCTACGTGAGGGTGATGTTTCATAATCATAGGATGGGGACATTGAGTCCCTATCTCATAATTTGTTCAAATGACCATCTTTAACAAGTAAAGAAGAAGATGCTACATCTAAAAAAAGGTTCAAGGAAATCCTTCAGTCAATTCATCCACGTTCTTTATGTTTCAAGAATCTCATGTATCAGATGCCCAATCTGACCAAATTAATGGCTTCAACAACTGTCATCCTATCAACCGATGATAATTGTTCGTGTTCACTTGTTGGTCTTACTAAGCCACCACTATTTGGTGATTCACCTTCTGAAGGTTCAGGGGCTTGTGAGGTAGTTGAGGCACTTCAACTTCCACTAACAGCTATGTCAAGTTCTCACAATCCTGATGAGACCCCCAAACAAGGTAAAATTAGGGTTTCCTCACGTGATTCCCCTCTCGGCTCCATCTCACCAACTGAAGGTTTATTTTTAAAATATTTTGAGATGCATCATTCCTTGTACCCTAATTTTTTTGTTGATAAATGTACAACAGCTTTTGCTTCAAATATTTGTGTTTCTTGCCTATCCAGTGCATATTGTGATCAGATAGAAGTTGGTGTAGGCTTGCAATCCACTATATGCGAGGGAACAAATCACTTAATTCCTCTTCTTCATGAGACACTCTGGTTGATTCATCTTCATTTTTGAAATCAAAAGAATTTGATTTTTTGAACTTCCAGTCTCTCAACAAATGAACATTTGACCAAACCAATGATATATTCATTGATGATCTTCCTGTCATAGTTGACGATGATTGTATGCATTCATATGTTGATCTTACAAAACCACCCATATTCAAAGATCTAGCATTTGAGGGTTCTATGGTTTGTCAAGATGGTGAGGCACTTCGGCTCTTGCCCATGGTTATGTTAGGTCCTCATGTCCTTAATAAAATCCATGAACAAACTCAAATCAGGGTTTCCAAAATTAGGGTTTCCGCACTACAATCCTCTAGTATCTCAGTTACACCTCATGGATGTCCATCTTTGTAAAATTATGAAGGTCTTCAAGTTGGTCATCTTGAATATCATGATAGGATTGTTTCCTAACTTAAGGAATATTATTTGGAAAAATCCTTTTCAAGCACATGACATCTTGCCTCACTTGGTTGAATTTCGAATTAAACACAAATGAATGCATATCATGGATGAAGGATCACAATTTTCAAGTTTATCATTCAGTTTACCAGGATAGAGTTGCAGCTTGGCTTGAAGAGTTTTTTCTGGCATGTTTTCTTGTCAGCATACATGTCCTTCTTCTTGTTGAACATGTTTCAAAGGTAAGCATTCTTGTTTTTGCATAATTACTTATATTTGTTCTAATTGTTTCCATCTTTGTTCTTGCAGGTCGGGAACTACTTCGGTGGTTGCACTGGAAGCTTGATTTCATATGACTCGATTTCCTCTCTGGTTAAATTAGGGTTTTAGGCTTAAAACTAATTTAGGGTTAGCTAATTAGGGTTTACTTGTCAACATTTATTAATTAGGGTTTGCTTGTTAGGATTTGTTTTGTGGTTTAAATATGCTTCATTGTGCTTTCTAGTGCGGGTAGCTAGTTTGTTGTGTCACATTATGCATGCATTCACCTTTTGCATTACATTCTCAAATTGTCTACATTAGCATTGCATGGCTTAGTGTTCTCACATTGCACTGCATGAAATTTCATAAGCCTTGTTATAGGCATTGCATGAAGTTTTGTTTGCTCCATTACATCGAGCATTCATACCATACATTGATTGTTCATTGCATTTGTTCTCTATGTTGCACGCCCCTGCATAAGATTTCATAAGCCTTGTTATAAGCATGCTTCCTGCTAACCTCGCATGCCACGATGAGTTGTCACAGTTTCATCCAAGCTTTGTTCTATTCACACTCCCTGCAAATATTATAGGCCATTATGAGCTCACCATATGTCTCTTTGCACCTACCAAAAACCATAGAAAAGCTTCCCTTGTCACTTTGCCTTAATGTTGAATCCCTAACCCTATTGATTGTGTGTGGCTGTAATGGATACTCCAAGAGGTGGCCTCTCATAGGTCAAGTAACCAAAACTAAATCCTAAACATCATTCCTATGATTCTGACTCATTATCAAGGAAAATATGAATAGGTGCTTATGGGGAACCCTAATGAATTCGAATGACTTATACATATAACTTGAACTTGTATCTAGCATGGTCCTAAATATTTCATGGTATGTTTTCAATTTTCCACCTACTAATTGGAGATATGATGTGGAAGCATGGAATGAGGGCAAACCTAAATAAAAAAAATCCTTCAGTTTATGAAAATGAGGAACAAAATCTCTTTCCCGTAAAATAAGTTGGGATCCCTCATCCTCCCTCGTGAAATTACTGCCCAATAAATAATTCCAATGTGCACACAAAACAAAATAAATTGAATAAAGGGTAAAGGATTAAGAAAGGCTTCCTGCGCAGAGGGGTGATGCAACAACCTCGCCAGGGTACTAACCAGGATCGCTCGTAGTGGAGCAACAATTTTAATTCCTTGAGTGACTCTGCTAGGGTACTGAACACACCTTCTAGTAGAGGATAACCATTAGAAACTCACTTAAAATTTATGTGTACGATAAAACCTCTACTTTTTTCTCTACATCATCATTAACTATTAGCATGTGTGAACTTTTGATTTAAGGTTTAATGGCTAACAGGGCCTGGATGGGAGATAGGGTAAGGGAATATGTGTAAAAGTTCAAGAAACTGTATGAGTACCCATAATGTATGTTCAATACTAGCACTATTATCAAGGCTCTACTTGTTATAGGGACATGGTCAAAGATGTTGGATTCTACCAGTGGTTCACCAATTGTTGTAGCCACTACAACAATGCCCAAAATTTTGGGCATGTTCAAAATTTCTAGTCCCCCTTTTGCTCGCCTCAAGCCATTAGGGTTGTGATTGGGTTTTAAATTGGTCGATCACCACATGACTCATTCTTATCAAACCCTGTTGATGCACCCATCGACGTGATGCATATTGCATTCATTTATCATATTTCATCCTGTATACTGACCTTATGATTGCATTAGGGTTTTATGGTATTTGGTGCTTTAGTGATGCATTAGAAGTATTATGCACCCACAAGACTTTATTTCTCTACCATGTGCATCGTCATGAAACAAAAACATCTTGTATGACATCACTCAGTTGCATTAGGGTTTATGAAACTATAAGCTCTCTCATGCATCTTCAGAACCCTAAATTGTAATGATTAAAAATCCACCCTTACTTTGAAATAATCCTCTCTCTCCAAAATGCATCTTCACTTCAAAGCACTCACATTATAATTGCCTCATCACCATGGGCAACACATAATGTCAAATTCACTCACAATTAATAGGTCCATTGAGATGCTCGAATTTTGAGTTGGTTTCTAAATTAAAACATATTTTCCCCAACCAAAAAATTCACATCATCTCAATTTAGACAATCTATTGTTTATGCTCCTTGAGTGAATTATTTTTGTTAAATTAAATTAAGTGAAGACAACATAGATACACATCAAACATTGCAACACTTGCATTAAACAATACCTTGACATGACAACACTCAACTGTAGAGGGAGTACGGAGGATAAAGTGTTTCCAAGTGAACACAACACACTCTTCTAAAGCATGTAATGTGAGATCAACGCATACACAAATTAAAAGAGGCATTGAAAACTATGAAAAATGGCACCAAATGATTACAAAGGGGATGGATACATTTTTAGTGTGTTAAAGGAAACCAAAATGAGCACTAAAGCAAAGCTTTCTTATTGAGATGTGAGATATCAACTTCATGAGCCTATGCAAAGAAAGACACCATATACTCCTAAGTGCAAGCCAAAGGGCACAATATTCGGTATATTGTATGGCAGACACTTGAATTAAATATTGTGCATGCTTCTTGATGGAAGCCCTTCTTAGAGATGAACGTATGTCCAATTCACAGGCACACCCATAGATACATATGTAAGCCACACTCAAACTATTACCATGAAGTCATATGATCTACGAATAACTTGTTATGGAAGTATATACACAATTTCTAACCATTGTGCGCCGAGAAGACTCATGTCAAATGCACTGAAACGGACATTTGCCAAGGGCAAGGTTATTTTAACACAGCGGTATTGAAAGTCATCGTCAGTTTAACAAAAGAATTGGTCTCAAACACATTGGTAAGTGCATTAAAGCAAAAGAGTGACCAATACGATGAGATTGCAAAGGCCATAAAGACCATTATCCACGGAATTACAGGACATGATTAATGGCTAAAATCATAAGTCATTTTCATCATGCTCTACATGCCTCACCAACGATGTTGAGTTAGGCCATTGTGAAAGGCATTAAGCCAACATGTAGAGGAAGACAACACGAGAATAGATTTTAGCTTTGTTGTTGATACGAGAACAACAAAGGTTAATGTGGGTTGGATAGTTGTGTTGAGTGTATTAATTAGTGTTGAAGCATCCCTGAAGGATGAACTAGAGGCCACATTTCCGATTGGGATTTGAATTTAAGTCACATCACCCTACCATATTCACTACTAGATAGGTCGCATAAGCGTAGTTTTAAGCTTCATATAATTAACTAGAAAATGTGACCTGCTTTGAAGGGAAACTATGCCACTGACCTAAGTCACATATTTTGTTTGTTACCCTTCTCCGAGTGGAAAAGTCGCACTACAAAATATCAAATAGATGACCAAAAAGTGCGACCTACATAATGTTTTGACTATGCGACCTCTCTTCAAGGTCGCAAAATCGCACTTTAAAACCTCAGGAAAGTCACCAGAAGATGCGAGCTATTTGTGATGCAACCATGTGACTTCCGTAATTTTCAATCCCTTTCTACGATCCCAAAAGGTTTCATCCCTATTAGGAGGTTGCAATTCTATCCATTAGTCACATCTTCCTTATGCGAGCCCTCAGGTCGCATCCTCATTTTACGATCACTGAGTTTGCATTCCCAAAATGAGATTTCTCAAGATGCGTTCTTTTTCTGTTTTCTCAGGTTGCATTCTCATTTTTTGGCCTCTATAGAAGTCACTTTACCTTCCATACAACACAGTTTTGATATGCGACCTTCCAAAAGTCTCGAACTGAACTTCAACTTACTTTTGGAATTTAAATAAGACCAATTTGTCTTCTCTACTTGGCAAGATTTTGACAAATCAGGCCTTTTCAACATTAATGGCGGAAATGGTCAGTTTTCAAGTTCCTTCACTAAGTTATTTGAGAACAATTTGAACTATGCCACAACTCAATTTAAAGAAGATGAGATTTTCACTTGAAGAGTTGGAATTACATACCATAGGAAACCTTATTCATGTTTTGTCTAGTCCTGTGATGAGGTTGATTGCATTTCCCAGTCTAATAGAGTACAGGAAAGTGAATATGGTGATTAGTTTAGCAGTATGGGTGGCATGGAGCTATAATCAGATTCTCATAATAACCCAATGGATGTATAAGCTCTAGATTTAGTTTGGTTCTATTATCGGGAAGCATCCTAATGGGGAACACCCATCAAGCAATCTCTTTGTAAGGAATAATAACAATAATGTTCAAGGCAACGAACTGAAACTTTTCTCGAGTGACATGGAACCACATATACACACACACACACACACACACATATATATAACATCCTAGATTGGCCATGGCACCATATCATGACATAAAGGCAACACTTGTTGCTATGAAAGCACTACATGACAAACCTTTGAAGCAATGAAAGTTAGATATCCCAAGGAACAATCCTTTAGATAAATATGTGAAACAATGCACATTTGCAGTGATTGACCTTGATCCATTTGTTTTGAATGATGATCTCCAGAAAATATTTGGTGCTCAAGGAGAAATCAAAGAAATAACAGGAGATCGACATAAGCGCCACCATAAGTTTACCAAGTGTTATGATGTGAAGTATACCATTGGTGTTTTCAATTATTTGCCTTACAATATGTCACACATGAGTTGTACATACTTTTTTGTGCAGAAGAGGAATATATAGGGGTCCAAATTGATATCTACTTTTCATAACTTGTTATATTTCTAATGTTTTTCTATGATTTCAAATGTATATCGCTAATGTAATTTTCTTGCTTGCAAATAACTGCAAAAAGCGAGAGTGTTGACCTAGGTAAAGGAAGCTAGAGTTTCCTACAGGGTCAATGCAACCAGGGTTCTGAACAACAAGGAAAATTGGCTCCATATAGTAGCCCAAGACACTATGTCAACCTTGGTGTCATATGCATTAACAAGTGAATTTACATTCAATACAGAAGATGAACACTTAAACCTTGTTCAATATTTCATGTGAATCTCTATGGTTTCATAACAACATTTGAAAGCAAGAACCCTTGAGTTTCTCAACAAATTCTTCATTCTCCCCATGACCTCTCTTATGTCAAAATGTAAATGTTTTTCATCGTGATGTTAATGGTTATGTAGAGGCGATTTGAGCATGTGACAACCACTAAACAATAGAGGGTCATATGGAAGATCAAGAGTCATGAGGGTAGGTGAAAGGTCGCAGTAGGTGAAAAGTGACCTCGTCTCTATAAGTATACCCTCATGCCTCATTAAAAAGGGGCATTTAGCACTTGAGCGAGGAATAGAAGTAGATAGCTAATATATGCTTGAAGAGCTAGAGGCACTTAGCTCTTGGTAGCTAGTAGGATGAGATGTGGTAAGGCTAGGGTTTTGCGTCGGAGAATGGTATGAGCAGCCCATGTTCTATTGTTGGGCTTTGTTGGCTTGCATGACTTGTACTTATGTTTGCAGCAACACTAATAAGAAGTTATTTGCTTTCAATATGTATTCCTGTGAATCTTTCCAATGCTTGTACTGGATTTCTTGTATTTCCATCATGTTTGTATGTGTGCTTTCATGTGGCCATATGTTAATGAACTCATTCTTAACGTATAGCTTTCATGTCTGCTTTGAATCTATTCTTGCTTATTCTACACCATGTTGGTGACCTATTGTGAACTAATTTACAATTAACCTCTGGCATGTTCTTTTCAAATATGTTTGAGATAATTTCAGCTCACTAATCCTTCTTGTGGCATGTTTCTCCTTGTTATTGTTGTGGCATCCTTGTATCTTGTTATGCAGGTTGTTAATATTGGATCGATCTCATCCCTATTCTCCAAGAATTTCATTTGTGTCCTCCCCTAACATCTCCTCATTTGATAACCAAGAGATAAAACATTCATGGTGGCAGTCGGGCCCACATACCGGATGGGGCTCCTATCCCAAGAGATGTGAGATCTAATTGGGATTTGTGATCAGAAATGGATCAAGGACCTAAGGATTAGCTCAAAATTAAAAGTTACAGGTGGGTTGAAACCAAGATGGTTGCATAGGTCTCATCTTCCTGATTCTGGCGCCGTAAACGGTTCGAAATACGGACACCGTATGAAGAAGTTATTGCACTTTGAATGTCGAGTGGGTCTGACGGAGCACGGAGGGGCTAGCCCTCCTCCCATGGAACCTCATCATGTGACCATTGTAGGAGCTTGAGGTTAAGAGCGCTTAAGGAGCCTAATATCAGGTTTAATATTTAATTAAGCTTCAGTTAAGTGGAGTTTAATACGGCGGAGATTCTGGAGGCACTCCCAAATTTAGGCAGACTTCCAGTTTTAGTGGAGTTAACTGGCAGTTGCCCCACATTTAGTGGAGGAAATTGGGGCAAAGTTGTTTTGGTCATAACTCTCTCATTATTGAATGAAATTGGATGAAATTTTGGTCGATTTTGGGTCTCTGCGACCTCCTGAGCACTTTGGGATATGTTTCAGGTCGAATGGAGGTGACCTTTAGAAGCTTTTCTTCAGGGAAGATGAAGGAGCCATCAGGGCCACCATGAGACAAATTCAGTTTGAGGCCTAACCAGGGGAGTTAGAGTCTTTTTCCAGAGTTCCAATAGTCTAAATTAGATGATTCAGATGTTTTGAATCTGATGAAATGGTTTTCAGAGCCTGTAGAGAACGTTTGAAGGCCGAAAAGCTTCAACAAAGTTCCAAGGGTCATTAGTGCCAGCTTTTTCCAGCATCAGTGCAGGGATTTGAAAGAGCTGCTTGAGACTATTTGCAGTGAACCAGTGGTCATTATTGGCTGAAAACATCATTTTGAATCTATTTACAGAGGTTTTAGCATGTGTTAAAGACTTTTAGAGGTCGAAAACTCAGTAGAGAAGTTTTCATTGACCCTAGTGCCAAGGCGTGCCGATAGGTGATTGAGGCGAAACCGGAGCATCCAGAGGCTATTTTTGATGAAAAAAAATGTATATTGACTATTTCAGTAATTTTGGAACCAATGGAAGTGGTTTTAGAACATTTTGAGAACTTATAGAGCTATAAAAGCTGATGTGAAGTTCCGGGCAGCCCTGGGCAAACCGTGGAGGATAGCCTATTTTGGGATTGAAATGCTCAACGGTACTACTACCATTGTGGTATTTGAAATCATATTGGATACATTAGGAGGGGTTTCAATGACAAAAATAGAATTCAGGTATTTTATCATTTTTGTATTCATTGGAATTAAGTATTTACTTGTAAAAAAACCTACCATAATCCCAAAGAGCTGAGTCATGATGACAAAGCTCAAAGGAGACGTAGGCCACAAGATTTCGGGGGAACTCCTAGATTAAAATTGATGTTGTGTTTGAATGATTATTTTCTACATTATGTTGTTTCATACATGTTAAATTACAGTAAGAACAAATGAATTTAAGACACATAGATAGTAAAAATTCATACACCACTTTCAAGTAAATAATTCCGCAAAAATTGTCAAGTACAAGCTAGATCATTTTAATTAAAACTGAGTGGCAGGTTCTTGAAATACATACAAGTTATCCAAACCGTTTTCAGATCAGGTTGGTATCAGAGCACTTGGTTTCTTGATTGACACAGCAGTTGCTTGATTGTATAGCTTGAAAGGTGTTTAAACAGTGTAAAAGATTGACTGTTTTATTGTTTGCAAACTGATTGTTGTTTGAGTTTGCTTGATATTTGGGAATAGCTACTAATTAGAAAAGTCTTGGAGAGAACAAAAAGGAATAAAGAGTTGAAGGCTTCTTCCTTACCCCAAAGTACCTTATGGTCAACATTGGAACACAAACCCTCTTGACGGTTGTTTGTTAAGAAGCTCTTGGAGTTTGTTTGTTGTTTGGCTGCTTGAATAAGAGTTTGTCTCTACAGCCATTTGGTTAAAAAAGCTTGTCATTTGTTTTGAAAGCTTTGAGAACTTTTTTGAAGTTAATTTTTTCATTGACATCATAATGAAAACTTCTACAAGTGAAGTTTCCTCCTTCACAAGATTATTCGATGATGATATGAAGCGTGACTTTATTATATTGAAGGACATGGTGCATATTTTGTTTAAGGATAAACGAGAAAGCATTGAACTTCGTGAACAGTTGTTTGCCATGTAGGAAGAGAAGGAATAAATTATTCAAAGATTGCATGATATGGAGAGGCAACTCCATCAAGCCCAAGAGGCTTTGACCAAGAAAATGCATGAGGAAGAGGTAATCCATTCTAACTTGTCTTCAATTTCCTCTTTAGAAAGACGTGTTGGTTCTTTCGAAAAACATACGAGAGGTATAGGGTCCAAATTAATGATTAAAATGGGCTATGAAGGCAAAGGATTAGGCAAGCATGCACAAGGCATGGTTGATCCCATTTCGGTTGAGGAACGACCCAAGAATCTTGGTCTTGGTTATGTGTAGTTTAATGGAGAAGACTCCAAATCCTTGAAGGCATGTGATGCTACTTTAAAGAGAACCTTTATTCCAAGTTATAAGATGCAAATATTTCAAATTTGTTTCAAAGATGATTGCCATTTCTTTAAGCCTTTGTTGCAGCAAGAAGATGGAAGACATGCAGCTTCTGGCGAGCATACAAGTTCATACAGTTTTCAAGACAAGAATGATGATGTTAGTCTGCAAATGAAAGCTGTAGCCTCTACTAGTTCATCTTCTCATGAAGACAAAAAGTATGAACATTCAAAGCAGCACAAGAGGTATAAATCTTCTCATGGTCAATTTGATTGTGTTTCTACAAAGCATGATAATTTTTCATGCTTAAATGGAAGAAAGATTTGTTATACATATTGTGGTCGATATAACCATCATGTTTCGAGATGCTAGATGAAGAAGAAAGCATACAGGAAGCAGATGAGGCAAAGAAAACTTTCAAAGAAGGTGCATGAGTTTTGCACATATTGCCAAAAGAGGGGACATGTTGTCTCTTATTGTTGGACTTTGCATCCAACTAGTCGTCCAAAGCACATGCAGCAAGAGGACAGAAAGATTGGCGCAAGTGGGATTCCATTATCGATGTGAAAATGGAAGATTCACATGAAGAAGTGTTGCAACAACAAAAATCGCCATGGAGGTGGCTTGGAAAGAAGTGGATGGAATTCTTAACACAGTAAGAAATACTCCTTTGTATATATGCACATTTCAGTTGTATGCATGTATTTCTATTGAAAAGTTTTTTGTTGAAGGAATTTCTTTGTTGTTGCAAAATTTCACCATGGAGGTGTAAAAGATGAGTATGATACTCACTTATATTGCAGCAATATTTTCTAGTTCAACTCTTATAGTCACGCACATGTTTTTGGGATTATGTACTTGTTGGTACTTGAAAGGAAGAGTTGAAGGTGTACATGTGCATGGAAGTTGTATGTGTAAATAACGAACTGTAAATAGGTTCATTGTACATTGATACATGCACATGTGGTTTTCAAGATGTATCATGTTGTTTATCGACTTGTGTCGATTGTGTCGCATATGTTTGTCAACTTGTGTCGATTATGTTGCACACTTTTTACATTGATTTTGTGTCAATTGTATAGCACATTTTATGACGACTTGTTGTTGATGTCGCATGTTGCACAACTTATGAGCCACCTTGGATCATTGATCAAGGAAGTGATGTTCAGATTCCTTCTGCAAATTTCTCGCCAGAAATCTTCTGAGTGAGTGCAAGAAAGGCAGCTCTTGGCAGGAGGATAAGTGCATCGAGGAAGGGAAGTGTGAATTGCTTTCTAGTTGTGGTTAAAAGTCACTATCCATGCAAGGCAAGTGTTTGGAGGCTGAAGAGAAGAGGGTTCAGTACTGTCATTTTTTGTACATATCAATTTCAGTAGTCCAATAGAGCTTCCAAAAGCTTCTCAATTGGGATGTGTGATGAGAAATGGATCAAGGACCTAAGGATTAGCTCAAAATTCAAAGTTACAGGATTGGGTTGAAACCAAGATGGTTTCATACGTCTCACCTTCTTGATTCTGGCGCCGTAAATAGTTTGAAAAAAGGACATCGTATGAAGAAGTTATTGCACTTTGAATGTCGAGTGGGTCTGGCGGAGCACGGAGGGGCCAGCCCTCCTCCCATGGAACCTCATCATATGACCAGTGTGGGAGCTTAATGTTAAGAGCGCTTAAGGAGCCTAATCTCAAGTTTAATATTTAATTAAGCTTTAGTTAAGTGGAGTTTAATATGGCAGAGATTCTGAAGGCACTCCCAAATTTCAGCGGACTTCCACTTTTAGTGGAGTTAACTGGCAGTTGCTCCAGATTTAGTGGAGGAAATTAGGGCAAAGTTGTTTTGGTCATAACTCTCTCATTATTGAATGAAATTGGATGAAATTTTGGTCAATTTTGGGTCTCTTCAACATCCTGAGAAATTTGGGATAGGTTTCAGGTCGAATGGTGGTGATATTCAGCATCTTTTGCTTCAGTGAAGATGAAGGAGTCGTCAGGGCCACCATGAGACAAATTCAGTTTGAAGCCTAACCAAGGGAGTTAGAGTCCTTTTCCAAAGTTTCAATCGTATAAATTGGATAATGATGTTATAAATTTGATGAAATGGTTTGCAGAGCCTGTATATAATGTTTGAAGGCCAAAAATCTTCAGCAAAGTTCCAGGGGTCATTAGTGCCATCTTTTGCCAGCAGCAGTGCAGGGCTTTGAAAGAGTTGTTTGAGACCATTTGCAGTGAAACACTGGTAATTATTGGCTGAAAACATAATTTTGAATCTATTTACAGAGGTTTTAGCAAGTTTTAAAGACTTTTAGAGGTCGAAAACTCAACAAAGAAGTTTTCCTTAACCCTAGTGCCAGGGGGTGTCGATAATTGATTGAGGCGAAACCAAAGCAGCCAGAGGCTATTTTTGATGAACCAAAACTATATCTTGACTATTTCAGTTATTTTGGAACCAATGGAAATGGTTTTAGAACTTTTTGAGAACTTATAGAGCTCTAAAAGTTGATGTGAAGTTCTGGGCAGCCCTGGGCAAACCGTGGAGGATAGCCTATTTTGGGATTGCAGTGCTCAATTTGAGAAATTTATCAGTTGGTATTTGATGTCTAATGTGTATTAGATATAGAAACAGTGGTTTCAGTGACAGAAATAGAATTTCGAGGGATTTTGTGCCATTTGGAAGCTCAGAGTATCTTAGTGCACCGGCAGAAGGAATCGTGTCAACAAGAGCCTAAAGTTGTTTGCAGAATTTGGACAGCCATTAGAGGGATTTTTATGGTATTTTCAGTCCTTTGGATCATTTTTGTATTCATTTGAATTAAGTATTTACTTGTAAAAAAACTTACCATAATCCCAAAGATCTAATTCATGATGACAAAGCTCAAAGGAGACGTAGCCCACGAGATTTCGGGTGAAATCCTAGATTAAAATTGTTTTTGTGTTTGAATGATTATTTTTTGCATTATGTTGTTTTCATAAGTGTTAAATTATAGCAAGAACAAATTAAGTTAAGACACATAAACAATAAAAATTCATACACCACTTTCAAGTAAATAATTCCGCAAAAATTGTCAAGTACGAGCTAGATAATTTTAATTAAAACTGAGTGGTAGGTTCTTGAAATACATACAAGTTATCCAGACCATTTTCAGATCACCGGGGAGACCTGCTAGCTGTTGGCGGGACATCCAGTGCTTTCATCACCCTAATTGCACTGGAAAATCAACATGGTATCAGAGCTTTGGTGAAGGAAAGAAGGACCACTGAGGTCACCTTTACCTAATCCCTAAAGAGAGAATCTTATTAAAGTCCTTATTGTACATTAGCATCTATGGCTTCCTCCATGAAACCCAAAAACAAGTTAGGGGGAGCTTAAAATTGAGAGCTTGGAAAGTCAGGATAGATCTTATTCTTGTGAAGAACAAAGTATTGGATATTGTGACAGGAAAGACTATTGAACCAACTGATGCAGCTGGAAAGGAGAAGTTTAAAGATGATGTCATTACTGTCATGAGTTTAATAGTAGATTCCTTTAGATATCTTCTCATTCCCTGCATTGCAAAGCATGATACCTCCAAGAAGATGTATGATGCCTTAATAAATCTCTACACTATCAAGAATGTTGGTCAGTCCATGAGTTTGAAGAATGAGATCCGAAATACAAGGATGACTAATGACGACATTGTGGCTTCATACTTCGTTAGAAATTTTCAAATAAGAGATCAAATTCAAGATATTTGAGAATCAATTCCTTATTAAGAACTTGTGACTACAACACTCAATGGTCTCCCTAGATCATGAGATCCATTTTTAGCAGGAAAAAGCAGTTGGAAAGAAGCCCCTTCATTTGAACAATTATAGACATCTTGTGCACAAGAGAAAACAATATTGGTGACTAGAGATCGTCAAGATGAATAATTTCAAGCCCTTGCATCTCATTTCAAGAACAAGGTAAAGAACATGTTTGGACCTCAACATAAGAAGTCGGGAAAGGGATCTTCTTCCTTTAAGGGGAAGAAAGACTTATCAAAGCTACAATGCTATGGTTGTCAAGAATAAGGGAATTTCAAGAGAGGTTGTCCTAATATATCTAATAAGAAGAGAAAAGGGAAACAACATGCTTCTGCAACAAAAGCTGAAGAGTATGAAAAACCAAAGAAGTCCAAAGGTGAAAGATATTTCTTCTATTATTTTTCTTTAATAGGTTCCTTTGCAGATGATGATGACATGTGGTTGACCGTAGATAGTGGAGCATCAAGACACATGACTGGAGAGCGTGTAAATCTTTCAAGCATGACAAAAAGGAAGTTGTCTTAAAGGGTTGAATTGGGAGACAATAACAACTATGCAGTTAAAGGAGTTAGAAAGGCATCCATAGAACTGCAATTTGGTAACAACGTTCATTTCAATAATCTGGTAACAACTCTCATCTCAACAATGTCCTCTATGTACCAAGTTTGAAAAATAATATTGTCTTTATTTCCTGTTTAGAAGAAAAAGGAGATAGAGTTGCTTTTGTGGATGAAAAAATACCTGTGTGGTCAAAGGGCTCTAATCTAGATGATGCTAGGGTTATTGGGACTCGTGATGGAAGACTGTATAGAATTGTGAGTCAATGATATTAAGCATTATACTACATGATAAAATAGATCCAAGTGAGTTATGGCACCAAAGGTATGAACATATTCATATTAGAGTGTTGTATGAATTAAGTGAAATAGTGTCAGGGGTCCCTGAACTATAGATTAAGAATGATGGTGTATGCAAAGGTTGTGCTCCTGAGAAGAACATCAAGAAACCATTTCCAAATAGTGACAATAGATCTAAGGAATCGTTGGACCTGCTTCATTCTAATGTATGTGGTTTGATGCCCATAAAATCACTTAGTTGTTTGTTGTACTACGTGATATTCATTGATAACTTGTCACGTAAGACATGAATACTTCTTTTACATAAAAAGTTGAGGTATTCAACAAGTTCTGGGAATTCAAAGCTGAAGTGGAAAACTTGGCAGGTAAAAGGATCAAGATTATGAGTTCTGACAATGGAGGAGAACACACCTCAAATGAGCTTGTTGCTTTCTACAAGTAGTGTGGGATTAAGAGAGAGCTAATTGTCCCTTACAATCCTCAAGAGAATGGTGTAACAGAGCGAAAGAACATATCCATTGAAGAATTTGTCAAGGTCGTGATTCATGATTTGGACTTGTCATTGTTCTTATTGGGCAAAGCGTCACGAACAATTGTGTACATTCAAAATCTAAGTCCTCATAGATTTCTGGAAGGTGTGACTTCTAAAGAATCCTTCTCTTAAAAATGAAGCCAGAGGTCGGGAACTTGATAATATTTAGATTTCCTATATATATTAATGTTCCTAAGGATAAGAGGAATAAGCTTGATCCTTTGGGAAAGAAAGGCACATTTGTTAGATATAGTGAATATTCAAAATCCTATCAAATATACATTCTAGAGCAGTGATGGATTGAGGTCAGTCGAGATGTCACCTTCGATGAGAAAGTAACATATTGGAGGTCTAAGGAAGTATTTGTAGATTCCTTGGAAAATGTAAAGGAGGAGGCCTCAATAGAATAACATTCAAGTTCTACATAAAGTACCAAACGGCCTGAAGGGCCTCAAGATCCAACAGAACTAGTTATAGTACTTGAAATCAAGAAGAGACTACCATGGCTTAGATCCACATTGGAAGAAGTGAAAGGACACACACCTCTTGATGGCACATATAGAGAATTGAATAAACCTAATAGGTTCTCCAACTATGCAACCCTCATGAAAAAATTCATCGATGAAGAACCTTCCACATATGAAGAAGCAGTGTGCTAGCAAGTGTGGAAGAAAGCAATGAATGAAGAATACCAATCGATCATGAATAATGACATATGGGAGATTGTGTCAAGGCTCGAGGGGAAGTTAGTGGTGACTTCCAAGTGGATATACATGATTAAGCACGTTGCAGATGGGAGTATCGATAAATACAATTCATGGTTCGTGGTTAGAAGATTCTCCCAAAAAGTGGGAAAAGACTATGATGATACTTTTGATCCAATTTCTAGATAAACCTCCATTAGATCCATCATTTCATTTTTTGCATCTATGGGATGGGAACTGCACCAAATGGATGTAAAGATCACTTTCCTCAATGGAGTAATTGAGGAAGAAGTGTACATAGAGAAACCTTAAGGATTTGAAGTATATGGAAAGGAGTATTTTGTTTGCAGGTTGAAGAAGGCCTTGTATGGACTCAAGCAAACTCCAAGATCTTGGTATGCTCATATTTACAACTATATGAAGAGATTGAGATTTACTTTAAGGTTGTTGAGAATGCACTTGCGATCCTATTATTATATGTTTATGACTTATTTATGGCAAGTGCTAAGCCTCTTATCATTTAGTGCAAGAAGCAATTGGTTTATGAGTTTGACATGAAGGATCTTGGGTTGATGCACTATTACTTGGGATTAGAAGTATGGAAAAAAATTAGCGAAGTTTTCCTTGGTCAAGGAAAGTTTGTAATAGAGATCCTTCAAAGATTTTGTATGATGGATTTCAAATCCATGGAAACTCCTATGGTGACTAACTTGAAGAAGTTAAGAGGATCCGACTCCAGATTGATAGATCCATATATGTATAGGCGGCTGATTGGTATGTTGATGTATCTAGTTAACACCAGGATAAATATATACCTTGCTGTGAACACCTTGAGCCAGTTCCAGATAGAACCGAGACACAAGCATTGGATTGCAAAAAAGCACATATTGAGATATTTACGTGGTACAATAAATTATAGCTCGAGGTATGTTGTAAACAAGGATGTACAACTTCATGGATATACATATGTTGATTGGGAAAGAAGTGTTGAAGACAGAAAGAGCTCATCGAGAGTATGCTTCAGTTTGGGATACACTGTGATAGCGTGTGTTGGAGAGGTTAACTCCTCTCGCTTACGTATGGCGATCCCTACTAGCCCAGCACGGGTCTAGCAACAATCATCAAATGCTACAACGCAAGTTCCTAATTGCGAATAAACAGACCAACGATGGAGGCCTACCTGGAGTCCAATGCTATGATTCGTAGAAGAGACAACGTTCCCGTTCCTCAGCCTCGGCAGATCACGATCCCCACGATCTCCGTGAATGGACACCTGCACATGCAAGAAACAACATGAATACAAGCATAAAATCCAGAATACGCAACTATATATCAATCAGAAAGGATATAACTCATCATTATCATAAGTGAAAAATAGAGTGGAACCATAACCAGTAGTCATTCATTAATAAAACAAATCGAGAGAGTGGCAAAAATTTTGTTCTCGATTACCGAGGTTATATGAACAGGGGTCTCCATGAGAAACACATCTTAAAGCCTGTCAGGGATGGGACAAGCCTCTCTCTCTGGATACTTGGCAATAGTCTCCTTGCTCGAGTTTGGCCTTAAGGAAAAAATGAGGGCTCTTGCAGCATGAAGGCTCTTGGGAATTTGAGAACTTGGAGATTCAAGGCTTAGGCACTTCAAGACTAGCTTGCAATGGAAATGGGCAAGCTTTTATAGATGGAGGAAGGGGAGTTGGGATCCCTATAATTGTGGTGGAAGGGAGGCCTTATCCCTTGGGAGGTTCCCCATAAGGTGGAAACAAGAGGCCAAAGGAGGAAGGCCGTGGTTATTCAGTCGAAACCACTCCTCATGACTCATCCACGAAGTTGTTGTAATCGAAACTTCACCTCTTTTTAAAACTTCCAAAAGCGTATTTGGCGCGGCAAGTTTAATCGTATCGTAGCGCCAATTGGCGCGGGCTCGTTGTTAATTTTCCCCTAATGGCATAAGTACATAACCCAAGCACACATGCAAGGCAAAAATCGTGTGTTTTTAGGGGTCTGTCAGAAATGATCAACAAGAAATGTTGTCCTCATGGAAAGGATGCAATGTGTCTGAGTGTGTTGCATGAGCCGCTTGCATGTTTTCTTGTGACCTGGGCTGGCAGATGGGAATTGCAGTGATGGTGACAAATTATTATGATAGCGTGGATGAGTAGGAAGAAAAGGTCGATTGCATTAAGCACTGTTGAAGTAGATTACATTGCATCCAATGAGGCTTGTACTAAAGCAATATGGATTCATAAGTTGTTTGCAGGTTTGTTAGGCCAAGAGTTGGAACCAACGATGATACATTATGATAATCGAAGTTGTCTGAAGCATTCAGAGAATCTCGTGTTCCATGAGAGGTCGAAGCATATTGAGATCAAGTACCACTACATATGTGACATGGTATAGAGGAGAGAAATAAGGCTCAAGTACATCTCCATCGAGGATTAGATCACTGATGTTCCGATGAAGTCACTGCTGAGGGACAAGTTCATGTACTTGAGAGACAAGCTGCGGTTCATGGAGATCGCTCCTCTCTTGAGAGGGAGTGTTGATTTGTCTACATACCTAAAGGGCTCAAAAAGTAGTGTTGAGTGAGTGTCTCTTGGAGGTGGACCTTGATCACGTGCCATAAATGGTGGAGTGAGGTCATGGACCCTCATTACACACCAGGAATGGTGGATTGAGGTCCTTCAACATTTGAATCCTGATCACATACCGAAAGGGTGCAGTGAGTTCCTATACCTTGATCACACATTGGATAGGGTGGAGTGGGGCCTTTTTCATCATCTAGACCCGATCACCAACCAGACAGGGGTTGAGTGAGGTCTTGTCCCAGAGTGCTCACTAGGAAGGGTGAGTGAGTGCTTGCTAGTTGGGGGTCTCAACATTCTCGCCTAGGTAGAGGACATGGGATTCGAGGAACAATCACTTTGGAGGAGTTTGTCCTGATATGTTGATGACATTTCCATGGGATTGGTATCGCCTCGGATATGGCCGCTAGCATATGTTGATGATAGATGATGATGCTGGTAATAATGGATAACCTTTTCTTTAGAGATATTTGTTCAATTTGAGAACACATATGACAATTATTATGAATGCCTCCCTAGTTAAGAGGGAGTATTGAATTTGCAACTATGGTCGATTTTCATAATGTATTTTTGGTTAATTGATGTAATGATATTTATCATTATAAATCATATTTATAAATGCTTGAGTCAAAGGAAAAATTATTTTGAGTCAAAGTCCCATTACGACTTTTGAAAGATGTAAATTTGAATTTTTGAAATGATTTTTTTGGCTCCAAAAGTGACAAGTCGGCTTCCCTCCAAGTAAATTCAGTCTTGGCCAAGAGACATGTCCATTCACCCTAGAAATACTATTATATAAAGGCATCTCAAGCTCCTCAATTGGGAAATTCACATTCCTCACACAAGACAGTGTCTAGGAAAGTGAGCGAAGGACAAGAAGGACGAAGAAGAAGGCCAAATTTTTCTCTCTCCCCTCTCTCTCTAGCAACTCACAAGTGTGAAGAAGTCTCTCTCTCTTTGGTTCGCATTTTCTGGGGAAACAATTGCAGGGGGCCAAAATTTTCTAGGTTATTGGGGCAACTGTTGCAAGGTCGAAATTCTGGGCAACAAGCTATTACAGGAGGGCAGAAATTCTAGAAGTGTCGGGTTAAGAGAAAAGTGTAGGATCAGTTTGGGTGACTTGACTTGGAGGAGAAGACTAGGTTTGACCATACGATAGGTGTGTCTCTCATTGAAGAAGAATAATTTATTTATTGAAAGTGTCACTGATTTTTTCCTCGTAGTGGGTTTTCCCAGGGTAAATCTTGTCTGTATTTTGCGCATTGTGATCTGTATTGTTCTACTATTATTTATTGTTGAATTTCTGAAATATAATTGTTGAAGGATATATTGGAATAAGTTAAAATAAGATCTACATCAAAAGGAATTATCAAAATTTCAAAAATATTGTGCTAACCCTAATTGAAATAGAAACCCAACAAAACCCACTAGATGGAACATGCAAAAGCCAAAATGTTGAATCACTCCGAGATTGGAAGGAAGACTAGGAGGAAGGCCAACCAAATCAAAGAGAGAATGGCTCCACCAAAGTTCACAAGAAACTAAATAAAATATCATTCCTCTCTAATAAGAAGCCATTTCATTAGATGTGATGTCACTCTCAGTATTGCAATTGGAGGTATGAAAGGGAGGTACTTGGGTAGGGAGTGGGGCTAGAGGGGAGGCTATAATTATAGCCCATTTATTTAAATTTAATGTCCCACACCACTCGTCTATAAATATCAATTACATGTTGATCCTAATGATTATAGAATGGACAGTCACAGGGTATAAACAACAGTGATCCTCACCACTTACTCCTACCCCAACATACATTTTTACTCAACATTTTTTGTTTCAAAAAAACTTCCTTGTTTTCCATTGAATTTTCCTAACTGCTATAATACCTTAGGACATGAAAAAATTCAATGGAATTAAAACTTCTTGCAAACCCTTAAATTATTATGATCAACCTAGAAAGACTAAAATTTTGTATGATGGCCAAGTTCATGGCTTGGCTAATGACAATTGAGGAATTACCTAGGAATAAAAAAATTATAACTACCAAATATTTGAGAATAAGTAATACTTAATACCCTAGAACTTATCTCGATTGTAGGTAGGGGCATCCTATGGGTGTAGAGAAAAGTCAATGGTTTACTTTTCTCCATACTCATTAAATTCCTCTAATCTACAATCAGTACAAGGATCCCTATCCTTGGTATAATGCCAAAACTTTTTATTCATTGTTAAAACTTCCTCTAGCCCCCAATCGAAGATTATTGCATAATTTCCTTTAAGGCTACGAGGTGTCCATATCTTGAGTGGTTGGGTGGAAGGTTTGTTCTCCTCCCCACCCGAGTTCGATTTCAACAAAATGACATATTGGTCCATTGTTATAAGGCTAGAAGGGTAGACACCCCTTTTCAAGTGGGACCTCCCTTGCGATTGTTTCTCTAGACATATCGGTCCTTACTGAGTCATAAGTTTCATGCTAGGCGTTGGCTTATCGTATGTTGGCACTAGGATAAGGATTATAGCAGAAACCAACCATATTTAAACTTGGGCCTCACTTAGGCAATCCAGATGAATTATCGATTCCTCCAGATCTTAAAATAAAAATAAAAATCATTTAAGGTTGAAAACAAACCCATAACACTTGCTGCTTTAAAATATGTAGAGTGTTTTTAATACATTAAGAATAAAAATGAATATTCTTATTTTTATGAAGTAACAACTTCTGAAAATTATTAATATCACCAGTGAAATAAAAAAAACTATGAGTTTAATTTGAGTGAGTGAGTGAGTGATTCCTACAAAAAGTAGGATCAATTGGTATTACATGTCAAGGTTAGTGATGGGTTTCTCTAGCTGGGTGTTTTCCATGTTGCCTCCATTTTTGTGTTCATGGCTAGCTAAGCTTCAAGATGGGAATAAAATCAATGATTGAGATGAGAAATTGCTACGTAGAGGTCTTCAATATGGCATGCATTCCTGCATAGGACCCAATGAAGGTTTAAGATCTCACATGAAGTGCATTAGTATCCCTCGAGGAATTTCAAACTATGAGGGCTAAACCCAATACTAGATAGAGAATTCTCACTAGAGTAAGGGTGGACTAAGTTAGAACCCACTGGATGGATCATGCTAGAGCCAAAATTCTAAATTGCTCCGATATTAGAAGGAAGAATAAGAGGAAGGCTAACCAAATCTTGGAGAGAATGGCTCCACTAAATTAGTTCACAAGAAACTAAATAAAATACCATTCCTTTGTGAGAAGAAGCAATTTCGTTAGACGTCATGTCAGTCCAACTATTGCAATTGGAGGTATGAAAGGGAGGTACTCGGGTAAGGAGTGGGGGTGGAGGGGAGGCTAGAGTTATAGCCCATTTATTTCAATTTAATGTTTCACACCACTTGTATATCAATATAAATTGCATGTTGATCCTAATGATTATAAAATGGAAAGTCACAAGATATAAACAACCATGCCCCTCACCACTTACCCCCATCCCAACACACATTATTACTCAAAATTTGTTGTTTCAACAGAACTCCCTTGTTTTCCATTGAATTTTCCTAACTATTGCAAAAACTTAGGACATGAAAGAATTCAATGGAACTAAAACTCCTTGCAAGCCCTTAAATTCTTATTTCAACCTAGAAAGACTAAAGTTTTGAAAGATGGCCAAGTTCATGGCTTGGCTAATGATAATTAAGGAATCACCCAAGACAAAAACATTTCTAACTACCATATATTTGAGAATGAGAAATACTTAATACCCTAGAACTTATCTCGATTATAGGTCGGGGTATCCTATGGGTGTGGAGCAAAGAAAATGGTTTACTTTGCTCCATACTCATTGGATGCCTCTAATATACAATCAGGATAAGGATCGGGATAATGCTAAATCTTTTGCTTCATTGTTAGAACCTTCTTCTAGCCCCCTTGAGTGAAGATTATTTCATAATTTCCTTTAAGGCTATCAGGTGTCCATATCTTGAGTGGTTGGGTGGAAGGTTTGTTCTCCTCCCCACCCAATTTTAATTCCAACAAAATGACATATTGGCCCATTGTGATAAGGCTAGAAGGTTAGACGTCGCTTTGCAAGTGGGACCTCCCTTGCGTGTGTGTCTCTTGACATCTTGGTGCTTGCTAAGTCATGAGTTTCTTGCTAGGCGTTGGCTTATCGGATGATGGCACTATGATAGGGATTATAACAAAAACCAACCAGATTTTAACTTGGGCCTTACTTAGGCAATCTCGATGAATTACCGATCCTCTATATCTAAAAAATAAAATCCTTTAAGGTTGAAAACAAACAACCAACACTTTCCACCCCAATATATGTAGAGTGTTTTTAATACATTAAGAATAAAAATTAATATCCTTATTTTTATGAAGTAACAACCTTCGAAAATTGTTTTTTTTTTTAGGATAATACTATATTACATAGGATTACATTGTTAATATCACTCTGGAATTAAAATATTATGAAATTGATATTAAGATTTGCATCTTACATTTTAATGTAATTTTTTTTTAATAAAAAAAGTTCTCATTTATTATTTATTATTATAAAATAAGTAGTGAAATTGAAGGGTTCCTTGTCCTCCAGACAAGGGACTCCATCAAGCAAATTTGGTATATGGGTATGTCATTACCTTAAATTTAAATTATTATTTATCATTCTACATATATCAAATTATTTAGAACATACTTATGTGCATGATGTGCAAGGATCCATGTGGTCTATTAAGTTGCAAGAGGAATCAGATATCTCGAGGTACAAATCTCTTTTAAATTGCAAAACTCAAAAAAATGTTTGCACCTCAAAATATTTGATCCCTCTTGACATTTTATCGATTTGGAGTTAACACGTATATGATGTTGAAGTATTTATTTATTTATATCATGGTGAATTAGTAACATGAAGTTACAATAAGTGCGTATTTTATTTATAAGTTACATTGATAATTTGTTTGCTACTAATATTTCTTAAATGTCACACATCAACTTTTTACCAAGAATTTCAATAAATTACACATTTCTCTCAAAATGAATGTGAAAATATACATATTTTTGAATTTCAATTACTTTATTTTTATCTATATAAAGTTATGGACATTGAAATAATTTATTTATGGTTGGTACAAAATTATTTTTTGATATTAATTAAGTTGATAGGCATGTCTTTTTCGAAAGAGGTCTTTCATGATTTTAATAACGTGTCTATTTCATAATAGGATTTCCATAATTTTAATTTAATGATCAATAATTATTAGGTGGATGGTAGAGAGTTAACCTCCATGGAATATCTTGGAATATTCCTACTAGTATTCACAAATCAAGGGTTAAGATTTATCTTCAAGTTAGTTATGCTCTTTTAATTAATTGATCTCAAATTAATTAATTAAATAAAATTTCATATCAACACGTTATATTGGTCATGTGGTATTCATAACCCATGGTATTGTATGAAGAGTTGTTTACAAATTAAGAATTTCCATGGTAAAGTGGGGGAGAATCCCCATTGTTAAGAATATTGTTACATGTTTTTTAAAATGTACATATATTTAATTCATATATTAATAAATTTTATAAATAATAATAATAATTTAAAATAAAGTTTTAATTTAGTTCACTTATCATGAATTATTTTTTTGTGTGGGCAACGTGAGATGTATAATGGGGTAAGTGTTTTAATGCTTATCATGGATTGACACCTATCCTCGTTTACTAGCCATTTAATTGATATGGTTGCACTAGTATATAATTTTTTGAATATCACATGTCAACATAAACACCTCCTTTATATTGGGGGTAATGTCAATATTCCTTTTAAATACCACATGTCAACTCCATATTGAGTAGTGAAGGAATTGCATATCTCCCTTATACTAAAAAATAGAAACCAATTATAAATGAAACTATAATTTTTTTACTCTCATTTATTTAATTATCTCTTTATATAAAATTTACATAAAATTAAGATGAAAATTGAAGTAATTTTTTTTAGGATTGGGATTGAATTTTTTTTTTGTTAAATACTATTTTTAAATTTGTTAATGTAAATATTATTTTATTATTTACAATATCTATGCGTGTTGCACGAGCCGAATACGAGACGGCGCCCTCTTGCACTGGGTACGTGCTTCGGCCCTCTCGGCCCTAGAGGCCTCGGTCCAGTTTGGTTCAGCACGAATCTGCCTTCAGATTGTTGCTGGCTTTACAGATCTGAGCCTATTCGATCTGCTACAGGTTCTTCTTCAAGGATTGACTGCGTCCTGAGCAGACAGAGCCAGAGAGTTGCCCCCATGGCCTTTCTGGTAGATGCTTCGGCCCTCTCGACCCCGGAGGCCTCGATACCGGTTGGATCTGATCGGATCTGCCTATAGATCCAGTTGCTGGGCATCCAGAACACTCTTAGATCTGCTCCTCAGACTCTCAGCTATTCTTCTGATCTGCCCCTGCTTTTTTCAGCTGCTCAGTCTCGGAGATGCCTCGCCTCTTGTCGGAAGCTGGTCGGATGAGTTACTGATCCTCTCTGTTGACTATGGAGATCCAAGGATCGCCACAAGGGCCCTCTCTGCCTTCTCCTCCGGATGCCTCTGCCGCCTTCTCTTCCTTGATTGCTTCACTACCCAAGAGGAAGAAAACTGACGTCTCTAAGTTTGTTAAAAAGCTCGACGATGTGCCAGAGGTTTCCTTACCTCCGGAGGGGCCGATCCAAGTAGCCTTATCTCTTGCAGATCGCGCCCTGGTCGGCCAATTCACGGGTCTCTGGCCCTCTCCTAAATCAACTGAAAGATGGGTTGCCAGGAATTGGATCCCGCTGATCAAGAACAAAGTCACCTCATATTTTCTTGGAAGAGGCTACTTCCTGTTTGAATTCAACACCAAGGAGGATAAAGACCTGATCTTCAGGAACGGGCCCTATTTCATGGGACCTCAGGGCCTATACCTAAATAAATGAACCCCTGACTTTGATCCAGCTGTGGATGTTCCATCGGCAGTTCCTGTTTGGGTTCGGCTTCCTAACCTACCAGTTCACTGCTGGAACTGGGATTCCCTCAAACACATAGGCAACACTTTGGGCAAGTTCATAGACAGAGCCAATAACAACGATCAATATGATTGTGCCCGGATCTGCGTCGAGGTTGATCTAGAAGTGGGCCTGCCTGAGGCCATCAAAATAAAGGTGGGTAGCTGGACACATCTTCAAGTGCTGGATTACGAGCAGCTTCCGTTCAAATGCCGCAAATGCCACATCTATGGCCATTTTGCTAGAGGATGCCCGAACACAGGCGAAGCAGAAAAAGGAAAGGAGGAAGGATGGAACCAAGTAAAGAGATCAAAGATAAATCACAAGAAATCAGGGGCACAAGGATCTCAATCTGCCGCTGCCCAAAACTTACCCCCGTCAAGAAGCCAAGAAAATAAGTACGAGATCTTAAGCTCTGCGGAAGAAATTCCCAGGGAAGAGGAAAGACCTGACAAATCAGCAGAAAAATCGACCTCAGCAGGATCAAGACCTGAAGAGAGTATCATGGCAAAGAACAAGGAAAAGCAGACAGAAGCCTCCGAGGAGGAACATGAATCAGAGGAGTCTGAGGAAGAGGGAGAAATAGGAGATACGCAGACATCAGTTAGAAGATCTGCAAGGGGCCGGAAATCTGCAAGAGAAAAGAGAGATCAGGAAACTTACAAAGACAAGCTGCAAGGCAGTCAGCCTACGCTAGAAAAACTCCTGGGCAAGAACTCGAAGCCGGTTAAAAGTCAAGCTCCGGGCTCCAGAGGAGCCCCTCATCAAAGAAACAAATGATGAAGACCATCTCTTGGAATTGCAGAGGATTGGGGAGTAAAGTAAAAGAAGAAGCAGTAAGAAGCCTCATCAGAAGAGAAACCCCAGACATCCTTCTGATCCAGGAGACCAAAATGGAGGACAAAGAGTTCCTTCAAATCAGCAAAAAGTTCTTTAAGGGAAGTAGCGGGCTAGCAATATCATCAAGAGGTGCCTCTGGGGGATTGGGTTCTCTATGGAACCCCCTCAAATTTAGCCTGGTCACAGAGGCACACAATAGCCATTGGCTATTCTTGAAGCTACATTCTGTAGATTCAAGGGAGACTATATGCCTGTTCAATGTCTACGCCCCTAATAACATAGGGGAGAAAAGGGAATGCTGGGAATCCATCAGACAGCTGGCAGAGACTGAGAATCTGGGAAACATCATCATTGCAGGGGACCTAAATCTCACCCTACGCACGGATGAAAAGCGGGGAGGTACAATCGTAAGGGACCCAGCAAGGGAGTGGGTGGAAGACCTCATGCAGGACTGGGATCTACTCGATACCCCTCCAGATAACGGTAAGTACACCTGGACCAATAAGAGAATAGGCCCTGGTCATATTGCTGCTAGACTAGATAGATGCTTGGTGCAGAGCTCCTTTCTTTTGCTTGGTTTAGAATCCAGACTGCACATCCTCCCATGTAGTGTTTCAGATCATAAGCCTATTTTGTTAGAGATGACAGGTCACAAAGATCTTGGTCCCATCCCATTTAGGTTCAATGCTCTCTGGGTTAAAGAGCTAGAGTTTATGAACTTGGTTCAAGAAAGCTGGAATCTACCAGTGAAGGGTTCTCCCTTCTTCATCTGGGAAGAAAAACTCAGAATATTAAAAGCTGCTCTAAAAACATGGGCCAAAGGTCTTCCCACTCCTGCAAACAAAAGAAAGCAGGCCCAAGATATTCTTAAACAACATCAAATTCAAAGTGAGGATGTAGAAATCACTAAAGAAGTTTTAGACAAGGAGGAGGAGCTGCAACAAATCTATCACAAAGCCTGCCTATCAGAAGAAGAGCATTGGAGGCAGAAATCTAGGAGCTTATGGCTTAAAGCGGGAGATAGAAATTCTGCCTTCTTCCATAAACAAGCCCAAGCAAGGAAAAGCTTTAATTCTATAGCAGAAATCAAAGATGGCAATCTGATCCACAAAGAGTTTGAGAGCATAAAGAAGGCAGCCTACAATCATTTCCAAAACCTGTATAAAGAAGAGGGAGAGACTGATCCAAAATCCAAATTTCTGGAGGTGATACCCCCTAGAATCTCCCCTCTTATCAACCAGCAACTTGAAAAGAAGATCTCCATCCAAGAAATAAAAGAAGCCCTAGATAGTATGGAGCCTGACAAAGCCCCAGGCCCGGATGGCTTCACAGCCAGATTCCTTCAATCTTGCTGGCAGATTGTAGAGAAAGATCTCTTTAAGATGATCCTGAAATCTCAAAATTGCCAAAAAATTGGGGGCAGCACTAATTCTGCCTTTCTTGCCCTCATTCCCAAGGAAAAGGGTGCAAAAGAATTTAATAGATTTCGCCCAATCTCACTCTGCAACATTGGGTACAAACTAATCACAAAGGTAATTGCAAACAGGCTAGCAGGCATCCTTCCAGAGATCATACCTGAGAATCAAGGAGGTTTTGTTCAGGGGAGACAGATTGTTGATAACTACATCCTGGTGCAAGAGGCTATCCACTCGAGTCAACTTCGCAAAGAAAAGGGTATGGTCATCAAATTAGATCTGGCAAATGCCTTCGACCGTGTCAGGCAAAGTTTCCTTTGGGAAGTTTTGAAAAAGTTTGGTTTTGGGACTGGTTTTGTAAATTGGATTCGAGCTAGTATTGCTGACCCATGGATTGCCCCCTTGGTGAATGGGAGAGCAGCTGGCTTCTTCAAAGCATCAAGAGGGCTCAGGCAAGGCTGCCCCCTCTCTCCGCTGCTCTTCGTTCTTCAAGTCTCTACCCTCAGCTTTTTTCTAGATCAGAAATTGGAAGAACAGGAGATTTTGGGGCTAAGTATAGCCAGAGGTGTGAAAAATGTAAATCATACTCTTTTCGCAGATGATACCCTTCTGTTGGGGGCTGCCACAGCTCGCTCTGCCACAAGGTTTAAGGAGGTTCTAGAAGATTTTAGTGATGCTACAGGAAGCAGCTTAAACATGGGAAAATGTAAAGCCTACTGCTGGAACATTTCTTCTCACACTCTCTCTGTCATCTCCAGGATTCTGGGCTTTGTTGCCACCCTCAGCTGGTCCTCCTTTATATACTTGGGTCTGCCCATCTTTCGCACTCTGGTTCGTAGCAGAGATTGGTCCCCTCTTTTGGACAAATTCAAGGCAAAATTCCAAACCTGGGGTTTCTCTTGGCTAAACCTCGCAGGCAAACTTGTTCTCATCAAATCTGTTCTAAACAGTCTTCCCATATTCCAATTCTCTGTGCTCTTAGCACCTACTGGTATCATAAAAAAAATGGAAGCCTACATTCGCAAGTTTTTTTGGAAAGGTGGCAAACTCAACGATAGAAGAATTCCGTTGCTAAGTTGGGAGAAAGTTTGTAAGCCGTTGATGGAAGGCGGCCTTAACATCAAAGACCTCTGCTCTCAGAATATCGCCATGGGGGCCAAGCTCTTCTGGCGAATCATCGCTCCACACCCAGGCTGGGCACAAAGAGCCCTCTGGAAAAAATATCTCAGGGGAAACAGAAAACGGTCACTGGATAATCCCCTTCCCACAACAGGATCGCATTTTGTCAAACGCTGTTACAAAGCAGTGGCTCTAATCAAAGAGAAAGCGTTCTGGATTCTGGGCAACGGTAAAAACATTAAGATCTGGGATGACAGAATAATGCAATACCCGCCCTTAGCATCGAACAACGATCTTCATGAGTTGAGATTGTGGATGGATCGCGTTGGGCTCAAATCACTGTGGGACATATCACAATGGGCCGACAGAATCTGGCAGAGTTGGCGCATTCCTCCTGCGCCTCCAGAGCTTACGCAGGCCCGACAGCGATTACTTTTTATGTTACATGGTAAGTCACCCCTCCGCACAGGCAAACAAGACGCACGGGGTTGGGGATCCGGATCAGGCTCATATACAGTAGCGCAGGGATACCATTGTTTGCAGGAACGCCCTTATGTCGCCCCCGATCCAGCTGTATGGAAGGGGCTGTGGCATTATAAAACTCTCCCAAAGGTCGACATCTTCTGCTGGACGCTTTGCCACAGAGCAATCTTAACCGATGACAAACTGAAGAAAAAGGGCTTCCAAGGCCCATCCAGATGTCACCTATGCAGTGAAACTGAAGAGAGTGCCCAACATATCATTCTGGAATGCAAATTTTCTAGAACAGTATGGCAGATCCTCCTGAATTTTTGGAAAACAGAGTTCAATCTACCTGTACATATTTCAGACCTATTTGCTAATTGGCACAGCAGGTATCCAAGAACGCTCCCAAAAAACGAAAGATTTAAAGCAGCATGGTGCTCCTTGCCAAAATTCATCTGCTGGCAAATCTGGCTGGAGAGAAACAGAAGAGTTTTTAGAGATGAAAAACTGAATCCTCAGCTCATCACCATCAAAGTAAAAAACCTCTGGAAAGAAAATTTGGGTGAACAGCTATCGGAAACCAATTTAAATCAAAAGGATCTAGAATGGGCTGCCTCGTTGGGTCTTCATTTCTCTGGAGAAACAAGTCAGCAAAAAAGCATAAAAGAGTGGCAATTCAGAGGAAGCAAGCAAGAACTCTCAGAATTGCTCACCAGACAAGCCCGACACTGCCTATTATTCGATGGGGCTGCGAAAGGCAATCCCGGTCTGGCCGGGGCAGGAGGAATTATAAAGAACAAGGAGGGCATAACTGAGATTAGGTATGCTTGGGGCCTCGGGCATTCAACCAGCATTCAAGCTGAATCCTTGGCACTCCTGCAGGGCCTTAAGCAAGCAAAGCTCACCGGGATTACAGATTTAAGTGTTATAGGAGATTCTCAGTCTATCATCAAAATTCTAGTGGAGGACTCTTCTCCTACAGATCTTAGACTGTCCAGAGCGATCTTAAGAATTCGAAATATGGCGAAGGCTTTTAGAACTATAAGCTTCCTCCATGTCTTGAGAGAAAACAATAAAGAGGCAGATTCAGAAGCCAACAAGGCGGTGTTGCTCTCAGAAGGAGCCCTTCTGGTTGACGAAACTGAGGAGTGGGACTCTATTCCATAAAGTTGTAATGTTTTTTCGACTCATTTTACATCAGTATGTGTGTTTGTATAAGCTAGGAAAAATAACACAGATACACCTCCTAGTCACATGTACAAATGATGGATCCCCAAACCTTGGGATCTACGATCAGATCAAGGCAGAAAGATCAAGGGCTAGGCCCGACAGATTGTAATCTTGGAAGGCGTTTGGCCACTTTCTAATATAATCTCATAACCGTTCTATGTAAATATTATTTTATTATTTTTAAATGTAATAGATAATATTTCTCTTATTCTTATTACTTTTACTCATTATTATTATTATTTTAGTTGAGTCAGCATCATGTTTTTAAATTGTTATTTTTTAATCTAACATTTTACTACAACATCTCCCACATATTGTGGAGCACTTATGCAACAATGAATTGATTATTATTATCATTTGAAATTTTAGATTTAACGCTTCATTTTTATTTTAGAACTAATGCTTCACTACAAAAACTCTCCCATTCTTTGATGTAGAGCGCTTCTCGACATAATTTCATTTTTCATTTGACGTGGAGAATAATCTATCAATGCCAAAACTTTTTCTTCATTGTTAAAACCTTCCTCTAGCCCCAAGGCTGCAAGGTGTCCATATCTTGAGTGGTTGGGTGGAAGGTTTGTTCTCCTCCCCACCCAAGTTATATTTCAACAAAATGAAATATTGGCCCATTCTGATAAGGCTAGAAGGGTAGACACCCATTTTCAAGTGGGACCTCCCTTGCGAGTGTTTCTCTAGACATATCGGTCCTTACTGAGTCATAAGTTTCATGCTAGGCATTGGCTTATCGTATGTTGGCACTAGGATAAGGATTATAGCAGAAACCAACCATATTTAAACTTGGGCCTCACTTAGGCAATTCAGATGAATTACTGATTCCTCTAGATCTTAAAAAGAAAAAAAGAAAAAAAAAAATCCTTTAAGGTTGAAAACAAACCCACAACACTTGCTGCCCTAATATATGTAGAGTGTTTTTAATACATTAAGAATAAAAATGAATATTCTTATTTTTATGAAGTAACAACTTTTGAAAATTATTAATATCACCAGTGAAATAAAAAAACTATGAGTTTAATTTGAGTGAGTGAGTGAGTGATTCCTACAAAATGTAGGATCAATTGGTATTACATGTCAAGGTTGGTGACGTGTTTCTCTAGCTGGGTGTTTTCCATGTTGCCTCCATTTTTGTGTTCTTGGCTAGCTAAGCTTCAAGATGGGAAGAAAATCAATGATTGAGATGAGAAATTGCTACGAAGAGGTCTTCAATACGGTGTGCATTTCTGCATAGGACCCAGCAAAGGTTTAATATCTCACATGAAGCGCATCAGTATCCCTCGAGGAATTTCAAACTATGAGGGCTAAACCCAATACTAGATAGAGACTTCTCACCGGAGCAAGGGTGGACTAAGTTAGAACCCACTAGATGGATCATGCTAGAGCCAAAATGCTAAATTTCTTCGATATTAGAAGGGAGAATAAAAGGAAGGCTAACCAAATCTCAGAGAGAATGGCTCCACCAAATTAGTTCACAAGAAACTAAATAAAATACCATTCCTTTGTGAGGAGAAGCAATTTCATTAGACGTCATGTCAGTCCAACTATTGCAATTGGAGGTATGAAAGGGAGGTAATTGGGTAAGGAGTGGGGGTGGAGGGGAGGCTAGAGTTATAGCCCATTTATTTCAATTTAATGTTTCACACCACTTGTCTATCAATATCAATTGCATGTTGATCCTAATGATTATAAAATGGAAAGTTACAAGATATAAACAACAATGCCTCTCACCACTTACCCCCATCCCAACACATTATTACTCAAAATTTGTTGTTTCAACAAAACTCCCTTGTTTTCCATTGAATTTTCCTAACTATTGCAAAAACTTAGGACATGAAAGAATTCAATGGAATTAAAACTCCTTGCAAGCCCTTAAATTCTTATGTTCAACCTAGAAAGACTGAAGTTTTGAAAGATGGCCAAATTCATGGCTTGGCTAATGATAATTAAGGAATCACACAAGACAAAAACATTTATAACTACTAGATATTTGAGAATGAGCAATACTTAATACCCTAGAACTTATCTCGATTATAGGTCGGGGCATCCTATGGGTGTGGAGCAAAGTAAATTGTTTACTTTGATCCATACTCATTGGATGCCTCTGATCTACAATCAGAATAAGGATCAAGATAATGCCAAATCTTTTGCTTCGTTGTTAGAACCGTCCTCTAGCCCCCTTGAGTGAAGTTTATTGCGTAATTTCCTTTAAGGCTGTCAGGTGTCCATATCTTGAGTGGTTGGGTGGAAGGTTTCTTCTCCTCCCCACCCGAGTTTAAGTCCAACAAAATGACATATTGGCCCATTGTGATAAGGCTAGAAGGTTAGACGTCGCTTTACAAGTGGAACCTCCCTTGCATGTGTGTCTCTTGACATCTTGGTCCTTGCTAAGTCATGAGTTTCTTGCTAGGCATTGGCTTATCGGATGATGGCACTATGATAAGGATTATAACAAAAACCAAGCAGATTTGAACTTGGGCCTTACTTAGGCAATCTCGATGAATTATCGATTCCTCTATATCTAAAAAATAAAATCCTTTAAGGTTGGAAAAAAATAGCCAACACTTTCCACCCCAATATATGTAGAGTGTTTTTAATACATTAAGAATAAAAATTAATATTCTTATTTTTATGAAGTAACAACCTTTGAAAATTGTTATTTTTTTTTGTAGGATAATACTATATTACATAGGATTACATTGTTAATATCACTTGGGAATTAAAATATTATGAAATTGATATTAAGATTTGCATCTTACATTTTAATGTTTTTTTTTTTAATAAAAAAAGATCTCATTTATTATTTATTATTATAAAATAAGTAGTGAAATTGAAGGGGCTCCATCAATCAAATTTGGTATATGAGTGTGTCATGACCTTAAAATTAAATTATTATTTATCATTCTACATGTATCAAATTATTTAGAACATACTTATGTGCATGATGTGCATGGATCCATGTGGTCTATTAAGTTGCAAGAGGGATCAAATATCTTGAGGTGCAAATCTCTTTTAAATTGCAAAAACTCAAAAAAACGTTTGCACCTCAAAATATTTGATCTCTCTTGACATTTTATTGATTTGGGGTTAACATGTATGTGATGTTGAAGTATTTATTTATTTATATCATGGTGAATTAGTAACATGAAGTTACGATAAGTGCATATTTTATTTATAAGTCACATTGATAATTTGTTTGTTACTAATAATTCTTAAATGTCACACATCAACTTTTTACCAAGAATTTCAATAAATTACACATTTCTCTGAAAATAAATGTGAAAATATACATATTTTTGAATTTCAATTACTTTATTTTTATCTATACAAAGTTATGGACATTGAAATAATTTATTTATGGTTGTTACAAAATTATTTTTTGATATTAATTAAGTTGATAGGCATGTCTCTTTCGAAAGAGGTCTTTCACGATTTTAATATAATTAAGCAGATAACATGTCTATTTCAGAATAGGATTTCCATAATTTTAATTTAATGATCAATAATTATTAGGTGGATGGTAGAGAGTTAACCTCCATGGAATATCTTTGAATATTCCTAGTAGTATTCACAAATCAAGGGTTAAGATTTATCTTCAAGTTAGTTATGCTCTTGTAATTAATTTATCTCAAATAAATTAATTAAAGAAAATGTCATATCAGCACATGTTATATTGGTCATGTGGTATTCATAACTCATGGTATTGTATGAAGAGTTATTTACAAATTAAGAATTTCCATGGTAAAGTGGGGGAGAATCTCCATGGTTAAGAATATTGTTACATGTTTTTTAAAATGTACATATATTTAATTCATGTATTAATAAATTTTGGAAATAATAATAATAATAATTTAAAATAAAGTTCTAATTTAGTTCACTTATCATGAATTATTTTTTTGTGTGGGCAATGTGAGATGTATAATGGGGTAAGTGTTTTAATGCTTATCATGGATTGACATCTATCCTTGTTTACCAACCATTTAATTGATATGGTTGCACTAGTATATCATTTTTTGAATATCACATATCAACTTAAACACCTCCTTTATATTGCGTTTACCACCATTTAATTGATATGGTTGCACTAGTATATAATTTTTTGAATATCACATATCAACTAAAACAACTCCTTTATATTGCGGAAAATGGCAATATTCCTTTTAAATACCACATGTCAACCCCATATTGAGTAGTGATGGAATTGCATATCTCCCTTATACTAAAAAATAGTAACCAATTATAAATGAAACTATAAGTTTTTTACTCTCATTTATTTAATTATCTCTCAATATAAAATTTACATAAAATTAAGATGAAAATTGAAGATTTTTTTTTAGGATTGGGATTGATTTTTTTTGTTTTGTTAAATACTATTTTTTAATTTGTTAATGTAAATATTATTTTTAAATGTAATAGATAATATTCCTCATGTTCTTGTCCCTTTTACTTATTATTATTATTTTAGTTGAGCCAACATCATGTTTTTAAATTGTTATTTTTTTTTTTATCTAACATTTTACTACAACATCTCCCACATATTGTAGAGGAGTTCTGCAACAATGAATTGATTATTATTATCATTTTAAATTTTAGATTTAATGCTTCATTTTTATTTTAGAACTAATGCTTCATTACAACAACTCTCCCATTCTTTGATGTAGAGCGCTTCTCAGCATAATTTCATTTTTCATTTGATGTGGAGAATAATCTATTAAGCTTTGTGGGAAATGAGGTTCAGGAAGAATGTTTGGGAGATGTAACTGATGGCTAATGTGGCTATGAGTCGTTGACGGTGTTGGATACACAGTGGCATGAGGCGTGTTGGCGCAGATAGTATGGAGACTGAATGGGATTGGTTAATGGTTTTTCTACCCCTGTATGAGTTTTTTTCTGCATCGTTTTACAAAGTGTAATGTGAGTCCTTTATGGCGACCGACGCGCCTGAATTCTTGGGAAAATCTTCATATTGCAATTTCACAGGATTTTATAATAAATGGGATGTCAATGAGTGGGTGGCTACACATTTATTTAAAGTTTTTATTATCTGTCAACGAGGGGAGGGGTGAAGGAAACAATCAAAATTTTAAAACCTTATGACATAAATGGAAAAAAATCATTCATTATATCCCAACCCTGTAAGAGTTTTGGTTTCCAACTTTGTCATAGATGGTGGCATATTTGTGGGTGTGTCTGCTGCTATTGTTGTCAATAATGAATTATGGATCTCTGATTCCATGTATTTGAACTCGGATCCACAAAAGCTCCGGATAGACACAGAGATAATGATTGTACGAATTACATACTTGTGTTGACTTCTTGGATTTAACTAGCTGGTGCCCTTAGATTTTGGGCAATTCTCCATTTATTTTTTTTGTTTCAGGCCCGTGGACGTAGGGAGTGAACGAAAAGTGGAGCCAGTAGGGTAATGGTCAAACATAAATATTTTCGGCAAATACAAAGATGATACCATAGGGGCATTAAAATTACCCGATGCTATGGAAATTTGAATCTCATACACATTTAAAGTGGATTATACGCTCAAATATGGATTAGGGGGCAGGATGGATGCGATCTCCAGGGAGGTACCACATTAAATGTATCGAGTTATTGCACATGACTTTGATTTCAGGGTGGTCATTATGGGGCATAAATATGTTGTTGTGGTGTGTGATAATTTTAACTATGGAGTGGCATGACGTCCGTCAAATAAATCTGGTTAGATATGTAGGTTTTAACCCTGTACAGAAATTATCTGCAAATGAATCTTAAAAACATAAAATAAACAATAGCGAGAGCATAAAACATAAAACAGATATACACAGAGATTTTCCCCTGGATCCCAAATCGAGACAACCAGCTTGATTTTTCATTATATTCCTTCTAGTGTTACAACACATATATATACATGCCGAAGCATTGATAAACCCCAATCCATTAACCCTGGATTAGAACATAACCATAGTTCCTTTGACTGGATCTACAAAATACCAGGGGCTGAAAACCATCATGCCCCAAAACCATGTGCAAACCCATGCACAAAACCATGGGCGGGTCCGCCCACCGAAAAATAAGGATCTCTGCAGCCAAACTGCTTCTTTTCTTGCATTAGTGGTTGTTATGTATTATGCCTCTATAGTTGAAAGAGCCACTACAAACTGTCTTTTACTCATCCAACTGATTGCACCTCTAAATAGGCTAAACACGTACCCACTTGTAGATCTTCTTTGGTACAGATCTCTAGCCCAGTCTGCATCAACAAAACCACGAATGTCCAACACTCTTTCCAATCCTGGTCTTCCCTGGTAGCACAAGCCATAATCATTAATGCCATGCAAATATATAAAAACTCGCTTCACTGCTGTCTAATGCTCCTTCCCTGGGTTTGACATAAACTTGTTCAATAATCCAACTGCATGTGTAATGTCTGGTCTAGTACAGACCATTGCATACATCAGGCTACCCACTACACTTGCATATGGAACATAGGACATATCCTCCTCTTCTTCTTGTGTCTTGGGGCACTGTTCAGCACACAACTTTGTACCTACAGGAATCGAAACATTCACTGGTTTACTATCCTGCATATTGAACCTCTGCAATATAGTCTCGACATACTTCCTCTGGTTTAACCAGAGCTTCCTCTTTGCTCGATCTCTCTTAATTTCCATGCCCAAAATATAATTTGCAGCACCAAGATCCTTCATGTCGAAATTGGAGAACATTTGGGTCTTCAAATCTTAGATAATTTCTTTGTCATTTCCAATCAACAACATATCATCCACATACAAGACCAAATAAATAATACGGTCACCAATTAATTTAAAATAAACACAGTGATCCTCCTTGCTTCTGGTGAAGCCAAGTGATGCAGGAGCATCGGAACTGGCTAGCAATGTGGAAAATTGTCCACATGTTGTGGCTTGACAGAGTGAATTTCATTACTGTTTGTTCAAATCCAGTTTACTGAGGAGGTCGATTTCACAAATAATTAGTTATTATTGTAATAAGTGTGACTTTCTTATTGATAAGATTTGTTATAACAGGTGTGTGCGAGCGCTAATATATAAGAGATTTTATTTGTTAGGATTTTTAAAAATATAAGATTGTGTTATCGATTTGTTAGTGAAGTTAATGAGAGGAAATTTTAATAAACGAAGAGATTTCTTCGTAGAAGTAGAGATTAGATAGAGTGTGATTTTGTAGAGCGAAAGCTCAGAATTATAGGGGATTTGGTTTTGTGTGAAACAGTAGCTTTTTGTTGAAAAAAAAGAGCCAAAAGCGATCACTGTTTTAGTTTTTATAATTATGACTGTGATATGTATAATCGAATTAAAATATTGTTGATTTAAACATTGTTTATCAGAGAAGTTGGTCGATGTGGGTTTCGATTTGTATTTCTATTGTAAATTCTGTGTTTTATTTCAACCTCAGCGCTGTTGAATTTGGTGAGTTCAAAAAAACATTAACATAGGAATCCTAAAGGAAATTCTTATCGGAACGGAGTTGAATTAAATTCAGTTTTGAATTGAATCGGGTCAGAAAGTCTGTATCGGCGTTGTGTAAATCGGCAATAATCAAAGGAAAATATATTGTGTTAGATGTATCGGTTCTGTGTAATTGTCATCGGAGCAGAAGAAATTGCATATCCCATAATATTGCGATAAAAATGGAGGCGGAGATTACAATTTAGTTTTAAATTGATGCGGTTCCAGAATTATCGCATCGGCGATGTGAATTCGGGTCCGTGGTCAACACATTGCATCAAATCGGAAAAGCGAGAAGTTAAAAAGGTGAAAGCACACTTGTAAGTGCGAATTCCGATCTCCAATCAATCGAATCGAAGTTGCAATCATTAACAGCTTGGCATGCACACTTGTAAGTGCGAATTCTGATCTCCAATACATCGTATCGGAGCTGCAATCATTAACAACTTTGGCATTCAAACCAGTTCAATTGTCTATTGAGGATAGAATCGCGTCGGAAGCATTGTTGAACATATACATATATTGTAACCTGTGTTAACTTGCCGAATCCGATTATATCGCATTAGATTTAAATCAAACTGCAAATGGTTGGTATCATATTTTAATTGCGGCCCAATGCAACATAGGTATGCCTGCAAATGTATTTAAAAAGCATTTTAACGCTGTTATATGTTGTAAAAGTATTGTATTGGCTGCACTCTCTTTGAAGAAGCAAGGAATTCGGTTTTGGTGTTTTAAAATAACAAGGTTTCTATTTGTATTGTTAATCTGCTATTGCTTGTAATCTAATTGGATTGCGCTCAGCAATTTGGTGCGTCACCAAGTCCCCATATATAGGTATCAAATTTCCTTGGTGACTGTTTTAACCCATACAAATACTTCTTTAACCTGCATACCAATTCTTTCTTCCCCTTCACCATACAGCCTTCAGGTTGTTTCATGTAGATCTCCTCTTCCAGATCCCCGTGAAGAAATGTTGTCTTCACATCCATCTATTCTACCTCAAAATCAAATGCAGCAGCAACAGATAAAATTAATCTAATAGAAGTAGCTTTGGAAACAGGAGAAAAAAATCACCAAAATCAATTCCTGACACCTAGGAATAACCTTTTGCTACCAACCGAGCTTTGTATTTCTCCACCTTGCCTTCTACATTCATCTTCTTCTTAAACACCCATTTTCTCTAGGTGGGGCTTCCTCTTCCAACTCGGCAGTTTTCCACCAGATCCCATGCATCGTTTTTATGCAAGGATGTCATTTCATCAACCATGGCCTCCTTCCAGAGTTTTCCATCCTCTGAATCTACTGCCTCCCTGACAGTTCTGGGTTCATCATCAGTTATAGTTAAGGCAAAACCTGAACAGAAAGCAGATGGACTATACCTTTCTGGTTGCCTTTTTTCCCGAACTGATCTTCTCAAAGCTGGAGTTTGTGGCTCTTCATCTTCTGAGTCTTCTTCTGTTGTAGAGTCCGATTCATCCTCCTTTAGCTCAAACTCTATCTTCTCAGGTTCCTTTGGTAGGACTTCATGTTTAACAACATCTTTCACTTCTCTAAACACCACATCTCGGTTGTACACAACCTTTCTTGTTTCTGGGTTCCAAAGCTTGTAACCCTTTAAACCATCCTTATACCCAATAAAGATGCACCTTTCAGATTTATTATCCAACTTGGTCCTTTTCTCCTTTGGAACATGTACATATGTATCACATCCAAATACCCTTAGATGTGAAAGAGAGGGTTTCTTACCATTCCATACCTCATGTGGGGTCTTATCCTCCAACGCCGATGAAGGTGATCTGTTAACTAAGTAACATGCAGTTTCCACTGCCTCTGCCCAGAATTCTTGTCCTAACCCGGTACCACTGAGCATGCTTCTTGCCTTTTCCATCAGTGTTCTATTCATTCTTTCTGCAACTCCATTTTGCTGAGGTGTGTATGGAGTAGTCTTCTGTCGTGCTATACCACACTTTTTACAGAACTCTTCAAATTCCTTCTTGCAGAACTCCCCACCATTATCTGTCCTCAACGCCTTTATCTTCTTCTCTGTCTGGTTTTCCACCAGAGCCTTAAATTCTTTAAATTTGTCAAAGACTTCAGATTTTTTCCTCAAGAAATATATCCATGTATTCCTTGAGAAGTCATCTATGAATGAAACATAGTACACAGACTTACCCAGTGATGGAACCGACACAGGTCCAAACACATCACTGTGCACAAGCTCTAATATCTTGTTCGCCCTCTTAGCACCAGAAGGAAAACTCACCCGATTCTACTTCCCATATACAAAATTTTCACAGAAATTGAAATCCAGAGAGCTATTAGACATACCTTATACCATACCATTTCCATGTAGTATCCGAAGGCCCTTATCTCCAATATGTCTAAGCCTTTGATGCCATAGCATGGTCTTTTCTCCAGAGACCGCTAGGCTTTCCGCTCCACTTTCGGGAACCACAGAACTGTTGCACCCATCAATGACAGTGCTACCCTGAAGCTTGTACAAACTTCCAATCCGAACTCCCCGCATTAATACTAGTGCTCCCTGAACCATCTTACAGGTATCTTTCTCGAACATTGTTTTTACACCTGCAGCATCCATCTTGCTTACAGAAATCAGATTTCTGGCCAATGCAGGAATGTGGAGAACACTAAGAAGTGTTCTAATCCTTCCACCTTGCAGCTTCAACTTGAATTTTCCATCTCCGACTATTATGGCCTTCCTATCATCACCTAAGAAGACATCACTATCATCATATTTCTCATACTCGCATAACCACTCCCTATGGGGAGTGAAGTGAAAAGATGCACCCGAGTCAATCAACCATGACTCATGATCTACATGTGTATTTGAAGAAGAAGCCAAATACAAATCCCCACCTTCATCCGAGGTGGTTTTTGCCTCTGCAAAAGGAGCATCATCAGATCCCTTTCCTTTCTCAGGAGCTTTAGATCTGCAATCCTTTTTGTAGTGCCCTTCCATTCCACATTTCCAACACACCTTTACAAACTTTCCAGGAGATTTAAATCTCCCTCTAGATTTAGATCTCCCACTCAAAACCTTATTCTTGTTATGTTCTGGGACCTTCCTGGTATAGATAAGGCATCTCCATTCTGACCCTCCATATTTCTCCGTCTCATTTCCTCCAACAACAAGGTTGAGACAATGTCATCAAAATTGAAGGTAGTTGTATTTCTACCTATTGAAATAACTAGAATGTCCCATGAGTCTGGTAGAGAACACAACAAACTAATGCACTCATCTTCATCTGAGATTTTAATATCAATAGATGACAACTAACTTACCACAGTATTGAAGGCATTCAGATGCTCTGTCACCGAGTCTCCATCCTTCATCCTCAGATTATACAGCTTTTTCCCTAGGAACAATTTATTCACCAGAGACTTAGATTAGTACAAAGTCCCAAGTTTGTCCCACAAATTCTTCGTCGTAGCTTCCCAGATACATTCAACAATACCGAATTTGAGACACACAACCGTATTGTGCTCTTCGCCTTCCGATCCAACTTTTTCCAGTCTTCATCTAACATTGTCGTTGGTTTAGTATCTAGATCTATAGTGATCCACTGGTATTTATCCACCAACATATCCTCCATCTTGAGCTTCCACAACTCAAAAATCTGACCATTAAATTTCTCAATCTCTATCTTTCCACTGCTCGTCATCTTCTTTAACCGCAAGAATCAATGCCACATATCTCCCACTGAACAGGGTCTACCACAGGCCCGAGCAAAAAACCCTCAGTAGCAAAGGTGTCCCCTTGAAGCCGAAATAGCTTCAATACCAAATATAGGTTTTAACCCGTACATAAATTATCTGCAAACGAATATTAAAAATACAAAATAAACAATAGCGAGAGCATAAAACATAAAACATATATACATAGATATTTTCCCCTGGATTCCAAATCGGGACGACCAGCTTGATTTTTCATTATATTCCTTTTAATGTTACAACACATATATATACATGCCGAAGCATACATAAACCCCAATCCATTAACCCTGGATTAGAACATAACTGTAGTTCCCTTGACCGAATCTACAAAATACCAGGGGCCGAAAACCATCATGCCCCAAAACCATGTGCAAACCCATGCACAAAACCATGTGCGGGTCCGCCCACTGAAAAATAAGGACCAATTTTTTTTCCTGGGGCGTTGTTCCAGACCCTGAACCAGCGCAACGTACAGGGGGAGCTATCGCCCCCCCTGTGACCCCTCGACGCATGGCTAGTCATGGAAAGAATATAACAAATACCCAACAAGATAGTCGTCCTACAATTCATCAAGGCCTACTGGATTGGGTTGGATGCCTAACTACCTACCTAGGGCTGTGTGTTGTACTTAGGGTCTGGGATGTGATAAATTTCTCTACTTCCCACCTTTTACTTTCGATTCTACTACTGATTCATCGTACCTCCTACATGCAGAGTGCGATACATACTCCCCCCTCTACATGACCGAGATGACACTCAAAGCATCACTACCACCGGAAGGCCATCAAACTTGATCCTATCACGATACTCCACAGTCTGGGTTTCGATGTCATGTGGGATCGGGTTGCTAGTTTACAACGGAGGGATATAGTTGGTAAATGGTATTTTGGGGATCTATCGGAAATAGAGATGCAATCCTCGGTGGATGAGAAATGGTGTCCGATGTTGGGGCATCCACCAAAGGTATGCCATTTAATGGGGACTAGGTACAACATACACTTCATGCAACAACAGGATTTACTGAGAATACTAGAAATGTCATGGGTTAGGGGCCAGAGCTTCTTATTGTTGCATAACAGGTATGTGGTATTTAAACCACTCCTTGACACACCTCAAAACCACTATTTGTGGGTCAATATTTCAGGTTTGCCACTGGAATTTTGGTCGCACAGGGTTCTGATGGAAATTGGGAATGCTATTGGAAAATTTATCTACATTAATTTGGGTTGTCTTGGCATCAAGGATAAACATATTTCTCGGATATTAGTGGAATTACATTTCTCTGGTGGTCTTCCTGCACATATTGATATCGCTTAGGATCTGGTGACTCATCACCAATGACTGGACTATTGGTGCGTGCCATTCCATTTCTTATTATGCCACCGAATGGGCCACTTATTTGAGGGCTTCCCATTTCGCCACTCGGGATCACATTGTGAAAACCATCGGTCGAGAACTCCTTGATTGCACAGGACATCTGATACTCAAGACGACAAATATATTCCAGGTACATATTCTTGGTCCAATGATCTTGCGTTTAATATTATTTCTCCCCCCTCCTTTGCGGTCCTCCACCCACTGACCCAGGACCATACCTGCATTGTTCTTCCACCTTTTTCTCGCCGTCTCGACCTCCACACTCTCGGTCATCTCCTCCACTCCCCCCTCACTCTTTTTTGTCTACCCCACTTCTCCCTCGCTCTCTGATGTCTCTGACACCTCCCCCTCATTTGAAACCCCCTCCCACTGCACTCCCCACATCTTGCACTCCAAATCGATCAGAACATAAGGCTACCACTCCCATCGTCGAAACACTTGCATTTACCTCTTGAATATCCCCTCCTCATATCCCCTCCCCCCGGACCCTTCCACCTTAAATGTGCTCCCCTCGACAATCTCTTGGGTGCTTGCACCATATGACTCCCACCTCACCCACTCGTCCGATATCGAAATTGTCGCCTCATAAATCCATTAGGAGTGACATTGAGACTCTCTTACATAACCATTAGTTGGATCTTAATGCTTTCACTATACATGCGGGTAACTCAAAATCCCCTCCCATTAACATCAACCTGAATTCTGCTCCAAATATCACCACTCGAAAGAAGAGGGGGATACATAAAACTAATTTCTCTGAGAATTCGACCTCCTATTTCGATTCGACATCCCTCCTAGATGTCCCCATTACTACTTCTTCCGCCCGGGCCCTTAAAGCATAGTCGCCCACTACCCACCCTGTCCCATGATTTGTCTATCTCATAATTTTCTTGTACTGGAAGACCACTCGAAACTATTCCCCCTGAAAACTCTATCCTATGATATGTCTCTTTTTTTTATTTTGAAACAAGAAAATATGACTTCTGTTGAGCGTGTTTTTCCATACTTCGGAAAAAATTACTAGGATTTCCATATGGCTTATGTAGATTCTATTGGTTTATATGGTTGTTTGGTTGCCCTCTGGGATGCCATATGGTCTACATTCAAAGTGCATTGCTTATTTGTTGGCATATTTTTTTTCGAGTACATGAGGGGTTGTCCATCACAGATACATATTATAAATTTATATGCCTCATACGTCGATCGTCGCGTATTCTGGGATAGAGTGGAAGCCCGCGACATTATAAATATGAGCACTCTAATTGTGGCAGGGGATTACAATGCTACGCCCAGTGGACAGGGGTGTTCGGGGACTAAGTGCCGAAGGGATCCTCTCACAGATATACTCTCCCTGCTATTCTCTACATATTACTTTTGGGATATCTTACCATGCCCACTCTCCCCGACTTGGTTCAATGACTGTGCAGGGACAAAACTTACTGGGAAGTGTCTGAACAAGTTCCTTGTAAAAGAAATGGTTGATCTCCTTGGGACTGTGCGGTCAAAGGTGGTGAAAGTGCATATCTCTGATCACCTGCATATAAGTTTACTTTGGTGACATGATGTGTCGCGCAGGGGGATACCATTCAAATTTAATCATGTCTGGTTGGCTAATGAGGGGTTCATCACACTTGTCTCGTATTTCTTAAAATCACATCATCGCGAGAGATATCTCTCTCCTGATTTATACCTTTTGTAATATTCCAAAATAGGAAAAACAAGAATATAGAACATAAAACTAGAAAATGCAGTAAACATCAACACATCAAATACATGAACAAATCAGTTGGGCCATTTCATTATATGCAATAGCATAAATGAAGTACAAGTGCTTGAGAAAGAGACACTCAAGCTAGGCAAACAAGCCTGCAATTACCCTAAACATCAAGACATAATATGTTGTTGCTGCACCAACTTTTGGGAGGCTAAGACTGCACAATACTGCTGCTGGAAACTAGGAATGCGTAGATCTGCTGATGGGGTGCTCAAAAAATTGTTGGGACTGGAGATTTGGGCTTTCTAGCACAATTCTAAGATAACTCGTAAAGGGTTTCTGGAAATGACAATGATGAAAAATGTAGCCCTAGGGCTGAATTATGCACTGCAGCCGGGATACTGCTGGGAGGTGGTTGATCTTATGAGAAATTTGTTGCTACCCCTCCCCACTGACTTTCTGGATGAAGGGCTGCTCCCCTCACTGGATGATAAGCTCAAAAACTGGGGTTATGACCCCTCCACTAGATTTTCCCTCCTAGATTACGCAATTCCTGAAGGAGACTGCGTTGTTGATAGGGGCTGAATATTGGCCTGATACTGGATGATGAAATGCATCTCAAAGAACCTCTCCTGAGTGGGCACTCGAATTACCCCGAGGATGAGGATGGGATTTCCGCTTGGAAACACCCTTTTGCTAAACAGCACATCAGACTTCGCTAAACAGCTGGAGCGCACAAAAAGTCATAAAAGAAAATACATAAACAATATTCAGAATGCTCTCTGTGGCTTCCATCCCCTTCCTTATATGCCTTGTGAGCCCTCGGCCCCTTGCCCCCACACAATAATGATGCTACTCTCATGGATACACTCCTCCATTATGACTGCATTCTCCTCCACTATCTTCACTACCTTCATGACTGCGTTGTTGATTTGGTCAAATTAACCCCATCCACATGCATTGATCCACTTTCACATTAGAAGTGGTTTTATTCCTACTAAAGAGATTTATGGGTCCCTCTACCCTCTTATTCATATATCTTATTAAAAAAACCAAAATTTAATATTCTAACTAGCTAAAAGCTAATTAGGAATGTTAAATTCCTCCCCTCTTAAATGTTGTTTGTTCTCAAGCAATTGCAAGGATGGATGCTGCAAAATCTTCTCTCCTTCCCAAGTATCATTCTCATCCGGAAGATTCCTCCATCTAATCATATATTCTTTGATCACAATGTTCCTTAGCTTCCTCTCCCAAGTATCCAATATAGCTTCCGGTTGTAAAAACAGATGGCCCTCATCGTCAATAGGTGGGAGATCCATAATGGCAACTACATGCTGTCCAATGACCTTCTTGAGGCATGAGACATGAAAAAAAAAATTGGAATCTAATATTTTGTGATCCATCATATAAATTTGTAAAATTATTTCAGTAATAATCACATGCAATGGAACATGGTTGATGCGTTTCGAACCAACCAGTGTGGTTCATCATCAGGAAAAAATTTGTGGATCTTACTCCTAATATGGAGCGCCAACTCATATGCTACTTCCCCAATATGACAGATCAACCTATATGGCCCATAGAAACGAGTCTTAGGCTTCTCAGCCTCCTTCTTTAGCGTAGATTGCTTGTAAGGCTAAAGACGGAGATAGACCAAATCATCCACCTCAAACTGTCTCTCCACCTGACCACGATCTGCATATAACTTCTGCTGATTTTGGGATGTAGCAATGTTGTCCTTAAGAGCATGGAGTATATCCCGACTCTCTTGGATCCACTCTTTTTCTCTAGGAGCCTTAGTTTCCCCAAACATCACATCAACAAATGATAAAGCATCATAACCATATAGAGCCCGGAAAGGAGACATACTGATCGACATATGAAATGTCGTATTGTAGCAATATTCTCCCAAGTGGAGCCAGCGCAACCATGCTCTCCACTGCCCTGAAACATAGTTTCACAAGTAGCATTCCAACCACTTGTTTACTATCTCTGTCTGCCCATCTATGTGGGGGTGATAACTGATACTAAGTGTCAAATCAATACCCACCAAACGGAAAAGCTCCTACCAAAATCCACCCATGAAGCGGTTATCTCTATCACCGACTATGATATTAGGAAGACCATGAAGGCTGAAGACATCTCTAAAGAAAATCTTGACCACTTGTGAAGCAATGTACCATGAAGATATGGCAAATAAATGTGAATACTTTTTTAGTCGATCAACGACCACAAAGATACAATCCTTGCCCTGTATTGCTCGAAAATAGGTAATGAAGTCCATATAAATGCTCTCCCATTTCCCCTTTGGGAATCAGAAGTGGATGTAACAACCCTACAGGGTGGTTGTTTTCCCCTTTATTCTTATGGAAAAATACACACTCCCTGATATGTTGGAGCACATCCTCCTTGAGAAACTTCCATGAGAATCTCATATGGCAAAGAAATGTGAATACTTTGTTAGTCGATCAACAACCACAAAGATATAATCATTGCCCTGTACTGCTGGCAAATAGGTAATGAAGTCCATATAAATGCTATCCCATTTCCCCTCTAGAATCGGAAGTGGATGTAACAACCCTGCAGGGTGGTTGTTTTCCCCTTTATTCTTTTGGCAAGCTACACACTCCCTGATATGTTGGAGCACATCCTCCTTGAGAAACTTCCATGAGAATCTCTCCCTGATGGCCCGATATGTCTTTGTGAAACCTTGGTGACCTGAGATTGGTGAATCATGTGCTGCATGAAAAAATTTATCCTTGAGCTTAGAATCTATAATCAAGAAGATTAGGCCATGGTAGTAGATGATCTCGTCCATCACTCTATACCTCTCATCGATCACCTGCCCATCTAGTATCTCACAAGTGAAGCGGTGTTTGGAATACTCCACCAACAGCTGGGCCTTCCAATCTGAATCCACACTCATCAAGGATAGCGCTGCTAGCCTCCGTGATAAGGCATCCGCTACCACATTTCTCTTCCCCTTGACATATTTAATGTCAAAGTCATATGCTTGGATTTTTCTAACCCATTTTTGTTGCCTCCCTTGCAGCTGCCTCTGCTCAAGAAAATATTGAAGGTTGTTGTGATCAGTGTTTACTCGGAATCTGTTGCCCACTAGGTAATGCCTGAATTTGGCCAATGCATGCATAATGGACAACATTTTTTTGTCATATATGGGATACAACCTCTCATGTGGCAGCAAATTCTGCCTCTCAAAGGCGATGGGGTGGCCCCCCTGCATCAAGAATGCACCAATGCCCTCCCCTAAAGCATCACATTCCAGCACAAAAGGCTGGGCAAAATATGTAAATACCAACACCGGGTAACTTCTCATCACCTGCCCTTTGTGCAGTATTCGTCCAACCAAAGGCTCCCTTCTTGGTCATATCTGTGAGTGGTGCTGCTAGTTGGGAGAACCCTTTGAAAAAATTTCGGTAGTAGGTGCAGATGCCTATAAACCCTCGAAGTTCTGTTACATTATTTGGCTCTGGCCAATCCCGAATAGCACAGATCTTCTCCTCATGGGCCCTTACTCCATCCACTCCAATGATGTGGCCCAAATAAAGCATCTATGTGAGCCCAAACTCACATTTGGAGAGCTTTGCATAGAATTTTTGCTCCTCCAAAATGCGTAGTATTGTCTCAATATGTTACAGATGCTCTTCTCGTGTGCGGCTGTAGATGAGAATGTCGTCAAAGAAAAGGAGCACAAATTTCCTCAACTGACCACAGAATATGTGGTTCATACAAGACTTAAAATTAGCCGGCGAATTAGTCAACCCAAAGGGCATCACCAAGAACTCAGAGTGGCCACAATGACATCTAAATGTAGTCTTGGGGATATCCTGATCCCTTACCTTGATCTGATGGTACCCCGACCTCAAATCAATCTTTGAAAAGAATTTCAATCCCCTCGGCTCATCCATTAGCTCATCGATCCTGGGAATTAGGTACCTATTCTTCATTTTATTCTTATTCAAGGCTCTATAGTCAATACACATCCTAAGTGTACCATCCTTATTCTTCACCAAGACCAAAGAAGAAGCAAAAGGACTGGTGCTGAGTCAGATATGTCCTTGAGCCAATAGCTCTTGAATAGATATTTCAATCTCATCCTTGCAAGCTTTGGGGTGCCTATAGGGTGTGGTGATCATTGCTTGGATCCCCTGCTCCAACTCAATAGTATGTTCAAACCCCTGGTCTGGTGGCCTTCCTGGTGGTATGTCTCCAAATACTGTAGAATAGTGGTCTAGAATAGATTGCACATCCATGTGGACTGGTGTACCCTTTCCTACTGCCTCTAACATACGCAATTATACTGCCCATTATATCTCCTCTATGCAAATCAGCCTCCATCCTATGTGCTGAGACTACTTGAGGTGGATAGGTGTGCATGCCCCAAATCATTTGGCGCTTACTGCTCTTCTTATCTGTCCATTCCATCTCCAAGGTCTCTTAATCCTTGGTGACCTTTCCTAGTGTGATCAACCACTATACACCCAATATCACATTGGTGTCAGGAATATCGACCATAAAGAAGTGATCCGTCAATGTGTAAGTCCTCAAAGTTACAGTCAATGTCGGAACATACTTCACACACAACATGGTTCTATCTCCTAGAACCAAAACTAAGAATCCTTCAAAATCATTTGTGGGCATGCCTCTCCTCTGCACTAGTTGGGTATCAATGAAATTGTGGGTAGCCCATTTTCTATCGATACCGACACCCGCTGCCCCTGAACTGTGCCTCGAACTCTTAATGTCAGATACTTGGGAACTCCCTGCAAAGTTGCAAGGGCTCCTCCAGTTGGAGCAAATGCTCCATTTCCACCTCCTGGTGGTGGTGGATCTCCTCCTGGTGCCACAGCACTAGTATCCCCTTCCAACTCTTCTTCTCCCTCCTCTTCACTATCGAAGAATACTTCAATATAATGTGCCTTTTCTGCAGCACATCGATGCCCTGGTGCCCATGATTCTTGGCAAGTGAAGCAAAGCTTCCTCCTCCTCAAATATCTCCTATCATCATCACTAAGAGGTCCTTTTCCTTGGTTACCCTCTGGGGGAGGAACCTTCATATCTTTCCCCTTTGACTGACAGGTGGGTTTCTGCTAGAATGGAGCTCTTTCCCTTGGAAAAGCATCTTGTACGTCCCTAGCCCTCTCAATGGCATCTTGGAGCGTAGCTGGTCTAGTGGAATTTACTAACCCATGCAAAGGCTCTGCTAGCTCATCAATGAACATGTATACTCTCCTAGTTGTAGGTAGATCTGGAACCATGCCAGAAAGTTTCAAGAATTCAGAGATATAGGTCTTTAGGTTTCTCGACTGCTTGAGTTTAGCTAGCTCAACAAAGTGTGCCTCTGGATCTCTTCGGTCAAATATTTCTACCAACCTTTGGGTGAATACTGAATATGCAATCACATCTGCATGCCCCAATGTAGATAGACTGTGAAAAAACCGTTCATGTGCTTCACCTTCAAGGTGCAACGCTTCTATCTTAATAGCTTCAATCTCTGATACTTGGTTCAAATATAAATAGATGTATAATTTTTCCACCCAAGCCTTGGTTGTGCACTTGGATGACCCATCAGTAGAAATAATCTACCCATAGTACGCTACAAATCATTGTTTTGCATGTACCCTCCACCTCTGTTGTTGTTATGGGCTCTCCTGTTATCTTTGATCTGGCAGAACTCTTGGAAGTTCAGATGTTCTTTGAACCTTTTAGATTGAGATTCATATTCTAGAAATTAATCACCAATATCCTCCTACTCTTGGGGTCCTCCAGCCCCATTTCCCATTGCTAGGAAGGTAGGCATGGTGGAGCGTTGTGAGACTTGCTGCACTGACGGTTGCTCACTCCAGTGATGTGAAGTGCCAAAACTTACCCCATATTGTAACCCTTTTTGGGTTTATTTTTGTCTTACCACCCTCACTTTGTGATTTCTTTGGCAATATCCTGCATAGTTTGGAGAAGAAGCTTTGGAACGTCTTTCTCATACATTTCTCTGGATATTGGAGATTTTCATTTGTCATCTTTGTCGTTTGGATAATCAAACTTGCGACGTTTATTAATATACCACTTCTCCCGATCTGTAAGAGGTTCTTCTTCTTCAGATGTCATAGATGTAGTGCCCCACAAGCTGAGCCAAAATCATGCTTTGATACCACTGTAATATTCCAAAATAGGAAAAACAAGAGTATAGAACATAAAATTGGAAAATGCAGTAAACATAAACACATTAAATACATGAAAAGATCAGTTGAGCCATTTTATTATATGAAATAGCATAAATGAAGCACAAGTGCTTGAGAAAGAGACACTCAAGCTAGGAAAAACAAACCTGCAATGACCCTAAACATCAAGACGTAATATTTTGTTGTTGCACCAACTGCTGGGAAGCTGACTGCGCAATCATGCTGGAAAACACTGCTGCTGGAAATTAGGATGCGTAGATCTACCAACGGGGTGCTCAGAAAATGCCGAAATCAGAGATCTGGGATTTCTAGCACAATTCCAAGATAACCCAAAAAAGGGTTTATAGAAATGACAATGATGGAAAATGCAGCCCTAGGGCTGAATTACGCATTGCAACTGGGAGATTGCTGGGAGGTGGCTGATTTGATGAGAAAATTGTTGCTACTCCTCCCCACTGACTTTCTGGATGAAGGGTTGCTCCCATCACTGGATGATAAGCTCAAAAATTGGGGTTATGACCCCTCCACTAGATCTTCCCTCCTGTATTGCACAATTCCTGAAGGAGACTGTGTTGATGATAGGGGCTGAATATTGGCCCGATGACGGATGATGAAATGCATCTCAAAGAACCTCTCCTGAGTTGGCACTCAAAGTCCCCTAAGGATGAGGGTGGGATTTCCACTCAGAAACACCATTGTGCTAAACAACATAACAAACTTCGCTAAACAACTGAAGCGTGCATAAATTCATAAAAGACAATACATAAACAATATTCAGAATGCTCTATATGGCTGCCATACCTTTCCTTATATTCTTTGTGAGCCCTCACCCCCTTGGCCCCACACAATAATGATGTTACTCTCATGGCTACACTCCTCCATTATGACTGAATTGTCCTCCACTATCTCCACTACCTTCATGACTGCGCTATTGATTTGGTCAAATTGACCCCATCCACGTGCATCGATCCACTTTCACATTAGAAGTGGTTTAATTCCTACTAAAGAGATTTATGGATCCCTCTACCCTCTTATTCATCTATCTTATTGACAAAAATAAAATTTAATATTATAACTAGCTAAAAGCTAATTAGGAATATTACACCTTTCATCTTTATTGTCATAATCAAAGCAACAAGTCTGTAATTGGGAGCAGGGAAAAAAGGTTGAGCACAAGCAGAAACTTCTAGCCATTACACATTAAATGGAAAGTCTAATGGACAATTTGGATTGCAATTCTCCACCGTCTAACTATTGGGAGAGATTGAAGGTCTTGGAGCTTTGCAGGAGACAAATATTACAAATCTAGGAAACCACATGGAGACTCAAGAGCAGGGCCACTTGGCCGAGGGACGAGGACCAAAATACCAAATATTTTCACCATATGGAAAACTAGCGTAGAAATGGAAACACCATTTGGTGTGTTTGAGGAAAATATGGGGGCCTGGTGCTCAATACTGTAGATATACAGCAGGAGGTAGTTCACCATTTATTTATTTTTTTCAAAAAAGATTGGATGATAGCATTGAGGATAAAATCTGGGGCATTGCGGTATACCAGCAGAAATTTGATATGGCTGATAACAATAGGATATATGGCCCTGTTGGCTCAGAGGAAATTCTCTGGATATTGAAAACATTTGCAAATGACAAGAGTCCTGGACCTGACAGATGGACAGTCGAATTATTCCTATTTTTTATGAGCATATTGCGCAGGACCTCGTAGATATGGTGGAAGAGACCTGGTTACTGGGGCATATATCAAGATCTATCAATTATAATTTCATAACATTAATCCTAAAAAATTCGGACACACAATCCTTCATGGATTTCAGCCCCATTTCGTTGCGTAACATCGTGTACAAACTCATCTCCAATATTATTGTGGAGTGCATTAAAGACATCCTCTCGAAGCATATCCACCGGTAACAATCTGGTTTCCTACACAAAAGATTGTTACATGATCCTGTGGCGATTTATCAAGAGGATTTCCACTCAATCCACACCAAAAATTTGGATGCTCTGGTGATGAAACTTGATCTGTGTAAGGCATATGACTGTTTGGACTGGGCCTTCCTCAGACTCACATTGCTGAAGATCGGACTGACAAACCCCATCATTGAATGGATTATGGCTTGCATCACGGGGCCAAATTTTGTTGTAATAATCAATGGATTTCCCTCGGAATTTTTTGGAGCGGGGCAAGGCCTCCGAAATGGGTGCTCCCTTTCTCCATTACTATTCATCCTGGTGATGGATTGTTTGAGCCATAAAATTGGGGAGGCATTTGCGGATGGCCGGTTCAAGGGGGTTCGAATCTGTTTGGGCATTTATGTGACACACAATCTATTTGTTGATGATGTTCTGGTATTTGGTATGTTGTTCGGTATTCTTTGGAAAAATATACATCATATCCTTGGTCAATTTGGAAATGCGACTGGTTTGCAGGCAAATGATGGAAATTATTGTATATATTTCTCTATTGGCGACATGGAGCAAATTTTGGACATTGTCAATATTTTCAATTTTAAACACTAACCATTGTTGGCAAGCTTAACTTACCTGGGTTTCAAGCTGAAGCCTGACAATTACAGGAATGACGACTGACAGTGGGTGCTAGATAAACTGAAAAAGAGGATTGGTACATAGACCCATCGATGGTTGTCGCTTGGGGGTAGATTTATCTTGGTGCAGGCTATATTGCAGTAAATTGGGACATACTGAGCTCTGTTATATTGTATGCCTGCTAGAATCATACACAAATATAATTCTATCCTGGAAAATTTCATTTGGGCAAGACAAAATATGACTGGGAAATAACACCTTACTAAATTGGAAAACATCATTGTTCCAAAAGGGGTTGGAGGATGGGTTTTATTGGATATAAGTACCTTTGAGAAGGCACTTCTCCTAAAATCCTTGTGGCGTGGTCTACATAGAGAGGGCTTGTGGTGATACATTATACACACGAAATACCTGGACAATAGGAACATTATATCTTGGTACATGCGGGGTACTCTTGGGATGTATATACGATCGTACATATGGAGGAGTCTACAAACTGTTAAGACGTTGTTCCTACAAAAAATGATATGGAGGTTTGTAAATGGTACACAAATCATCATTAGGTCCAATCATTTAAAGGAAGTGGCTGGGCCACAAAAATTGTTGGATCATTTATTACATAGTATGCATGCGCGGGGCTACTTCTTCCTCTATGAGATCATCAGGACATGGCACGAAACCACGCTGACATGGAGATGTGCCAAGGACATAAATATTTCAGCGGAACTACATGCTGAATGGGATGCATACATACAATCACTCAGACAAGCGGAATTATGCGTTGGGATGGAGACAAACTGTATTACTTGGGTTGACACATTGAATACAAAAGGGGCGGTGGTAGCATACATATATTGAGATATTATCATAAACTCCCGAGGACTACAAATTTTTTGGTTCAAACAGGTATGGAAATTACACATTCCTCATAAAATTACTCTGTTTAACGCTTATATGGGAAAATAAAAAATCTCACGTGGGAAAATATCAACAAGAGGAGCATATAAGGACTGGGAAGATGTCCTATGTGTTGTAGTGAAAATGAAAATAATTACCATCTCTTTATTGTATGTCCTACTACTTATTTGGTTTGGCAGGGTATCTTTCAGTATTTGAATCTTTCGTACAAAAACTTATCCCATACACAGGAATGTTATACATGGTGGATGGATAGAGATAAAAAACTTAAAGCAATTCCATTCTATACCATATGGGAAATCTGGAAAGCACAAAATGCACTTATATTTGAGGGTCTTCAGATTAATATTGATCACATAATACAAAATATCACTACTTGGATGGATGGATTCACACTAGTCCTGAGACCTCCTCGGACTTGTTCTCATCGATCCACTGAACACCATCCACTATTTCTGGTTGGCTACTTTGATGGTGCTTCAGAACGAAATATATATAGTTGTGGGGTTTGGTTACGACTAAACCACAACACACAATATAAAATTCACTGGAATGATGGTACGGGTACAAATATGAGGGCATAGGTTCTCACGTTATGGAGTCTTCTTTGGTTTGCTCAACATTTATCCTTGGATACATTACATGTTTATGGTGACTCATAGGTCATTATACAACACTTAATAGAGGATCAAATTTCTCACCACCACTTCTACTGGCTTGGATCGATCGTATTTATGCACTCGAAGATACTTTCAGCTCCATACACTTCACTCACATATATCGGGAACATAACGAGGCTACAAATTCACTATAAAAAAGGGGTATCATCGGCACATTTGGACACATCCAGTATGTTCTGCTATCTGATGGGCAAACATGGGCCGAAGGAAATATCACTATGACATGAGTTTCCATATTGTGCTTGTAGACATGCACATATGTTTTTTTTGTTTTTTGCTGTTGTTTTTCCTTCCAATGTTTAGGCTAAATTTGGACAAAGGCCCACATATTAGATATTCAGATATCACTGAACAATGTTCGACATACTACACTTAGTATGATGGTTTCTATTTCTATTTTGACTTATTTTGATGGTTGAAATTTTTTCGATATATGCACTGGTACATTATATACAACATATTTTTTTCTATCTAAAAAAAGAGCGCTTCTCGGCACAAAAATAACCCATTTCCATTTTTAATCTACCAAATTATATTTATCATTTTAAAGGATTTATTGTTGTATTTGATGTATCTTTGATGATATCAATGAATCTATAAATCCCAATACCTCTTAAATTATGTTTACATCTTTTTAAAAACCATAACCGAGATATATATTAGTATAAACAAGTGTTTGGAGTGAAACAAAATTCCAGGATTAAATCAAAAATACCTTGAAGGCCATGGCTTACTATTGAGGCAAAGAGTCATACTTCAATGCTACACATCGAGAAAATATTTTCGTATGTTATGTTCTTTACAATCTATCCAAAGTAAAAGATGCCAAAAATTTGAACTACTTTAACCTACATTTGATCATTCTAGATTGAGAATGTTGTCACTATTCACAAGTGATTCACTTTGTAGTCCAAGATTCAAATTGAATAAGGAATGAGGAGGTGAAATTTTTGGTATGACAGATAGAGAAAGAAAAAGTTCCTTTTTGACTTGGAAGCTTCAACTCTTCTATTTGGCTCCTTGATGCTCTTATTTCGTCTTCAATACTCTACTTTGTTGTCTCTAATTGACTAAGATTCACATTGATGATGTCCATTTGGTATTAAATAGATTTTGTTAAATATGGAGTTGTATCTTTGTTTGCATCTCCAAAATTTTATTGGACACACTTAATTGCCTTGCTTTCTCTTTGTAATTAGTAAAATGTTCCATGATGTTTCACCCTATATTAACAAAATTCGCTGACCCAAATATAGAGAGAAGAGAGGGTCCAAAGAGGAGGGGTTGAGAATTAACATAGGGAAAAATGCAAAAGATAGAGAAGAAGAGGGGATAAGATATAATTAAAGTATGAATTCCTGAAAGATATGTAATAACAAGATAGGAAGTGAATTGGAAGGGGAAGGGAGGAACAAGTCCCCAAAAATAGGAAGGTTAGAGGAGACTGCAAAGGTTGAGACATAGGAGATCAACCTCAAAAATACATAAAAACTTAATTATCCTTTAATTATTGATGTGGTTTGTGACACCTCAATTACACATTAAAAGGCCACACTTTGGGGAGCTTCCATCATGCTAAGGTGAGGGATGATGACTTGCCTTAGACTTAGGTCATACATGGTGTACTTCACCATGCAAATAGCCTTTACAAGCATATTGAAGAAGTTGAATGCACTGTCTTGAAAATTATTAGAACTAACTCCTTGTTCTCACATTCCTTGAAGTGACACCTCATGCCATGTAATGGAATGATGAGAGAGGTCCATTGATTATGGAATGAGAGAGAATGAATTAAACCCATTTATTCTAAAGGTACATTGTTCTAACTCTGTGGCTCGTTTAACAAGCCAATCAACCCTCTTATTATTAATTCTTAATACTTGAAGGGCCTTCCAATTTTGGATTTGATTGAGTTTTATTTTGATTCTTTTGAACATAGAGCCAAGTTTGAAGTTTGTTGGAGAAGTATTGTAATGAAGATGTTCAAATATGAGATCAAAATCACCCACAATTTCGAGACTAGAGATACTAAGAGTTGAGGTTTTTTTTTTTCCTTGATATGCAGCATACACCTATGCTTGGTTATTGAAGGCTCTTCCTAAGGTTTAAAAGAATAAAATTTCCTCTTATCCTCTGGGATGCATAGGCACACCGCCCCTTGGCTTCTATCACCCCTAAATTAAGGGTGGATTGCAAAGAAAATATATTTTAGAAAGATTCTAATTTAAAATTTATGAAATTATATGTTAACTGTGGCCGAATAAAATTTAAATTTCTAAAATTGTATTGTATTTTGAAAAATGACTTACATAATTTTAATTTAATTATCAATAATTATTACGGGGGTGGGAGAGATTTAACCAAAATGGTTTTTTTTAGAATATTTTTAGTAGTAGTCATACATCAAAGCTTGAGATTTATCTCAAAAGTAGCTATGACCTTTATACCTTTTTAATTAAACTGATTAATTAAAAAAATTGTGATATGAACAAGTGTCATATGAAATTAGTTATAGATTTTTGGGTATGTGGTATTGATAAGCCATGGTATTGTAACAAAGCCTATTTATGGATTAAGAAAACCCATGGTTAAGAATATTATCACATGTTTTTTTAAATGTGTATAGTTATGTTGACGGACAAAATTGTACTGCCGACAACAAGGGGGGTCTCCCCGGTGAAAGGCCCCAATTAGACCTCACACTGTTTGGGATAGGAGCCCCATCCGGTATGTGGGCCCGACTACCACCATGATTGTTTCCACTCTTGGTTGTCAGATGAGAAGATGATGGAACAGAGGCGAGGATGAAGTGACCAATTAGCGAAGAAAAATCAGCCCAAGATTAACGAACCATAAATAAATAAATTAAAATAAAAAATAAAAATAAAAAATAATAAAAAAAAAGAAAGAAAGAAAGAAAGAAGAAGAAGCAAAGCAAGCAAGTCTAAGCAGCAAAAACAAAAGGGGGATATGCCGTAACTAGGATCAGTGAGCCGAAAACTAGTCAAAAATATATGAAATAAAACACGCCAGAAGTTAACTGCAAAGTAGTTCACAATAGACTACCGTCGTGGCAAGGAAAAATAAACACTAATCCAAAAGCAGACATACAAACAACGATTGAGAAATAGTTCATAACTGATGACATGCATGAAAGAAAATGTACAACATAATGAAGTACTAGACAACTAGTACTATCACCACAAACAAGCACGTGAATCAGTGCTGGGAAGGAGAATATATTATTAATGCTGCTGCAACGTCAAATAAATGTTTACAACTCGTTAAAACCAAATGGTGGAACATGGGTTGTTCATCTCAAAGCATGATGCAAAATCCTAGCCTCGCTACCCTTCTTTCTACTTGATACCAAGAGCTGAGTGCCTTTAGCTCTCTAGCAACAATTCCTCTATCATACTGGCTTTTATTCTTGAGCTAAAAGTCCCTTGCTCCTTTTCCCGAAGTTGTACGTATAGGCTGATATGACTCTTGAGTTGCCCTTGACTCTTGGTCTTCCCGATTGTTGGGCTGGTTTGCGACCTTGAGCAATCCGCGACATGCGACCCCGAGAAATCCGCGACTTGCGACCCCGAGCAAGACGCGACCTGTGACCTCAATAAATCCACGACTTGCGACCTTTGGCAATCTACGACTTGCGACCTTAAGCAATCTGCGACCTGTGACCTTTGGAAATCCACAACCTGCGACCTTTGGCAATCTGTGACTCACGACCTTAAGTGATCTGCGACCTACGACCTCAAGAAATCCGCAACCTGTGACCTCAAGTAATCCGCGACTTGCGACCTTTGGCAATCCGCAACTTGCGACCTTTGGTCATATCCCTTCTGCATTTCTCTTTCGGTGACCTCTTATTTTCACATCAAGATACTCTTTTCCTGCATATTGGCCCCATGACTGGGTGCCCTTGAGCTTAAAGTGAGGTTCTTGGGAATTTTGTGAGGACCCACCTCGCTTTGAAAAGGTCCCCTTGCTTGCTAGGGAAAACCTTGGCTCTTTGTGCAAACCGAAAGCTTCTACCTGCAATAAAATAGCATAGGTCACATGTCTTCATGATTGAATAATAATGCTATAGGTGTATTTAATCAATTTCAAGAGTGAAAATAATAAATTTATACCCCTTTGTGGTCATGTGTTGTGCCACTTTGTCATCAGAGAGAATGGGTCATGTAGGTTGTCCCTGCGCCTCATCAATCACTGTAATGTCTGTTGGTAGCGTTATGGATTGAGTGCCAAATGTGGATCTGCAACTTAACTGCTTTGGTAGCTATTACTTCATAGGAATGTGGCTCTGTCAATGAGACATGATGCCCCTTTATCCCCTATGAACATCGCACCATATAGAAACAAATTTATGAAACGTGGGTACAGTCATGAATCTGCGGCTTCCACTTCACTGAGGGCTCAATGCACATACTAGAATTATCCTTGCATGTTTAATCCACGCAAATGAATTGTTGCAGTAGTGAAAATGAACAATTATCAGTTCTGAATAAGGGGAGAGACCCTGATGAGATGGATCCTATGCATATTCAACTCTTTGAAGTTCTAGGCCTAGATGAGGTTATCAAATACCCACAACGGAGAATCCAACGGTCACTCAAAGGAGGTGCACATTTCAGTTGTTAGCTATCTTTTGTGGTGCAGTTAAAAATGTATTTGCATTAATTATGATCATATAACAGATACACATTTTTATGAAAGAAAGAAAGAAAAAATGCTTCTTTCACGACCGCGGAGGCTTAAGATCAATAGTGCACTTAGCTCCTGCTGTGATGCAAAGGATTTTCAATTTGAGAACCGTGAGATGCCGACATGAGACCTCTCCTCCTCCTCAACAATATCTCGCGCATTCTGTAGTGTATTTGCGTTAGTTCGCAAATCTTGGTGGGAGTCGCAAAGTCAGGTAGTCGCACATGTTGTGGATTCTCTTGGGCTGCGACCTTGCGACTTGGTGTAGGTCGCATAGTCGGGTAGTCGCAAAATTGGTAGACTCCCTCGCGCACAATATTTGTGACCTTGTGACTTGGTAGAGGTCGCGCTGAGGCTGGGTCACAACCTTTGACATACATCGCTCTGCGGCCAGGCGTGCTTCTTTTGGCAACCCCGATCATGACAACTCGGGTGACTGTGCAACCTCGATAGAGGATGCGTGGGGGTGGAATGTGACTACATAGAGCAGCCTCAGACCATCAATGTTAATCCTGAGAGCCATGGGTATTTTGTTCTACTATTATTTGCTTCGATCTTGCCTGGTCAGATAAGAAAAAGATAGGAATAATACGTTCGAAAAAGCTCTAAGACATGAGCTGGCATTCAATGATCATTCCATACTGCCTCCTCAGCGATACTGTTTGAAGGTTGGATTATGTGAATCCGTGTTCGAAGGCGGCTTCTATCGCTGTCTCTTTCTGGTGTTTGAAATAGGTGATATCCCCAAACAATGGTGATGGCTTGCAACTAGATACATTTTAATTTTTTACCCCGGTTTCATTTCTTAAATGCAGTCTCATGAGCGTAGTTTGGGCATTGCGAATTGACGAGGTTACTGAGTCGCAGCCCCCATGAGATGCGTTCCCCGTGATCCTCCTCGTGGACACTAATATTTGCGCCCGCAGAGAATGTCTGTGCTATACCCGACATTGGCGTTGCGTTTTCTTCTTTGCATGGCCTAGATTCGCAATATGCCAAGATGCCGCGGACATGTCATGTGCTAACCTTCTAATAATTCCCTGGGTTTACGTGAGGATATCTTAAGAAAGATCGTGGTTTGAAACCACGAGTTTAGGCACTGCTGAACCATAACCTATCAATCTCGAGCCTCTACCAACAATTCTGAACATAACCCATATAAGAATTATAATATCCTGATTAAAAAATAATAATTGATGTCCGCCAACCCACCAAGAAAACTATTATTTTTTGATACCTAATGTGCTTAATAAAGGAAGATCTTGACCATAAGATTTCTCTCAGCAACCTCTCAAAAGATTCTCTAGCCAACTGTTACTGTATCCTGACGATTATAACCTCAAAAATAGTAGATTAATATCGTTGACCATACGAACACCTATAACCAAGTTGCCTCCCAAGGCTTCATGACACATAGGCGCGTATTTTATGAATATTGATTTATGTTTATGTCGCATTACAACCCTTCTCTTCTTTTTTTTATATATTCCACAATAGGCAAGTGTTTGAATCCCTCTTGTACCTTGGTATAAACCAACTTCGGCCTTCCGCAAGTGAAAGTACATGAGTTCAATTCGTAATTCCGCCCATGCATTGAAGTCATATATTGAAATTCCTTAAAAATATGGGGTCTCTCTTAAAAATATGATCCCCCATTGAACAAGTTATTGCCTTTCTCCTTTCCCGACTTCATGGAGAAATTCGACTCGCATATGAGGTACATTTGTCTTATGTATGCCATTCCTTTCAGGGCCTCTGACGTAATATTTCCTTCCGTCCAAATGAGGCTCTCACGGATGAGAGAATCCAGGCTGGTGAGCACTTTCACAAAGGTCACAAGCACTGAGCTTCCAAACCTAAACAACAAAAGAGGTTCTTTTGTCAAATGGATCCATGATGGATTGCCTATTGAAAGGGAAACATGGGGCCACGCCAATCTAGGAGACCTCCTGAGATTATTTCCATAGGAATGCAGTTGCCAAGTGATCAATATCACCAGCCTTGCCATAATGAGGACGAAGTTTAATTGTTGTCATTCCTTTCATGAAGCTTGTAGAGTGTGTACGAATTTGCATAACAATGATAAGGATGATATGAACAAGCAGGATTGAAATCATTTGTCCACTGAGCTGGGGTTGGTGTGTGCTTTGTGGGATGCCTTTCAGGTTTACTTTCATCATCTACCATATCAAAGCCAAACATCTGTTTCAATAAGAAGCGTAGTTGACGGTGAGAACTTGGATCAACTGCAACCTCAAAGAGAGGAATGAATATGTTATCCAAAATATTTCGAAAAGATGGAGCGAGTCCTATCCCTTTGTACACATTGTACAATCGAGGAGACTGAATTAACCAGATGGCACTTTCGTTGTATATCTCATTGTTATCAAAACCACTTGCCGACCGGTTCCATTCGGTTTGTTTCCTTTCATAAACAGATATCCCACATTCTGCCATTTGACATTCACTTGTTTCTGGATTAGATCATATTTGTTTTGACAGCTCAGCAAGAAAACAACCCTGAATGAGATTGTCTTGCTTTTAGGGAAATATTCTGAATCTACTTTTTCCACATGGGTTATACTTTAGACTAGACTTATCAAATTTGTGAAATGTATTCTTTTCTGCATGTACATTCAAGAGATCAACATTGAGCTGGTATCTTGTAGGACTTTCAAAAATTTCCTTTAAGGTGAGATATTTGTCGTCCCGGAATATAACTACCTCGTCTGGTTCCTCCTTCAGCTTAGATTTGATAAAATGCAGCAAATGCTTCTGGTTCATGCATGATGGCACAAGGTACAGACATTTCCTAATGGAGTGATTCTAAGTATCTGATGTACATCAGTGAAGAATGTTGTTGCATCAACAACATGAAAAGTTCTTTCCTTGATTCTTTATTTGGACAAACATGTACCACACCATCCTCCTTTTAACAATACTGTTCACTTGCTCCTCCCCCTCACCTGTTGGCACATCCTTGTCATCCGCCTTAACGAGGTCTTCAATTGTAGCCTTAAGTCTCATCCCCACAGGGGCAAGGGGCATGTGGATGAAAGTGTCTTGTTTCGCAACTATGGCCTTGTTGTTTAGCTTCAGTTTATTTCCCTCGGTGTGGTGACGACATTGATGAGTATATCATCCGTGGGATTAACCCGTATGAAACATTATAACATCAATTAGTTCATAGTTACCCTGTAGATAATGATTCCCTCAAATAATTTACATGAGCTTGGTGAAGTATCAAAACAGAATGCCTAAATGATCCATGATGAAAGGGCTTCTAACGAATATACGTAATGCACAGAGAAGTTTCCATTCGAGTGTATGCATGGTGACCCCCCCACACATGGCGTGGCTGCGGCGAAATAATGTCGTCATGATGGTCAGAAGGTTCAATGACTACAGGCCGGGTCAAAACCCTAATGGCTAAGCGAGCAGGGGGACCCGAAATTTTAGATATACCCAAAATTTTGGGTGGTGTTGTAGCGGCTACAACAATTGGCAAACCACTGGTAGAATCCAGCATCTCTGTCAACACCCCAACAATAGTCTGAGTCCAGGAAGTGATGCAAGGGAATATTGTACAAGTTCTGAGGGTACCCTTGTATTATTTTGACCTTTTCAGATATGCCCAATCCTTGTGCCTCAGCTAGGTCTCGTTAATCAAAACGCGTCAAAGTGGAATTTCACGGATGCCAATGGTTGGTTGATGATGTAGAGAGCAAGGCAGCGGGCTTATTATATTCAGAATTTTAAAATAAGTTTCTGGTGTTTCTCCACTGCTAGCGGGTCTGGACAGTACCCCGACAGAGTCACTTCAAGAAATCACAAACGTTGCTCCGCTGCCAGAGAGCCTGGTCAGTAGCCTGGCGGAGTTGTTGCGTTACCTCTCTGCGCAGGAAGCCTTTATTAATCCTTTACCCTTAATTGTTCATGTGCTTGTAGTACTTATTTTCATGTGCTCGTGGCACTTATTTTGCATGGGCGGATGAGGGATCCAGACTTATTTTACGGGCAAGAGAGGTTGTTTCTTGTTTGAAAGAAACTGAAAGATATCCTGATTTAGGTTTTCCCTCATGCCAAGCCTTCACATCCTACCTACCACCCCAGGTGAAACGTGCAAAACAGATCATTAAGATGTTTGAGACTATGCTGGGCACCAGGCTCAGGTTACAGGTACAGGTCATTCAAACTCGCAAGGGTTCCCCACCAGCGACCGGCTCGTATCTCCCTAGCTAATGCATTTAGACTCGCAAGAATAAAGTTGAGAATGCGACCTTGATGACTTGTTCTAAGAGAATTTGCCTCTTGGGGTAACCACCACAACCTCGCACAACAATAGGGTTAGGGTTTCGATTTGTGTAGCAGGGTGAAGGCAACCAATCAGCTTTAAACCCGTGCAAAGGGAGTAAGAAGGCCAGGCTGGGCGCTGAGGGATTCAAGGCCTAGAGCTCAATGAGGGCTCACGTAATGGTATGGAAAATTTCACAGTTAAATCAACAACCGGTGCAAATGCTGCGAGGCAGAAGGAGCACAACGTGATGCAACAAACGAGGCTTATGATGCAATGTGATGCCATGTGCAAGAAAGAGCAACTAGTTGCAGGTGAAAAACAAGGCAAAGCACATGAAACGATTAACTGAATATAATGCAGCAACAAGCAAGCTGAAAAAAGCACGAGTGCAAAAATAAATGGACAATTATAATGCATAAACTACCGACCGCACAAAAAGACAGCAAGCATAATTTTAAACATAAAGCAAGCCCTTAGTGAGTGAACCTAATTAACAACTTGAATAAAAAATTTTATTAGCAGATCCTAGCTAGCTTAATCCTAAAACCCTAGTTTAACCAAAGAGGCAGTCAGGTTATGTAAAATCAGCTTTCCAGTGCAGCCACCACATTAGTTCCCGCCCTGCAAGAACAACAATGTTCGCAATCAGAACCAGCATACAAAATCGTGCACCAACAACAAGACTTACTTGAAGAGCATGTGCAATAGCCAGCAGGTCATGGCTACTTACCGGAGAACGTGCCAGAATAGGTTGTTCAAGACAAATTGCACTTTCATCCTGATACACAACAATATGTACTCGAAATCTAAAATTATTTAAAAATGACACACATCCACCCACGCACAACCTTAGGTCTGACAGAAGCGGGGGAAGACATTGCCTACTTGTAGGTATATTCATCGGATAGGGCCTGGAAAACCAGCCGGGAATCTCATCATGGTCTTGAGGAGGATTAATTTGATGGAATGGAAAAAATAGGCATTTGCTAGGCGAATTTGAGGTGCTTGTGAATCCAAGTGCATAAACCCTAATTTTGAACAACCTAGTTCGACGTTGTTCCCGGGTTTTGCGGAGGACATGAGAATCTGAAGTAACTGTCAATGGAGGCTGAAATGCATCACCGTCCTGGACCAACTCTAGACCTTCGAGTGAGGGACCTCCAAACTTTGATGGTTTCGTGAGATTAATTGGCGAACGGATGTGATCATTAATTGTGGTGATCGCAAAAATGTCAGTGGGATTTATATCAATTTGGCCAAATGTTGTGTACTGACAGATTGAAAATCCAATGTATCAGATTCTTTATATTTCCCAGGATGGGGTGAATTGACCAAAAGATTTTCAGGCAGTAGAGAGGTTTTCCATACATCACACGCTTGCGCCTGAGTGCGACTGGTACTGGCTGGGAAACAACTTGAAAGATTAGTGACAATGGCCGATGTTTCCCTTCCAGTGAATATATTAGGGTATATCGGTTGTTGCATACCGATCGTTAGGTAATAGAGATCTGTGCTCAAGGAAATATCACTTGACTGGAAGACCTGCTTGGATGAGTTGACATCTTACGCGATTATGCTGAGAGGAGTGTGATACATGGGAGCTGTCATTTCAGAAACCCTAATTAGAGGAACCCTAGTTGGACTTGTTTGAGGGGTCTCATCAGGATCGTAATAACTTGAGGTAACAACTAGGAAAATCTGAATTGCTTCAATTTCTTGATGGGTCCTTGAATCTTCACAAAGCGGATCATCAAATTTCGGTGGCTTCACATGGTCGAAAAAAAAAATACTAGTGATAGTCCTCAGCGTTATGAGTGAATATGTTTTCAGATAAGCAATGATCACTAGAGCCATCAGTTTGATCAGGTTGGGTACCTGGCACGTTAGGCTTCACATGAGTTAACAGTTGGGACAAATCGATAAAAGAAACGTCTTGAAGTTGCCCAGGAAGGAAGTCACTCCTTTGGTTGTTTAAATATTTTGGATGAAAAAGATCAGACATAAGGGATTCATCAATTTTGCAGTGTGATTGTGAAACACCACCAGTGTGCTCGTGATTGTTGCCAATACCAGTATAAGGAAATTTTGAATGACTTGAAGAAATTATTGGTGTGGAAGACTCATGAAATAAATCAGGGAATAGTGGATGAAAATATTTGGAAGCAAGGGTATCAACCGCGCAAGGGCCTTCCTCACGCACATCAGTGTCATCCGGAGAGGCCGATGATTTTGCATGCCCATCACGGCCCAATGATTTTGTAAGGAAATCAGCTTTGCCTGGGACAAGACTCAATTTATTATCAGTATGAGAATGAGATTTAGAATCATACCCAGGCACACATTCAGTGGATTCGAGATAGGTTTCATTGACAGGGAGAGATGTTAGGCCAATATGCTTTTCAAGTTCTGATTTGACAGAGTGTGTGAAATATTTCAGGACAAAATATGAACAACTGGCAACTTGAAGATCATCATCGCAATCACTAGGATCAGGCTTGGTTGTCGATTGAAATTGTTCTAGGGAAATGAAAACCTCGTATCGAAACTGTTCAATTAAATATGTCCAATTGACATTCCTTTCAGGGAACTCAATACAAAAATTAACAAACCTAATAGAAAACTCCTCTATAGATTCTTGAGGTTCCATTCTGATCTCATTTAACTTCATTAATACATTTTGAAAATCGTACATGTGAAAATCTTGTTTTAATTCACCAGTGAGCTGTTCGAATGAATGGATGGAAGCTGCTGGCAATGTGTGACACCATTTCTCAATGCGACCTTCAAGAGTGAGGGAGAAAAGCACGCAAGCCAACCCCTCGTCCTCAACTTCGTAACACTCACAAAACTCACAGAAATCTGAAAGGTGCTCGGTTATGGAAATTTCGTTTTCACCATTGAATTTTAATTAGGACAAGTGATACATAGGTTCATCGGGGATTGAGCATCGATAACCAGATAAATTCGATAAAAACCTCAGGAGAATGATTTGGGGACAATCCATTACAGATATGAGACTAACTGCAAGCTCTGAGAGCTCAACTTGTCATCTGGCCCTCCTAGCGCCAATTTGTTGACGGGAAAAATTGTACTGTCAACAACAAGGGGGGTCTCCCCGGTGAAAGGTCCCAATTAGACCTCACACCGTTTGGGATAGGAGCCCCATCTGATATGTGGGCCCGGCTACCGCCGTGATTGTTTCCACTCTTGGTTGTCGGATGAGAAGATGATGGAGTAGAGTTGAGGATGAAATGACCAATTAGTGAAGAAAAATCAGCCCAAGATTAACGAACCATAAACAAAAATGCAAGCAAGTCTAAGCAGCAAAAATAAAAGGGGGATATGCCGTAACTGGGATCAGTGAGCCGAAAACTAGTCAAACATATATGAAAGAAAACACGCCAGAAGTTAACTGCAAAGTAGTGCACAATAGACTACCACCATGGCAAGGACAAATAAACACTAATCCAAAAGCAGACATACATACAACCTTTGAGAAATAATTCATAACTGATGACATGCACGAAAGCAAATGTACAACATAATGAAGTACTAGACAACTAGTACTATCACCACAAACAAGCATGCAAATCAGTGTCGGGAAGGAGAATATATTATTAATGCTGCTGCAACGTCAAATACATGTTTACAACTTGTTAAAACCCAATATTGGAACATGGGTTGTTCATCTCAAAGCATGATGCAAAACCCTAGCCTCGCTACCCTTCTTTCTACTTGATACCAAGAGCTGAGTGCCTTTAGCTCTCTAGCAACAATTCCTCTATCATACTGGCTTTCATTCTCGAGCTAAAAGTCCCTTGCTCATTTTCCCGAAGTTGTATGTATAGGCTGATATGACTCTTGAGTTGCCCTTGACTCTTGGTCTTCCCGACTGTTGGGTTGGTTTGCAACTCAGGGAAAACTATGACCTGCGACCCCGAGCAATCTGCGACTTGCGACCTTGACCAATCCATGACCTACGACGTCAAGCAATCCGCGACCTGCGACCTCAAGAAATCCGCGATTTACGACCTTTGGAAATCCGCGACTTGCGACCTCAAGCAATCGACGACTTGCGACCTTTGGCAATTCGCGACTCGCGACCTTAAGCAATCCTCGACCTGCGACCTCAAGCAATTCGCGACCTGCGACCTCAAGCAATCCGCGACTTGCGACCTTTGGAAATCTGCGACTTGCAACCTTTGGTCATATCCCTTCTGCATTTCTATTTTGGTGACCTCTTATTTTCACAGCAAGATACCCTTTTCCTGCATATCAGCCCCATGACTGGGTGCTCTTGAGCTTAAAGTGAGGTTCTTGGGAATTTTGTGAGGATCAACCTCACTTTGAAAAGGTCCCCTTGCTTGCTGGGGAAAACCTTGGCTCTTTGTGCAATCCAAAAGCTTTTACCTGCAATAAAATAACACAGGACACATGTCTTCATGATCGAATAATAATCCTAGAGGCGTATTTAATAAATTGCAAGAGTGAAAATAATAAATTTAGACCCCTTTATGGTCACGTGTTGTGCCACTTTGTCATCAGAGAGAATGGCTCGTGTAGGTTGTCCCTGTGCCTCTTCAATCACTGTAATGTCTGTTGGTAGCGTTATGGATTGAGTGCCAAATGTGGATCTGTAGTTTAAACTGCTTTGGTAGTTGTTACTTCACAGGAACGTGGCTTCGTCGATGAGACATGATGCCCCTTTATCCCCTATGAACATCGCACCATATAGAAACGAATTTATGAAACGTGGGTACAGTCATGAATCTGCGGCTTCCACTTCACTGAGGGCTCAATGCACATACTAGAATTATCCTTGCATGTTTAATCCACACAAATGACTTGTTGTAGTAGTGAAAATGAATAATGATCAGTTTTGAACAAGGGGAGAGACCCTGATGAGATAGATCCTATGCATATTCAACTCTTTGAAGTTTTAGGCCTAGATGAGGTTATCGAATACCCACAACGGAGAATCCAACGGTCACTCAAAGGAAGTGCACATTTCAGTTGTTGTCTATCTTTTGTGGCGCAGTCGACAATGTATTTGCGTTAATTCTGATCATATAACAGATACACATTTTTATGAAAGAAAGAAAAAAAATGCTTCTTTCACGACTGCGAAGGCTTAAGATCGATAGTGCACTCAGCTCCTGCTGTGATGCAAAGGATTTTCAATTTGAGAACCGTGATATGGTGACATGAGACCTCTCCTCCTCCTCAACAATGTCCCGCACATTCTGTAGTGTATTTGTGTTAGGTCGCAAATCTTGGTGGGAGTCGCAGAGTTGGGTAGTCGCACATGCTGCGGATTCTCTCGGGCTGCGACCTCGCGACTTGGTGTAGGTCGCACAGTCGGGTAGTTGCAAAATTGGTAGACTCCCTCGCGCAAAATATTTGCAACCTTACGACTTGGTAGAGGTCGCGTTGAGGCTGGGTCATAGCCTTTGACATACGGTGCTCTGCAACCATGCATGCCTCTTTTGGCAACCCCGATCATGACAACTCGGGTGACTGTGCAACCTTGATAGAGGATGCGTGGGGCTGGAGTGCGACTATGTAGAGCAGCCTCGGACCATCAATGTTAATCCTGAGAGCCATGGGCGTTTTGTTCTATTGTTATTTGCTTCGATCTTGCCTGGTCAGATAAGCAAAAGATAGGAATAATACGCCAGCTCATGTCTATCTATATGGGAAATCTTCTGAATCTACTTTTTCCACATGGGTTATACTTTAGACTAGACTTATCAAATTGGTGAAATGTATTATTTTCTGCATGTATATCCAGGAGATCAACATTGAGCTGGTATCTTGTAGGACTTTCAAAAACTTCCTTTAAGGTGAGATATTTTCCATCCTAGAATATAACTACCTCGTCCGGTTCCTCCTTCAGCTTAGATTTGATAAAATGTAGCGAATGCTTCTGGTTCATTCATGATGGCACAAGGTACGAACATTTCCCAATGGAGTGATTCTAAGTATCTGATGTACATCAATGAAGAATGTTGTTGCTTCAGCAACATAAAAAGTTCTTTCCTTGATTCTTTATTTGGATAAACATGTACCACACCATCCTCCTTTTAACAATACTGCTCACTTGCTACTCCCCCTCACCTGTTGGCGCATCCTTGTCATCCGCCTTAACGAGTTCTTCAACTGTAGCCTTAAGTATCATCCCCACATGGGCAGGGGGCATGTGGATGAAAGTGTCCTATTTCGCAACTGTGGCCTTGTTGTTTAGCTTCAGTTTATTTCCCTCGGTGTGGTGATGACATTGATGAGTATATCATCTGTGGGATTGGCCTGTATGAAACATTATAACATCAATTAGTTCACAGTTACCCTGTAGAGAATGATGCCCTCAAATAATTTACATGAGCTTGGTGAAGTATCCAAACTGAATGCCTAAATGATCCATGATGAAAGGGCTTCTAACGAATATACTTAATGCACAGAGAAGTTTCCATTCGAATGTATGCATGGTGATCCCCCCACACATGGCATGGTTGTGGCGAAAGAATCTCGTCATGATGGTGAGAAGGTTCAATGACTACAGGCTGGGTCAAAACCCTAATAGCTAAGTGAGCAGGGGGACCCGAAATTTTAGATATACCCAAAATTTTGGGTGGTGTTGTAGTGCCTACAACAAGTTAATTTCTATATCAATTATTTTTTATAATTGTCAATAATAATGATTTAAAATAAATATGCCTATTAATGTTTACAAACTATTTAATTTATATAGGGGCGTTAGTTGCACCATGATTCACTTTTTTTTTTTTTAACTAGTGGATCCTTACATTAATTAGAAAAAAAGTTACATATAACTAGATTTTTGAAAGATGACCAAAATCAAGGGGATTCTTTGTATCAAGCTTGATTGAGACTAATAAGCTACCTTCCAATGATGGAAAAATCATAAAAAGACAAAAAACCACACAGAGAGTAAAAGTATATAATACATAGATAAATGATCATTGGGTTGTTCAAAGATATTTTTTTCCTTTTTTCTTGTGAAAGTCAATCCATCACGAGAAGTTGTCAGGAGTAGATGATATGGAGACAATGGTTTCATTTCCTCAGGGCATTTGCATTCACAGAGGATCTATAATGGTGGCTATGTCATTATCATTGTCTGAGTGATGTAATTCTTTAAGACATTTATGTATGCTAATGGATGAAGCTAAGATCATGGTTGTATATCTCTCTTCTCCATCTGAGGGATCCAGATGAGAGTGGGGAGAAGGCAAAGGAGGAGGAGGGATTGTAGATTTTGTGGGATGAGTTGGTGTTGCAGAAGGCCGAGATGAGGCCAAAGAACAAGATTTGGCTTCTGTTGCTTTTTTGTTGTTGCATTTTATATTGTTTGTGAGTTGAGGAATTCTTATATCCTTTTGGGTATTTCCATCCTTGATTATTTTTCTTGCATCAAGGGATGCGACTGCCCTTGAGAAGAAGGGAAAGCATTTTGGAGATGACTTGGCTGTTGACATGACCTACAATGGAAAGTTGTGTTTTCATAATCTTTTGGCTACGAAAAGGTTATGCCATTCCAATTGATAAGAATCATATTAGGAAACCCTTTTCTAAGATCTATTTTGACATAAATGCGTGCAAATGTTACAATAACTCTCTTAACTTTGTTGTATCTATCTCAACAAAAAGGCCTAAAGAGTTTCCTACAAAAGTTAAGACATTTGTAGTTGACAATGAATGGACATATTAGGAAGACTTACCCAAATTGGAGTGGCCAAAGTTTTCATGAATAAAGGGTTGAATTTAGGAAACCACTATTGAAAGGAGAGTTTAGAACAACCCCAAAACTAGTGCCCTTGATAAAAAATTCTTTGACGATCCTATGGATTTTTCAAATAAGCTACAAAGAAGCCCTTTGAATAGAAATACAGATTCGTATTCAGGGATTAGGTTTGATGCACCCATTCTTAGAGTGTGGATGTTGATGGCTAGAGTCCATTAAAACAACAATTTATGGCATTCCGCTCATACGATAAGTTGATAAAATCAGATTAGGGGTCTTCCACTTCTAGTTTTGGAATGTCTTCCATTTGTTCTATAATGACGACTAGCCACGAGAGATCTTTGGGAGTTAGTTATGAGAGCCTTGGCTTTAATGCGCCCTTAAAGGATTGTGGTTGAGAGGGAGAGGGCACACCCCATCCTTTGGCTCCTTTGTTAATTCTTGAGACTAAGATGATTGAGGTGTCCTTGGATATACCATAATATTTGGCCAAAAGCCCTTCCTGAAGCTCCTCACCCCCATTCAGGAGACACATTGAGACGAAAGGGATTCCTGCTTGAACTTGGATTATGGCTGCAAGTGTGAGACAAAGTTAGTAGCTCCCACCTACAGAGAAAGGGTACCCCCTGAGAGTGGCCTCATAAAGACCAAAAAGATTGAGTGATCAACTTGGAGGACAGGAGAACCTTGCTACAAAAACAATTCTTCATAGTTTAACGAATATATAGCGATGGTGACACAATGAGGGAGCTTTAGACGAAGGGAAGAATCCCGAAACTAAAAATCCCTAAAGATGAGGCGACAAGTAAAGGCTCTAGAATTTCCATCACATAAAAATCTTAAAAAAACAAACAAACATCAAATACTTTGTGTATTAATTACGCCAAAGGCATTTTTTAAGGGGAGGTTACTCTGGAGGCTTTCGTCGTCTGTCCAGACCCTGTAGAATATCAACACGTGGTTAATATTCCCTCCGCCAAGTGTCAATCAATCCTGTCATACTGTGCCTTCACAGTCGATCCTGTCACCGCCTCGATTTCCTTCTTCACTAAACCCTGTCCCTCTTAATCGTTTGTTACACATGATTTATTTCGTTAAGTACAAGGTGTTTGATGGTTGGTAGTTCTGGTTAGGTTGATGCATAAGTTTTTCAAGGGGATGGAAAAGAGCTCCATATCTGGTTGTTATTCTTGTAGATCAATGCGATCATAGGTTGATTTTCCCAGATAATTTACAAGAGAATTGACGGGAAACATGTTTTTTAGGTTTGTTTCTTCAATTACTCTCTACCCCTTTATAATGAAGAAATTCAATTGTTAGTCTCACAGGATTGAGAAAACTCGATTGTGTCCCTGTCGTTACTTACCATTTATGTCCCAGTATGCATAAGGGCAATGACTTGGGTAGAGAAACATGGAGATCCAACGACAAATGTCGTCTCCCCTACCAACACTTCCCAGCAATTTGCAGCGTGAACAAGAAAGATGAACTTGTGAAAGTGTCGTGCCTATATCCCTTGGGAGCTCTTTCAGGTGCGACGGACTGTCGGGATGGGTTGATGACATGGCTGTGAACTACAGTCTGATAACAACATCATTGTTGTGGAGTTAGAGAGAGAGCGCTACAAGAGTTTCTTTAGAGTTTAAAGGCTTAACTGAAGACAAAAATGGCAGTGTAAAGGAGTCTAATGGATCTTGATGGGTTGAGAGTTGATACTCCAACTTCGTTGAACACTAATTTGGTTCAGTGCATGGAATTAAAGATGTATTGTGATCTTATGATATTATGTCGAGCAAGAAACTCTCCATCTGTTAAGGTCAGTGTATATTTACATTGTTCAGGGAGACCCATCTTCTATTTTGATTGGACGCGGAGAGAATTTTCGTCTCCTTTAACACAAGAAACAATATTTTTTCTTGTTTTGAGAAGACGTGAGTTTATTTCAACCGTGTGCACCTATGCTAATACCTTGTGGCATACTCTCCTCCATGCATAAATCTCTCCTTCTTAGAGATTGATTGCCAATCTCGATTATCTTAGGTATCTCCTACAACCTCACTTTATTATTTTTCTGTCTAATCCTCTATGCTTGTTTCTTCTTCTCTAATCTCATGTAACTTGTTTACTCTCAGAGATTATAAAAAAACTATATGGAATTTGAACAATTGTAAAGATATCAATGGACTTTTGCAAATACGACAATGTCTCCTTGGCACTTCCTATTGCTGATATTTTCAATGATGTAGTTGGCTTGGGTTTTCCATGAGCACAATCAGAAGATATTATTTTTCCAATTTTCAATTATTGTTACAAATGTGAACCATATACACATATAATTACGGGACTATTATGATTGGGCATGCTTTTGCCAAAATTTATGTTACAGTTATGAACATGTGGCTCTTTAAGGAATTTAGAAAAGGTAACTCTAGATCCAAAGGTCAAGTGGAGGCTTTTGAGGAGAATACTAGACTATTGCTCAGATCCTTAATTTTTAAGCTATCATTGAAGAGGGTGTGCAACTCTCTAAGGTCTTTTGATGTTTTATTTTATTGACAATGAGCAAACTCTTAACTTTATAAAAACTAAACTAACTAACAATGTGCATTTAACTAGATTTATTGGGTGGCCATTACTGGACGATAAGGCAACTGTAAAAATAATAAGCGCGTTGAATGATATGGATAGTGTAAGGAAAGATATATAATGTGAGGGATATTGATTGTGTTGGAGAATAAGGGTAATGTAGATAAAGGCTTGATTCTTCTTCTTGATAATTACTTGTGAATATTATGTCTTCTTATGTCTTTTTCGTCAAACAATTATAGAAATATTCAAAATATAAAGATCACAATGAGACAGAGGGCACTAGAAATTAGGCTAGAGGGCACGACAAAACCCACAAGGATAAAACCCAACAATATTTCTCTTATAGATTCAGATCAAAATTAGAGATATCCAAGCCAAGACCAAGACCAAGCAACCACAAAGATACCAAGTCAAACCCTTCTCCAATTGTCCTCCAATAGTCAAAGTCAATGCTGGTCAAAGCTCTTTAATTCTGGTTAAAATCAAATTTGCGGCCCTATAACAGAGGCTAAATTTCAACCCTGTAATACCCAAGAAAATGCCTCTGAAATTTCACACATGCGAGCTTCAGTAGGGTAGAAATACTTCGATTTCTTCTTCTTCTTTGACTTCCTTCTCTCTTCTTTGACTTCAACCTTTCTTCTTTTTGTTTATGTGCAAAAGATACTTGGTGATGTGATGAATGAATGCGCGTTCCAAGGGGTGGAACTCTCTCTTATATATAACTATCCAAGAGGGTCAAATAGATGCCACTAGGTCGACTTGTCCAAGGAGGGCTAACTTGGTCATCTTGTGGGGGTTTATGGCTCAACAATAAAATTCAATTTCTTTTTCTTTCAAATGTCCAAATGAGACTTTGACTCAAACACATTTTCTTTTCCCTTTTTGACTCTAAGCATGAAGAACATGCTTTGACAAAAATATAATAAATGTAATAAATACATCAATGATAAATTTACATCATGAAGACCCAAATTAATTACAAGTAATTATAAAAGGAAACCATGAAATATATAGACTTTAAGTATAGAAAAAAGATGACTAATAACAATACATTTCACTAATTAAAAAAAACAATATTTGCAACATAAACACTCATGATGCTAGTTATTCTCACATACAAAATGTAACATGATTTACTTTTTAAACATAGTTAAAAAACATTATTTCAAATTTCTAAAATTATATACTAATTATATTTAATTACAAGTTCAATTTTTTTTTAAAATTACTTATTAATTATGAGGGGATTCATTTTTCAAATTTATAAAATTGCAATATAGTTATATGATAATTATGTTCAATTTTATTAATTATGATAGGGATTCATTTTTCAAATTTATAAAATTGCAATATAGTTATATGATAATTATGACGAGATTTCAAATTCAAAGTTTTAAAAGTATATCTTAATTACAATAGAATTGTATTTTTTTAAAATTATAGTTTATTTAATATAACAAATTTATAGTTTTGAAATTTTAAAACATAAAGTAGTTATAATTTTAAAATTCTAATAAATTTATTTGAAAAATTAAATAATAAAGTTTTTAAGCAACACTTAAAACAAAAGTTAATACTTATTTTGCAACACTAAGCGATGAGTGACCCACCGATCACAACATGCAAGTAAAAGAAAAAATTACAAGAAAATTAATAAAATGTGAAGCGAACGTAAAGCAAGATCGTATTCCAGATCTCTATATGTACGAAACACCCTCCCCGCCGAGAAAAATAAGGAAGGATGATCGACTGCGTAGGAGGCGGCAAAACTCGAAATTTGTTTATATCGTCGCTATTCAGATGCAAGTCTGCACTAGCTTACGAGAAATGATCTCTTAATTTATTAGCTCTGGTTCTTGCCACCATCGTCTGCATCAACAAACTAAACATGGATAAATACGAGAAGTTAGAGAAGGTAGGGGAGGGAACCTATGGTAAAGTGTACAGGGGAAGAGACAAACGCACTGGAAGACTGGTGGCCCTCAAGAAAACCCCCTTTCACCAGGAAGAAGGCATTCCTCCCACTGCCATTCGGGAGATTTCTCTTCTCAAAAGCCTCTCGCAATGCATATACATTGTCAAGTAAGACGGTTATATTTCTTTTCATAAGTTCTATGTTGCATGTGGTATATTCAATGTGTATACATTTCAAAAGGATGCCCTGTGTTTTCCTATTTTCAGTTTCGTCAACCCTTTGATATTCTTGAAAACTTCTTTTCTTTAAATTGGTTTATGGCTACTATGCACGAGGTATGTTCAATGCGGATACGATGTTCATGGCTTCCTCTGCTTCCCTAATTTTGAAGGTGGTAAGCCCTTTATGGGGTTCTGAAGTTTTTTGAACCTGCGAAGAGCCAGTTTGCAATTTGGGTATAACACTCATGTAATTGGGTTTCTATCTCTGAAAAACAAGATCCATTAGCACCATATTGACATATAGCATTTACTTGACATATTCATACTATCATTGGCTGACAACATGTGCTGTTGCTGGGCCTTGAGATATGCACATGTCCATCGTTGCCTACAAACTAATGCTGAACCCTGAACTTTGACATATGTGCAGTTCTAGTTCTCAGTTTTGAACACTTGTTCTTTATACGGAGATCTATGGATTACAATCACAGGTATTGTCACATGAATGTTACCCCAGAAGATTAGTTACTTCGAGCAAATCTTGAAATGCCCTGTGTCGCTGGGACCACAATTAGCGTAATCATAAATGTATAGACTGTGGGGGTTGAAGTTTCCTGAGCATGTGGTGCAGACCTCCCAAGTCACAGTGAGAATTTGGTAGCTTAAATCGAATGAATTACATCTAAGCCCTGATCTTTGCCAACTCAAAACCCAAAAGAAACAAAATGTGGCTATAGAATATTGCATCCAACCAATATATGACCTACAATTTACTGAGCCTTACTTGAAATAGTTTAAGCCACCTGCATCGATCCTCATTTGTATTATTGAGTCGAAGACTCGAAGGGAAGTGTGTATTTTGTTAGAAGATACTGACACATTGGCTTACAGTGGTGGTTGATTTTGGACTTTCCAAAATTGAACATAGCTGTGACCAATAAATTTTGTTATTGCTGGAATTTAAATTATGCATGCTCTTTGAGGTTATGGGCCCGACGTCTTTACTTGGTATACTGTCAGTTTTCAAAGATGGCTGCTCCAATGGAAGCTCCAAAAGGTGTGGTCGTACATCATTTCTTAAAAAATAAGGTTAAGTTTTGAGTGGTTATCTTATGCGATGGGAAATACATCAGTACCAATCCCCTGTAGGTAGTATTTGATGGTGAACTAAAGCTCAAGATGTCTTTATTTCCTAAGGTCTGTCCATAATTGTCGAGGAGAGTGAGTTCCAAATTACACTTTACGATAAATATCTCTGGGCTTGGGCTAGGTTCCTTTACTTCCTCCAGACTATTCTCGACGGTTTCCTTGTTGGCTTGCTTATTTTGGACCAGCTTGGGGGTGATGGAAACTGATTTCCTTGAAATGTGATACTATTTCTACTTGTCCATATAGTCCAAAAATTGAATCGTGGACCTATTTAATAAATTGTCTTAGTAGCGTTGAATAATTAATTTGGCATTTGGTCATTTCCTTAGCAATTCATCCTTCAAGTCACTTTGCGAGGTTGATACCTCAACTGTGTACATCATAGTCCCTGCATTTCTTTTGTGAGCAATAATTTATAACAACGTGACCTTATCTTCTTCGTAGGGAAACAACCACTGCATCTTGTGAGCCCCAGATAGCCCCTTCTCCTTAGTTTTACGTGGGTGAGGAACAATTTCCTGCTACCATCCAGGAGAAGGTTGCTATTTTTAGCCATAGTTTTGAATTCCACACATTTGTCCAAAGCTTATCTTGATTAATGCCTGCTTACCTGGTCATAACATTCAAGAAGCCTTATTTTACTAAATAATTGTATTTACCACTTCATCCCTGTCATAGTTTGCAGTCCCTTCATGAAGAGGACTCTTCTCTTACCCAGTTTCTTTTTAGAATACTAATTTCTTTAGTCTCTATCAAGCTTGGCTACTTCTCTAGCCTTTTCCATTTGGTCTCTAATACTTGGGTTTCCATCATTGCCCACTGAATTAAAGGTTCTGTAATCCTTGAAATTCATCTAGTCGATGGAGAGTAGGGCTTCCCTTGCACAATCAAGCCGAGGGATGTTCCTCAAGGTAGGGTCACTCCACAGGGAATTATCCCAGGGCGAGAAGTCAGTTTTGGAGCCATCATGGGTGTCCCAAAAGAGGGTATAAAATATTGCAACTGTTCAATTTGTGACCTACAATCTCCCAAGCCCTACCTTACAATAGTTTAAGCCACTTGTGGATCACCATTCGTTTTTTTCAGACAAGCTGCCACATTTGCCCACATTTATCTTCCTCTTGTCCAATTGAAGATGTATATTCTTATTGAAGATATTAAAATATTGACTAACAAAGGTTGTTGCGTGTGAATCTTTCAATAAGCGATGACAACTATGAACTATAAAATGTTATTGTTTTCTTTTTATTGTATGTCTAGAGGAATCAACAACTAGACCGGGCTTGTACTCGCATGACATGGGGCTGATTCGGAGCGCTAGCACTATAACCTCTAGGTGCATTGCATATTCCTGAAGCACGACACATGGGCTAGGCGAGGTTTGACCAGCGACGTTGCAAGGAGTGCCTTAATAGTACATTTTATTGCCAATTGATCTACACGCCAAGGGTCTATAAAATATTATTGTTGGGGCTTAAAGTATGTGTTAAATTTTCAGCACATGGTAAGCAGATTTGTAATCATAAAATGAAACTCTACAGCTAGGAATATGAAACTAATAAAATCCTTAGGAAAACAAAAAATAAAATTGTGCTAGATCTACAAAAACAAAAATTTGAACGAGGGAACAACAGGCTAAATTTGCTGCAATTAATCATACATAACTGTCTATTACATTGAAAGAAATTGTTGCTTCTGCAACTAGCAAACACATTGGTTTGAAACTCAAACTCTAATCAAAATGGTAAAGCATCCATTGTGTCTTTTATAGAACAAGAGAATCTGGACCCATCTAGTGAAGTGCCTCCCTTGAAGGGGTTAAACCCTAAACCTAATGTGCATTCAATAACGTGCCCTCATGCATGAATAAGTTTCATTGGAATGGAGGTAAATGCATGCAAGCATGCATCCTTCTTTCCTTGGGAATTGTGTCGTAGAATAAATGAACTCCTCATGCAATGTGCCTTACCCACATTGGGATTTACCTCCTCCAAAGATCGCTCATGCATGCACCTCCTCATATTGAGATATGTGCCTTCTTGTTTTAGAACATGTACGTGCCTCACCTCAACGTATTAAATATTCATATTCCCTCATTAATGCTCCTTTCTCATTAACGACAAAGCATCTCTACACAAGGATCTAGGTTGGAATGGATTTGTTGACTATGTTTGTTGGTGTACAGGGGAAGGCCAATGTTTTGACAGTGCTAAAGTTTTGACAAGTTAGATGATGTTGCGGCAAGGTAAATAGATCGTGCAAAGCGTCGAAGATAGTGTGCCAAGCAGGGAAGCTATTGTGCAAGAGACATTGCATGTCAAGGATGAAGAAAATGCACAAATATTTGATAGTGCTCAAGTGGAGTTGCAACAAGGCAAGTTGTCAATCTGTAATTGGCTTTAGGGATGGGATAGTGTGGTCCCCTTGGGGGAAACCTATAAAAAGGATGTAAAAGCTAGACCATGAAAGTTTATGTAATTCTTGGGGTAGAGAGAGAGAGAGAGAGAGAGAGAGAGAGAGAGGTTCTAGAACCTTTTTGTTGTTCTTGTTGAGCACATAGGGTTTGTAATGCAGAATGTAATTGGGTTTTGTCATATAAAGATCCTATTTCTAAGATGAAAGAATGAAATATCCAAATATCTTTCTAGTTTTGGCTTCTACAAGTCTTATTGGTTCTAGTGGATGTGTTCTTTAAGTGTTTAACATAATCTCTCCTATATCTTTGAGGAATATTCATGTGATTGGTTATAATTTGAATGTCTTGCTTCTGTGTTGGAATATATTACAACTTACATATGATTTCGATCTTAAGGTTTTGCGATTCTTGTAAGCACCTTGGGGGAGATCTTCTCTAGCCTATGGGGATTGAAAGTGCTGATGCTGATGGGGTTTTGTTAGCCAAGGATATTGAACCCTGGGTGTAATCCCCTTTGTCAACAATGTTGTTGCCAAAGCAGGACAACTTGGAGCAATATGTTAAATTAAATATTCCTCTTTGGGTGGAAGGTGTTCTTCATCAAACCAAGTTTCAACTTTCTCCCTCAACATCTCAAATTTCCTATTAGCTAGAGGCTTTGCAAAATGTTTGTCACTTGCAAATTTGGAGGAACTTAATCAAGAATTGCTACTCCCTTTTGAACTCGGTCTCCTTAGAAATGGTACGAAATGCCAATGTGCTTGGTGATCATGAAATATTGGATTCTCAAAGAGCTTGATTCAACTTTGATCGTCACAAACAATAGTGGCTCCAACATCTTGGTCAACTTTATCATAAACTTCTAAAGCCATATGGCCTCACAACAAGTAGAAGATGTTGTCATACACTTTACTTTTAGTAAATTGAGTGCAATTATTGCCTACTCCTTGTTGATTCAAGAAATTATACTTATGTCCATGTCAAAATAAAATCCAGAAGTGCTCTTCATAGCATGTGCATTTGTTGTCAAATCAGAATTGACAAAAATTTCAGCAATTTCCCACATGTTGAAATTTTAGCTAGGTTCGGTCTTCATAATTATGTTTTTGTAAAGAAGTCAAAAATAATTTATTCAAGACAAAAAGAAAATGATTTTGATCATGTCCCATTTGGACATCTTTGAAAAGAAATATATATATATATATATATATATATATATATATATATATATATATATATATATGTATCTTTTAGTCAAATCCCATCTGTCAAGTCAACCCTACAGATGTCAAGTTGGCTTGCTCAAGAGAGGCATCCTCTCGCATGAACAAGAAGGCTATTTATACACCTATTCGTCCTCCAAACTTCAAACTTCTAAGGCAGCTCGTGTATCACATTTGTGGCATAACAAGAGGCATTTTGCATGGCACATCTAAAGCATAATAGAGGCATTTCGTATGGCATAACAAAGGCACATTTGAGGCACAACAAAGGCACTTTGCATGGCATAACAAAAGCACTTCACATGGTATATTTGTGGCAGAATCAATCACATTTATGAGACAATTTGTACACCCTTTCTAAGGCACTTATCTTATGTGGTATGCAATTTATCTGTGGCACTATGTTCCTAAGACATCTGAGCTATCTGTAGCATTATGTTCTTGTGGTATCTTAGCTATCTGTGGCAGTTTATATGAAGTTTTTGAGGCAATACATAAGAATTTTTTGAGGCAGTATCAAGGACCAACAAGAAGCATATCTTGAACAGATTTGTGGCAACATTCTGATGGACTAAGTGTTTTCATGGAGGGATGACTTGGCATTTGAGGGACTAGTTGTTCCTATGACTTGGATTTCTCTTGTTGACAAAAGATTATGCAAGGAAAGGTTTGCTTGGTTTTCCCCTTGTGGGTTTTGCCTTGGCTACTAACCTAATCGCAGGTGTCTCTTATTTCATATGCACTATGATCTTTGTTTTTTCTTTATGTTTTGATTGTGCAATTTCTTGATGACATAACTTAATGAAGTAAACGCTATAAGGAAAAATATATGTCAATCACAAGTAATTATCATGATAAGAAATTCTAGCTTGCAGACGAATTTCAACATGAATCAGAGCTAAGGTCTAAGAGCAGTCTTGAAGAGGTTTATGAGAGGGCGAACTTTAGAAGCAGATCGAAGGTGAAGAAAGTCTCCTTGAAATAGCAAATCACCTCTATAATGATGAAGATTTTTGACTTGTACCCTTTCAGTAACATATTATTCTGAGGTTCGTTTCTTGGAGGAAGGTTCGAATTGTGTGACACATTACCTGTGCAAAATATTCAAACCTGTGGATGAATGTGACAGTGGTTTGAATTATCCCTGTCTTAAGGATCAAGTCCTTTCCATGATCCCAAAATCATCTCTAAAGTAATTTGAGTCTCTATAAAACCATTACATCTGAGTCCCTGTGGCAAACTAATAATCTATAACTGACATCTGAAGCTCACTATATAGTGGTGACCAAGTTTGTAAAGATGAAAGACATTACGAGGATCTACCCCATTATCTAATTAAAGCAACCCATACTCAAAGGAAGGATTGAAGGATGAAGTAAAACAGGCCATAGTTTGAAGCATTTAGACCATTATATCTCCCTCGCTCTAGTATTCCCTTGAAGTACGAAGTCTGCGTCTTTGAAGCAAAGAGAAATCTTGCGAAAATCTATATCACTTGTTTATGTGGAGGTCTGTACCCCTAGCTCATGCGAATGATTGTGACACTTATGTGAAGGTTGATGTTCGAACCTCTTGGAGACCATACAAAGACCTTGTTGCAGTCTTCTTATGGACAAAATTGAAAGGAATTTTTATGGACAAAATTGAAGAGTTTACTTGAGCTACCACGATGAGAAGTCTAAGCTTACTGTGAGCATATCTCTTTGAAGCAACCAAGGAAGTTATATTATGGTACTATACTTGAAGGAAAAAATGGAGAACAACTAAGGTTGGATAGGTGAGGTCAAAGAGGTATGTATAATCTCTTGTTATGATCTCTCAAGAACTAGACATAGATTTAGATTGTAAATCCATTCTAAGTTCTCTTGCAATTAATAACTCCTAAGTTCATCTAAAGAATGATCTTAGAGATCTATAACCTTATAAGTTTATTTTACATGAATTTGTGCTACAATGCATGTGTCTCTTGTCTTGAGTACATAGACATAATCAATATGTCAAGTGTTAGATCCTCTCCTTGCATATGCAGGCTAAAGTTTTAGTAAGACAATCAAAACATCGACGAGTTTCATCTCAAATATAGAAGGCATATAATGGCATTTCTAAAACTTGTAGCTAACACAGTAGTATACACATAGAACTTGCAATTTGAAAGATGACAAGTCTTGAAGTTTTTGGATATTGAAGCATCTAGGGTTTGTAAACCCTAGCAAAGTTTGAACTAAGAAAACCCTAGGGACAAAACCCTAGGTCTAATAGTTTTCGTTGAAAGAAGCCCTAGCTCTTGAGAATGAGAGTAATGACATCATGCTGATGTGAAGTCTAGGATGATTACAATAAGTACAAGAATAAGAGGTGTTGAAAAGTGTAACTAGGTTTGGTCTTCAAAATGACATGTAATTGTGAATAATGAAGAGAAGAAAAATAAAATTATTGTAATACTTGCTTCATGGGTTTCATGAGCCAGAGATTTTATTTTTGGATTTGTCATTATAGTCAGAATCAATGTCATGCATAACCCTTCTTGGGCATGAAAATAATGTATATGAGTCTATAGAATTGTCATAAAGCCCTCTAAGGACAAGCACTAGGTTCTTCTTCAAGCCGGCCTCAAGGAATTACTCAAGTCGGCTCAATAATAGTCACACATCTTCACTAGTTCAGGTCGGCTTATTTTATGGACAAACTACTATATATACCCATGGACACTTCGCATAAATGACAGACAATACAATTTAGATCTCTTTGAGTTTTCGGATGAGGAGAACAAAAGTACAGTTCGAATTTCTGAGTTTTTTGGATGGGTAAACAGAGATACAGTTCGCATGAACCACAACAACCTTCTCGGCATACCTATTGCGGATCACAGTGAAGATGATGAACAAAGTTTCGGTGTCATGTTACAATTATGGTTTAGTGCTTTTCATGTGGAGATTTCGGTACAATCACAGTGATATAATCTCAGTGAAATCATAGTAAAAGGTCTCTGTGCTACATCAGTGCTATCTCATGAAAAAGGACTTGATTCCCTCACAGAAGTAAGGTCTTGGTATCATAACAACGAGGAGGTCTCACTATAAATATCTTGATGTGAAAACAATGATAAGATCTCAGTGACAATGTTTTGATGATCAGAAGATCGAAGAGGAAGAGAAGACAATCAAGAGAACTAATGTCTTGGTCTTGGAGTGGCTACTAGGTCAAGGGTCTTGGTCTTGGCATTTGTCAATTGGAACCTCTATAAGAAGAATTTGTCTGTGTTTTCCTCTCAAAGGGTGAGAGATTTTGGCCCTGGCTCATAGCCTACATGCTGTGTCTCCTGTCTATTTGTATTTATGCATTGGTTACTGTTTGATGAAGACGAACACTAATAAACTAAGAAGAAGAAGATCCTAATCTAAAGAAGTAAAAAGCATTCACAAACAATCACTAATGAAGAGAAATCACCTAATGCTAATGCCCTTGATTTCTCAACAAGAGGGAGCTAATTCTCTTCTCAAAAGATAAGTACTCTACATCTCCTTTCTTTGATTGCTACTGTTGCTATTGTCTTTATCTCTAGATAATATTTTGTCTATACACTTTGTGTAATTGTATTTATTCTTCCATATCCTCATAAAGTTTGCAGGTCAATGATAAGAGATGCCTAGGCTTTGACAACAAAAGAAAGAAATAAAAGAACGTAGCAAAGCACAAGAACTTTCTCGAATTATGTAAGACCATGAATGCCAAAAAAAGAGATCAGTTTGAAGTATGCATTAGAGAATTCAAAATCTAGCATCCACCAAATCACAGCATGGAAGCAAGCTGGCTCTCCTATTAAGAGGGAAAGGATCATGTTAAGATGATTGCCTCAATTAGAAAAGTTACCCTAGATTTTGAAGGAGCCTCATGATTATAGAAGACCTCATATTTTGGGAAAGGACACATGAATCAAAGGAAAAAATATTGACTTCAGAAGGAGCCAGAAGCAAAATTTGACATGAAAGATCTTACACTACAACTTGGGACTTGAGGATACATCGTCTGGGTTGGCAGTGCTGATGATGAGTAGAGATACTACTGATGGTTGGGATCTGATATGGTTTCTTGGAAGAACACGAAGCAGGATTTTTTTGCACTGCGAAGGCATAAGATATGGCAATTTGTACAATTAGCTGTGAAGTAGTTTGGCTCCATTTGATGAACTGTTTGATGGCATGTTGAATTCGACTGTGATACCTTGTATTGATCTAAGTTTTATGAAGATGGGCAGAGAACCCAAAAGGTAAAATCACACTATGATTAGAAGCAGATAGGAGCCGAGAAGCTACAATGGATCTCCACAAATGAACACGTAGCTGATGTAAGGGAAGTATGAGTACTTCTGAGTCAAGCTTGGGCTTGTGGATTACTCCTCCCAGGTTGAGAGGGAGTGAGGATGGACACCTAGTTCTCCATGTGTCATGTATTGTGACCAAGACTAACTATTGTAAGTCAATTACAGGAACATGGATAGGGAGAATAGTGGATTGGATAAGCATCTTGGACAAACATTGTTGTGTAATGTACTGTGATTAGGACTAACAACCGTAAGTCAAGTACATGGACTTGGTTAAAGAATAGTCTGGTGGACTGACATTTCCTTGTGATTAGGAGGAAATGGTCTTGTGGAGGACATACTTTGGTGAACCTAGGTGGAGTATGTGCCTTGGGAGAGGAGGTACGTTGTCTTATTGAATGCCTCCCAACATTTTGCTCTGATCTAGTGGAGAGATAGAGCTTACTTGTCAAGGCCTTGGTATTTTGACAACGCTGGTTATGATGATGTTATCATCAATGATGCTTATCAATCTTGATCTTTTCTTATACAAGTCTTAAACTTGAGAATATCCCGATGAGTTATTATGAATACCTCCCTAGGTAAGAGGAAGTGTTGAAATTGTAACTAGGTCTGGTCTTCATAATTATGTTTTTGTAAAGAAGTAAAAAAGAATTTATTCAAGACGAAAAGAAAATGATTCTTATCATGTCCCATTTGGACATCTTCAAAAAGAAAGAAATAATTTTTTTTATGTATCTTTTAGTCAAACTCCATTTGTCAAGTCGACCCTCTGGATGTCAAGTCGGCTTGCTTAAGAGAGGCACCCTTTCACATGAACAAAAAGGCTATATATATATACCTATTCTTCCTCCTCCAAACTTCGAAAATCTAAGGCAACTTGTGTATCACATCTGTGGCATAACAAGAGGCATTTCACATGGCACATCTAAAGCATAACAAAGGCATTTCGTATGGCATAACAAAGGCACATTTGAGGCACAACATAGGCACTTTGCATGGCATAACATAAGCACTTCACATGGTATATTTTTTGCAGTATCAAACACATTTTTGAGACAGTTTGTACACCCTTTCTAAGGCACTTATCTTCTGTGGTATGCAAGTTATATGTGGAACTAGGTTCCTAAGACATCTGAGCTATCTATAGCACTATGTTCCTATGGTATCTTAGCTATCTGTGGCAGTTCATATGAATTTTTTGAGGCAGTATAAAGGACAAACAAGAAGCATATCTTGGATAGATTTATGGCAACATTTTTATGGACTAAGTGTTTTCATGGAGGGCTGACTTGGCATTTGAGAGACTAGTTGTTACTATGACTTGGATTTTTCTTGTTGACAAAAGTTTCTATAAGGAAAGGTTTGCTAGGTTTTTCCTCGGCCACTGTCCCAATCTTTGGTGTCTCCTGCCTCTTGTGCACTATGATCTCTGTTTTTTCTTTATGTTTTGAATGTGTAATTGCTTGATGATATAACTTAATGAAGTAAATGCTACAAGGATATATATATATATATATATATATATATATATATATATATATATCAACCACAAGTAATTATCATGATAAGAAATCTTAGCTTGCAGTCATATTTTAACACCACATACCTCTTGCCATAGTGAATTACACCCTCAAGTATTTGACATATGCTTGGTAGCTATCCAATGAATTGTGATTCACAAGATACATTAGGGAACTGATTCACTACATATATAGGGAGACATCAACTAAATTAGACTCTAAATAAATAGCTTGATATTAATAAGATACATCAGGGAACCAATTGATTTCCCGTACAAAGAAGGATCTGTTGGGTGTGGAGCCTGATTATCTTGTTTATTTTGTATCACAGCATTGGACCCCTGTACCTTAATGGGGTGGCAATGCCGCTTGTAATTAAACGCTGCCTGGGGGGTCCAAGGGGGGGCGGCTGCGACTTTATGGAGCCCCCCCCCTGGCGGGGCTTTTTGAGGGCAGCGCCCTCGAAGCTAAAAACAAATGTAAAATTGCCTTGTAAAAGTATAGTAATTTCTAGTCAATCTGGGCCGTTCATTAGGCAGATGATATGACGGTAGAATTTATGTTTAGTTTAGGGTTTTTTGCCCTAGAAGGCAACCTCTCTTTTGTATGAGGGTATTGTATTGCGACTGTGTATTGTATGTGTATTCTCAGAGCGAGAAACAAATAGGGATACTGTGAGAGAGAACATAGGATATTACAGCGGATCTGATGTAGGTTGTGTCTCTTCATTTTGTTGGATAATAGAAAGGAAGGACTGGCTGTTCGGGGTGGACGTAGCCCAAACTGGGTGAACCACGTATATCTGTGTCTCTCTGGTTTTATGTGTTTCTTGTGTTTGTGTTTCTGCATATATATTTTATGTGTTGCATTGCTCTGTAATATATAATTTTCTAACAGGATCAACCAAATTAGAATCTAAATCCACATGTTGGTATTCACAAGATGCATTAGGGAATCAATTAATTGCCTGTGCAAAGAAGGATTGATCAAATCAAATCTAAATGCATAGATAATTTTAGATTTGATATCGTAGGAGTGGCCAAAGGCTTGCAATGAAGCATATGAAATCTCCTCAAAATCTCCATTGTGTACTTATTCAAGGGAGTCTTCACTTGTACCTTGCCTAAATCAAATTCATTGGCCAAGTTCTTGCAACATACGATGAGCTTGTTAGAATTACCTATAAGAATCATGTCGTCTACATACTTAACCAAGACAATTAGAGCAAATTTATCATATAAATAATAGGGACTTGGGATTTGCAAAAGTCTTAGAGAAACCCAAGTTCAATAAGCATTCATCAATCCTTAAGTACCATGCATGTGGTTCCTTCTTTCGCTCATAAAGGTTTTCTTCAATTTGCATACATGGGTATCTCACCCTTTCACCTCAAAACTTCTCGATTGGTTAATGTACACTTCCTCTTCGATCATACCATTAAGGAAAGCAATCTTCACATCCATTTGGTATAAGGCGAATCAAAGCATGATGCAAAAGACATGATGGCCTTGATAGAAGTACACCTTACAATTGGAGCACAAATATTATCATAGCCAACTCCCACTTTTTGGGAGAACCCTTTGTTTTTGAATTTACCTTTATACTTCTTTATGCTCCCATTAGTTGCATGTTTAATTTTGAACAACCACCTAGGTTTTTCCGTTGGTCTTGGAGCAATCTCTTCGACATCATTCTTCATAATGGAGTTATACTCCTTAGTCATGGCATCTTTCCATGCTTGCCTAACAATTGCCTCTTCAAAGTTGGGAGGCTTTTTATCAATGAGAGAAGACATTAGTGTAACATAAGTAGGAAATTTCTTAGGGGGGTGACACACCCAAAAGGAATGCTTTGGCGCTCCCATTTGTTCTCGTGCCTCTTGTAGAGTCTGAGAAAGCCATCTTAATTCTTGGGTTGAACTAGATGGCAAAGGGGCAATTGTTCCTTGATTGGAACATTGCTCATTTGAATTTGATTTGCATTTATCCACATGTCATGCTTTGCAACAAGCTTTTCTCCCTCCTGAACCTCTGTGGGAGTCCCCTGAGACTCAGAGGATGGATCATCCTCATCATACTCTTGATGCTTGAGGGTTCAAGTTTAGTGCTCTTCTTGTTTAGAACATGATGTAAACAAAACAACCAAAGACACCAAAATGTGATCCCTAAGGCTTCTTATGGTGTCTTTTCCTTAAATATACTATGAGGACATCAGTTCAAAATGTGAACCATTGTGTTGCATGCCTTTGCTCCTAAGTTGCACGAAACCGGGAAACGGAAATGAGTTTTTGAAACGAGAAGCGATACAAAACACGACCTCCTCAAATTTTGGAAACGGGGAAACGCGGTATATATATATATATAATTTAAATTTATATTAGAATTTAGGACATTTAAGAAATTTTATGTGAAATCATAAAAGTTAAAAATACACATGATAAATCATAAATTCAAAGCATAAACTATTACAAGTTACAACACATTTACTCATGAATGATCATGGATAACAGACACGTAATGAAAATAGAAATATCGGAATATCCAAAACCAACCTTTATTATATATCAAAATCTCAAAATCAACCTTTATTATATATATGAGGCTGCGAGTACAATAAAGTCAAAAGACTAATACTCATTATCAGAATCCTCATCAAATATAGTAGTAGAAGCATGCTCAACAATGGATGGTGTAGTTGGAGAAGATGTTTGGCCAATTCCACTTCTATGATCTTGGTCCTCAATATTCAAGGCAACAAGAGAGAGATCCAAATCAAGATTTTCTGGATCCACATCCCATTCCTTAGAAGGACCATTCCCATATTCTGGACCCCTACGAGATGCAAAGCGAAGGTTAGAGTGCACATAAACAAGATCCTCTGCCTTTTGTGAGCCCAACTTGTTGCACTTCACAGAATGAATAAAACCATAGGTGCTCCAATTTCTTTCTGCTGATGAAGAGCTTGCCACTTGTGAAAGGAGGCGAATGGCAAGGTTTTGTAAATGTACACCATTTGCTCCATGACAAATTCACCACCTAACTGGATTCATGGTGCTTCTCTCTTCCAAAGATGATATATCTAAATAATCATCTATTCCTGCAGCAAAACTGGCAAATTCTTGTTTCACCTCACTGTGTAGATGAGCTGGAAAAATTCTCATAAGGGATTTTTTCACCCCACTAGCCACCTCTCTATCCTTATGGGGTGCCTTCCTCTTCCCATTGCTTTGATCAATAAGTTCCTCATCATAAAATTTTGGGTTCAAGGCATGTGCTAAAGTATGCAATGGAGTGATGAAATTGTTCCACCTATCAACAATGATTTTCTTGATTAATTCAGCAAAATTATCATCTACAAACAAAAGCTGTGGAGACTCTTGTGAAATGATTTCCATATTTTTCTCAACCATGGAATCCATGCCATCATATACCTCTCCTAAGAAAGGTTGGTCAGTATCAACATTTCAAAGAAACTAAAATGCAGGGGTTGTGAACATTAGCAAGAAATCTATCTTGCTCCACCAATCCTCATCAAGGCACAATCTACGCACAGTAGATCCCCGCTCTGAATCTTCCTGTCTCCACTCAGCCCAACGTTGACTCACCGCCATAGACACTAATGCTTGCTTAACCTCAACAAGGTGACACAACATTATGAAGTTTGAGGCATATCTTGTCTTAGCAACTTTTAACAACTCCAATTTGGAGTACTCTTGAAATATTGCTTGAGACTGGTGGTGGTTGGTAATGAATTTAACAATTTCCCTTACTTCCCCTGTGAGTTCCTTTATCCATGGAACTTTATTGTCTATCTCCTCTAAGATCAGATTCATATTATGGACAATGCAAGGTGTCCAAAAGATGTAGTCATACTTCCCCTCAATAATCAAACCTGCAACTTTGTATACTGGTGCATTATCTGTGATAACTTGCACCACCCTGTTAGGACCAACTTGTTTAATAGATTTGATAATAACATCAGCAATAAATTGTGCATCTTTTACCTCTCTCGAGCAGTCTTCCGCCTTTAGAAACATTGCTCCTTTTGGTGAAGTGGCAATGATATTTATCAATGGTCTACGCCTTGTATCTGTTCATCCATCTGAGACTATGGTAACCCCAAATCTACTCCAAGAAGAACGAATTGGTGATAATATATCCTCCACAAGATCCTTCTCATTTTTGAGAAGCTGGGTTCTAACTTTCTCATAGTTGGCCCCCTTGTACCCTTGAGGAGCTTTGTTGACTTCCCTTATCATATCTTGCCAGTAAGGAGAGCGAACAACATTGAATGGGAGACCACATGCATAGATGCACCGAGCCACTCTGGAATCAACTTCTTCTCTTCCTTGCACATTCACCAGTTTAGCAATTCTGTTATCTTGAACTGTATCGGATGCCCCTCTGGATGGTGGTTGTTCTGGTTGTTGAGTGCCTCTCCTCTTCCTTGCTTCAACTACAATCCTTGGCTCAATGTTTGCTAGATTTTTAGCTTGACTAAGATCATCATGCTTTCTTTTAATTCCATCAGCCTGATCTTACTCTCTTTGATATTCCCTCCTTGCCACAGGGTCTGATGTTTTTGTGCAACCTGCAATCCCTTGTCCTCCTCCATGCAAAAGATGTGCCTTCACTCTTGGGTAAGAGCCCTTGTAAGAATTATTGCAAAGATTACACCGCCATTCCCATGAGCCACCACCTCCACATCTTTGCAGCTTCTCAACATGCCTCCAAAGAGGATAATATTCAGCCCTTGGGTTGACCTTGGGGTTTGCACTTGAACCTTGGATGGAAGCCATTGCTACAAAAAAATAAAAAAAACAAATCTGTAAATAAAAAACGTTTTTTTTTAATTTGGGTAGCATAAACCCTTGAAAAATAGACGAAACAGTGGGAAAAAACCAAGAAATTGAATGTTTCTTACCCAAATTAATTTTGTGTAGCTGAAGCTACCCCAGAATGCCAGAAAAAACAAGAGAAATATGGCTGTAGCTGAGCCAAAAACCAAGAATGTCATAGCTGGAAACTTCGCACTCCAAATCTGCTTTTGAAATCTCTTTCTCTTGCTGCTGAAATCTCCTTTGCTCACTGGTGAAAACACCCTAGCTGAAGCACTACTCTCTTCCTCCTTTCTCCTCGCCAAAATCGCTCTTCTCCAAGTGAAACAACTTGCTCAATTCGTGTGATGAGAGAATTAGGCGAATCATCTTTTTATAAGTTTAGAAAGCCATCTAGAAGCATCCAAGAGACAAACAAAACAATTAAAATAATATTAGATGGCACGAAAACCGAAAAAATAAAAAAAACAAGTTAAAACGCTGCTAGAAAAGGAAACGCGATCGTACGGTCGGGAAATGCGTTTTCAGCCGTACTGGCAATGTTTTCCGTACGGGAAACATACCAGTACGGTCGGAAACGCGTTTCCCGGCCGTACGGTACACATTTCAGTGTTTCCGTTTTGTTTTTTTTGAGAAACGGGCCCTAGACCCACGTTTCCTGCAACTTAGCTTTGCTCAAACATATGGCAAATCCAAATCATGGATCGTGGCTTTGGTTGTCTCTTTCTCTTTGCAACCCCATTCTATTGTAGGTTGTAAGGTATTTTTGACTCCCTCTTTATCTCTGCATCTTTACAAAAGGTATTGAAGTCTTTGGAGGTGTAGTCTCGACTCTCCTCCATTGTTGGACAAAAGCACCTTCATCTTTTTTCTTGTTTGATTCTCCACAAAAGATTTAATCTCCATGAACTAGTTGAAAACTTCATTTATAGTCTTAATAAAGCAAATCTAGGTCTTTATTGAAGAATCTATATTAAAGGAGACATAGTACAAACTACTTATTAGTGAAGTTTGATACATTGGTCCTGTTGCCACCCAATCTAGCAGGCTTGCCAAAGTCTTGCAAGCTGCTAATATGGCACACACATAACACGTGCCCACTGTCATCTCAACATGAGTCCCCACTCCTTAAGCCCAACTCCTACTTGAATAGCTATGGGAGGATTTCCTATAATAGATGCTCCACCCAACAATTAGTAGACTAGTGCCTTGAATGGGGTCTTGGGTGAAGAGAGGAGTTAGTTATGATTTATTTAACTGATTTGGAAATGTTATTTATGCAGAAAAGTAATGCAGACTAGCAAGGAATTTTCCTCTAAACTCAAGATATTAAACATGTAAATAAGCTCAAAAGAGTAAATAATTAATGACTTACCAAATATATAAGTTTTCCTTGATATGTACCTTTGGTAAGGGGCTATTTTGTGTATTTCTGTTTGCTGTCCTATGATTGCAAATATGGAAATAATATGAAAACACAAAAAACAACAGAAAAATCTCTTTACAGGGCCAACCAAAAGTGCCTACACCTCTAGATTGGTAACCTAAGGGCGGGGGAAGTTAGGACACAAATATATGTTAAATTCATTCTTCGTAGCTTCAAATTTGCACCAAATCTGCATTTCCAACAAGTTGGAAACTTGTTACAAAGATCTAGGGGTCAAATCCCTAGTGTGTGAAAACTTAAAATACTATTCCAGCCTATAAATTGACTTTCTAATGACTGGAATAAGCTAAAAATAGTCCTAGAATGATGATATAAACTTGAATAATAAATCTGAACTAATGCAACGGTTTTAATGATAAATACTTACTTGGAAGATGCCCTTGTACCTTGAATTTTGTCAGATCTGAAGTATTTATGGTTGTAAAATAATGCTTATCTTGAAATTCAGCTCAACATACCTTGTGAAATGTGTGTTTGAAAGTCCAAAACAAGGTATATCTTACCCTTGGATAAAATCTAAATATTATGGCTTAAACTCCAAGTGTTAACTATATAATCCTTAAGATAAAATTCAGAAAAGTGCAAGCTAGTATTTTATTTTAATAAAATATAAAATAAAAAGATTTTGGTTTTTTAAATAGGATGGTTGTTGAGATATGTTTACCTTAGCCCAATATTCCCCTCAAATGCTGGGTTGCGAATCACAAATACTTTTAGTTGACATTGCACTTTGGATAATGAGATGAGTTTGGAGTAGAGAAGACTATGTCGCTCCCACCTTTGTCTAATATAGCGCCATAGGTTTTTTGATCCAACTAGGAGTGACTTCTAGTGACGTGTCTTCGATCCTTGGGTTGCTTATGTAGTTAGAAGAGATATTCACATAGTTGAAGATTTCCTCGATAAGGGTTTGTCCAACCAATGGATCCAATAACTCCGACCTACAACAAGGGAGATAACAAAGAATAGTCCCTTGGTTATTCCCTCCATGTGGCTATGTAGCCTCTTAATGAATCACCCCTCCAATTGTTGTGTAACCTGTATTTTTTGAGTTTATTTTATTTAAAACTATTACAACAAAAGCCAAGAAAGAATAGAATAGAAAAATTCAACCCACAAATTGTACACAAGATGTTTGCAAAGCGAAAGTTCTATTACGACATTTGATCTCATAGTTCAACAACAACTGGAATGAGAGGAGGGACTAGCCTACTATAAATTCTTTAGTAATGGCTAGGTGGACCTCACTCTCAAAATAATATTTTTACTTGTCATCCATAGCCTAGAGACTAAGCAAATTCAAGATAAAATATTTTTATTATATTGTTTAGCCACATGAGGAGTTCGACTCGACTTGAGTTGACCCTTGGAAGTGCAATGTTCCTTTTGATTTGACCTCAAAGAGGTAAGAAATAAAGAATAATAGCCTAATGTTCAAATCAAGATGACCCAATGTCTAGATGAGGTGGTTTGACTTGCTTTTCTTGGTTTGATGTGGTCCATAGATACTTGACTTGGTCCAAGGAAGTTCGATTGGGTTGAAAGGAAAATGACTTTGCTTTGCAATGGCCAAATTTTTCTTGCTTGGGGTGCAAGGTTCCATTTTGAGCCACAACTAACTCAACATCCCATTGACCTCTAATTGCTAGTAGAAGTGGCTTGATTTGGTCCATGAGGTTAGATCTCCAACGCCTTGGCTTCTTTTGGCTTGGTTGCTTGATTATTCGTGGGATCTTTCACCATCTTCAACATTCCACTAGCCACAATGGCTAGTTTGACCTCTGCGCCATCTCTCGACTCCTCACGTGAGATTTAATGAAGACTTTATCATGCATGGAATGTGGATCTCCAATGCCCTAAGGAATTTGAGGATTCTACCACTTGGGTTCATTGTTATCAGAATTGGATCGGAATTGGTGAAACCAATTGCCCTGACCATTTTAATGCCCAAACTAGTTCGACTGGTGGCACAAAATTGGAAAAGGTCGGTTTGGTATCGATTCGACTGGTACATTGTAGCCAACGTCTCTTCGAACAAATTATTATTTTTTAAACAATGATTTATGAGTAGGTAGCCTAATATTCAACCCTAGGGCCTGTTACCCACCACCAATGGATGACCCCATAGGAGAAATTTTCTCCCAGATTTGTCTTCAGCCGACAACCAACAACCCCTTGACAACCACTTGATAGCTTTGATGTGTGAGCCATCCATTGTGTAACCTCGCTCATTTGTCATGATCGTATGTTTGAATGTTGTTGAGTATTGATAGCTTGGGAGGTACTCCAAGCCCTAGGGTTCATGGTTTAGAGGTTGGAGCACTACGAGAGTCACTTGTGGGCTTGGAACCCAAGTTTGGGGTTTTTCACCCATCGATGTTTGGGCCAAAAACATGGAGCATTTTGGACATGTGATGGATGGAGATGACAGGAGGGCGTTTAGGAGAATCCAACGCAACAAGAATCGCTGAATTTCAAGTTGTCTACGATGAGATATGGATTTTTGAAGATAATGGTGGGTTTTTGGACAGTCAAGTCATGTTAGGCTTAAGGTAAACTTGTCCAAAAGACACGTCTCTTCAAGAAATTCGTGGAGCCCTTATATTGGTATAAATATAAGGTGATGGAAGTCATTTTAACTCATCTCAAGTGCAACAAATACAGAAAACACTTCATTTGAAGCTGGCCGCAGGCTTGGAGGACAAGACGTGGGAGCAAAGGGGTTGTTTTAGCATAGTTTTTATCTCGTTACAGGTCTGAACCATTGCAGGAGGAAGGCCACCGCTTCAAGTAATTTTCTGGGCTTGTTTTGATGTTGGTTGTGGGTGGACAAACCTCTTTGAAGGCAGCTGCAGCCCTGTACAGGTGTTAGGAGGAGGGTCGAGGTCTCACTTTAGGGAGAAGGAGGGTTGTAAGCCTGAACAGTGGGCTAGAAACAACCCTTCACCTCAGTGTATGGGAGAAGCTCATTAATTAAGGACAACTGTAGCTGTAGGAGAGCTTTGGAAGCATTTGGAGGAGGCTACTAAGGACTGTTAGCAGCCTTAACCAGGCAACCAATAACTACAACAGTGCACCAGTCCATGAATGGAAGAATAAGGTATGTGATGAAGTGTTAAATTGTTTTTGCTGCTAGGTGGATGGTCCATGTTTGGACAGTTTGTGCAACCTGTGGTAGCCAATTGGAAGGGTTGACTTGGGTGGTTAGAAACCCTCTCCTAGGAGCAGATTCTACAATGAGGTAGTGGGGGCCTTCCGATTGGTGGAGGGCAACATGTAGGTAGCCCAAAGTAGCCCTAGAGAAGCAAACAAGAAGGACGTAGACTGTTGCGTGATTGGGTGAAGATTGGAGCCTAATGTGTAGCTCTTTGATGGACGAAAGAAGCTACTAGATTGGTAGATTGGAGCTCAGGTATTGGCTAGCCTAGAGGAACAGATTGGATGAGATCGTGTTCATTGTAGTAGAAGTGACTTGCAGCATGATAGGTGGTAGACCTCTTGGAGTCTCTATGTGTTGTTTCTTAATGGACTAAGGGGCAGTTAGAGAGCAAATCGGAAGCGAAGAACCGACAGGATGAGATATGACATAGAGGTTGTGATTGTGCACTAGAGCAGTGAGATTGTCATTGTATTGTGTTTTCTTGTACTTGTGAATATTTGAGGGCCATTATCCCTAGTACGGGAGCCCTAGACTGTTGTATTAGCTGTTGATAATATAATGAAGTTGGGTTATATATATTGTTGTTATTGTTCTTAACGTGATTGGTTTATTGCATTATATTGTTCCGCTGTGCTAAGTAGCTTTGTTGATATTTTTGGTTTGGTAGCGTCAAAGATTTTAAGATTCTATCCTAGACACTAGGGTCGTGGAAATTCAACAAAGGTGGGCCATCCAATCCTAAAGGTATGATTTTTCATTATGTAATTGGGTGTTTATGCTTGTTTTCCTTGGGCACACTTGGGCATGGATTACTGGGAGACTTGGAAGAAGGAAGGGCTTTGATTGTTCTTTTGTTCCCTTACCTTAACTAGGTGGTTAATCCTAAATCCTAGTCCTGTGGGATCTCCTTTATTGGCTATTAGCTTTAGGAAGGGAACTACATGGGAAACCCTAATTTTGGTTGCGTGGTCCTGCTTCCCGACGCCATATATCTTGCTCCCCTCCTCTCATACAAGCCCTTTTCACATTTTCCTATCTGTGTCCACATTTGTCCATTGGGTCCACAAGGTGTTAACATCCCCTTCCCATTGCCCACACCTTTGTTCGGGCCTGGAATGATGCCTCGAAGGTTGATGCAGCTGAAAAAGGAAGTTAAAAGCATAATATGGCCACATACAATAGGAAATGTACCACAAAATGCAAAAGATGGCCGGGAAAATAAAATTTAGCATGTGGGAAAAAGCCAAGCATGAGCTCTACCCCCTATCTTTATGGCCATCACCTTGGTTCCTAGGGCCCCTATGAGTGCCCCCTGTATCATTAAGGAATGTCCCAACCCCTGCTGGGCGATGAACTGCCCCACCTTGAGGGGGTAATCGTTGCTATATCTTACACATCATGCTCTCATCCCCTAGAGCCTCGAGCAGTAAAATAAAGGAAAATCAATAAAAGGCAAAATGCATATGAAGTTGGGTGGAAAAACAAAGGCGGGGGTAACTCATGTACTGTGATTACTCCCTCCTACATTCATATACCCTGGTATGGGCTCTCCTCATCATAGCTACCCTTTTACCATGGCATGTGGCTTGGAGCCTTCCCTTTGTCTCCATTCTGTTCCATCATTATTTCACATGACACCTGCCATTTGAAGGATGTACCTTGGACATGTCATTCCCTTAGAGGTTGAAACCGCCTAAAGGGTCCTTCATTAGCCACCTACCAAGGGAGGTAACGCTATTACATGTTCAAAACCCCAAATTTGGAAGGGAAGCCCACTATGAAGTTCTCATTTTTTCCCTTGATTAACAAGCTTATTTACTCAAATTACACTAATGAATCATTGCATTTGAAGGTGAGGAGACACATTGGATCTTATATAGGATTGCAAGTGGGTTTTCATCTTGGATTTGGCCTCCCTATATTGGATCCAAGCCCTCCAGAGGATCACAATGGCATTTGTAGGCTGAGCGTTAAGAGCCATGGGCCTCCATTCATGTAAAACATTGATTGCCACACCATGGGCTTCTTCAACACCACCATTTTCTTGTTCGTGCCTCAATTATTTGAGAGGATGATGCACTTGGACCATGTTGCCCCAACTGGCTACACATTGCACCTAACACTTGGCCCAGAGAAGGTTATGTCTTTCCTAGGGAGACATGGGAGGGCATGTGTCATCTTCTAGCCCTCATTGATGGAGCATCGAATTGATTTGATTTTGAGCCAGTTGGAGATCCATGAGACCCATTTTGGAGCCCCAAACCCAAAATAGGGGTCCCAGAGATGTTTTGCAGCATATGACCCTCTTCATCATGATTTTTGAGGTTGCCACGTTTTTAGCATAAGAGGCCTTCACGCTGCCTCTCTAGGCCTCCACGCATGCATGACATCAACCTTGCGTGGGCTTTGGAGAGAAATAAAATAATTTTTAAAGCTATCATGGTTGGATTGTAACCATGGGTGGGTTACTTAGCACATTAAGTATGTTAGAGGGGCTTTGTCATATGTAATTTGAACTCATAACATTTGTATAAATAGTTGAGAGTTGAGACCTATTCTCATCTCATACCATCATACTTGGGATTTTCGCATACCTCATTAGAGAGTTTAGACCCGCAATTTGGAGATGATTTGGATGTTTATCAATGAATTTTGATGTTTGGATCATTTTCGCTCTCTCTCATGGAGCCTCGAATGTCTTGTTAATGGATGGATATATTTCACATTGTCTTGTAAGTGCTCTTTAATGATGTATTTATGATTTTCACTAATGTCTAATGCATGGAATATTGTCTCTTGCTGAAATTTTGTCCTAATTATTGAATATTGTTCTAGAATTGTAATCTTGAGAAATTTTGCATGTGTTATTCATTGATGATGTGAAAAGAATGTTCCTAGTGGATACTAAATATATTTAATCCATGAAACTTCATTAACTTGAATTGAAGAGGGTAAATGCTTGAAGGGGTAGTTAGGGTTTCCTCTTTAGGCCTCCTCGAAGGATGATTTGGTCAAATCAAAGTTCCCATGACTTCAACCTCCCAATGGTCTAGGCACTAGTCTTGCCCCTTGGTGATCACTCTTAATTTTTCTCCACAAAATTCTTTTTCTTTCTTCGTCCCTTTAAGGGTAAGGAGGCTCATCTAGGGCCTGGTGCGAATTCCAATAGAGGAGAAATTTTTGAGTTTGTCTTGGATAGAAATCTTCCTTTGTGTCTCCTCTAAAGGTGCTCAAGTTTTGGTGGAATTCTCGTAGTGAATTCTCCATAAATTTTGATGCCCTAGTTATCACATCAAGAGGGACACCTAGAGGCTAATCCTTCAACTTAGGGATTCTTTGAAGGCAATCTCTTTAGTAATTGGTGAAGTAAATCATTAATTGCCTTTTCTCTCTCCTACCTTGACCTTGGATTAACATATATATCATGTTAAATTTCAACCCTAGGTCTCGTGTAGTTTATTTTCGAAGGGTTTTTTCGTGGAAAGTCTAAATAGCTTCTCCCAAAGCTTGCACTTTTGTTGAACCTTTCCATTGAATGAGCTACCTTGCCTCACTTTAAACCTATCATTGATACATATATCACAAGTGAGTTCTACTGGGACTCCTCTTGTCGGTGAAAATCCGAGAAGAGTAGGGGACTTAGGCTGTGGTGATAGTGGGCCTATGTCCCAGGTGTTGTTGTGCCCTCTAGCTTTTGCCTAGTCACAAGGCCTGATAGTTTGTGCAACAATAGGGCCCTCTAATGCTATATAATTAATGGTAATGTTAAATTCTTAAAGTAAAGTGAACCTTCTACTTAAATTTTTAACATTACTTTTAATTGTTTTATGACGTTTGAGTGATTCCAACCTCATTGGATTTCATATGGAGAAAGTAGAATTTTAAATTCCACTCAAAATCCAATAGACTTAACTATTTTTAGGATTTTAGGATTTTGGGGGATTGTAGTGTTTCCATTTGATTTTGTTGCGTATGAGGGTATGGAACAAGCATTTAATGAAGAGAACCAAGCCCTCTGTGTACCTTGATGTTAGTGGCATTGATTGTTGAAATCCTCTATCATGACCCTAGTAAAAATATACCCATTACTCAAACAAAATTTTGATTTTCATTTGACATGTTAAACTTTTTCTATCATATTTTAATGCTTGACATCGATGATGAGGATCCCAATATAGGCTATGATTTTCATGATATATAGATATTTGTTGTAGCATGCTTTTTTCTTTTTGACACTAGAGGCCATCTAGAGCCTCTTTTTTGATGTAATTTTGGTTCAAAGATCTATTGCACTAAGTGCTATTTTGGTTATATGCTCTCTTGCTATATATATGAGAAATTTTGCATATTTGTGTATAAATGGTTTGGATTCATATGGATGCACATGAATATATATGTTTTTCTTTAAATTTGAATGTTTTATGTATTTTTAGGTTAACCAGTTTTTTGGTTTGATTTTTTTTGATCCTGGACTGGCTCTTGGTTCAGGGTTTGACTAGTTCGATGACCGATTCATTGTTGACAACATTGCTTGGGGTTTGTTCGATCAATTTTGTAGAGAACTTTTATCTAAATATCGTCTCTTCATGCCAAAATTTGACCTTGTTTTGCCATTTGGAACCCCCATCCGTCATTGGATCACCTTTGATTGCTATTTTTTGAGTGATGCCTTCATCTTTTGCAAAAATTTCCATGTGGCATGTCATCTATATTTTATTCTGAGCAATTTGAGACCAAGTTGACTTTTTTACTTCGGGGACGAAATGCATTGGGAAACATGATTCGCTGAGAATTGTGAGATTTCCATGTTGAGAAATGTCTGGTAAATACTGCAACAAGGCCAAGGATGCATGTTGACTCTATGATACATGACCATGTGGTAAGAGATATGTATGCACGACATGGGTTGGATTGGCCCCAACAATTGCAATCACACCTACATAACTAGATGCTCCTATAAACCATGAGTTCCAATGTGATCCACTCCAAGTCTTCCAATCCTATCAAGGACGAAAGGAGCTAAAAGTGGGAACCAAGGGGACCGGCCATGGTCTACCGTGATAGGCCTAGAACACCCTAATACAAAAACTCACATGGCCTATGAGGCTTTGACTTGTATCCTTGGGCTTACGGTGGCATTATGCAAAGTGAAGAAATGTCTGTATGTACCCTTGTTGAAATGAGGGGTAACAGTTCCACATGCATCTAAATGGATTAGATCAAGAACCTCTCTTCATTTATGCTAATTGCGAAAGTATTCTTCACATGATTGCTAAGTACAAAACCCTTGCACACTCTAGTTTTTTTCAATCTTGAATTTTGGCAATCCTTGCACCATATTCTTGAAGATAGGAAGTGCAACATAGAGTAGGTGACCAAATTGCTTGTGCCATAGCTTGCACAACTTGTCATTGTCATGCACTAAAGCATCATGTTTTATTGGATCGATATGCAGCTTGTAAAGGCGACCTTCTTGCACTCCTTTGGCAAAAAATCGACCATGTTCATGGTTGCCATCTCTAAAGATGATTTCTTGATCATTAATCTCAACCACACCCTTCAGATCTATCATTGATGAAATTGAAAGAATATTGTTAGTCAAACCATGATCATACTAAACATCGTGTAACTCTAGAACAAGACTTGAAGCCATGCGAAAGGGGACATCCCATTCTGATAATTGGATAAGTGGTATCATTGCTAATGCCACTTTTTCCCATCCTATGATTCTTGAAGTTTGTAGAAAGCCTTCTTGTTGAAGGTCACGTGTTTGGAGGCTCCATTGTCAACATACCACCCTACCCCATAAATGGTGTTAGTAGAAAGACGCAAAACCATGGAGAAAGTGGTCTTAAGCTTGGATGATAACTCATCCCCTTTGGCTGAAGCTTCTACACTCCCGAGTCCCAACAAATTGCTTTTGTTGTTGATTGGCTCTCTTCTTCTCAAAACATTGATATTTATAGTGGCCCATCTTGTAGCACTTGAAGCATTTCACAACTTGAAGCATTTCACATGACTCAAGTCTTTCTTCTATTGATTTGAAGAACATGATTCTTCCTTCTCACCCTTTTGATCCCTCCCAGATTCTGCTTTCTTACCACCTCTGCCCACCTTACGGATGAGAGCTAGGCTTTGAGTTTGGAACTCCTCCACTTTGGTTGCAACTGTCTCTTTTTGGATGAAGCCATCATAAAGCTTTTCAAGATAGGGCAGTTTTCATGAGCACAGACACCTTGCACAAAGGCTTCCCAGGGTGTAAATAACCATTTTGTGCTATATGCATTAACTCCTCATCCTAAATCTTCATCTTGAGAAGAAAGAACTAATCTTTCACCATGCATCCTACTTACCCTGGGAACTCTGTCCTCTCAGAATATACAAAATCATGCAATGCATCTTACCCACATTGAGATCTTCACCCTCCAAATATATATCGTGCATGCACCTCCTTGCATTGGGATCTGTGCCTTTGCAATCTGGAATATGCATGGGCCTTGCCTGTGCCTATTAACGACTAATGTGTCCTCATTAATACACCTCCTCATCAAGAACAAAACAATTCTGCACAAGGATCTAAGCTGGCGGGGATCTGCTGATCACATTGCTACTGAAGAGAATGACTTGGAGTAACAAGGTGAAACTAACACTATGCACATTATTTTGGGTTATAATGACATATTTACCTGGTCTACTGTCAGCCTTCAAAGATGGCTGGTCGGATAGAAGCTTAAAAATTTGAGTATCATGGCTGGTCGGATTTGTGTTTTCATAAAAGCAAGGCTTTTAATGGTGACCTCATGCAATGCGGAGCTCATCATTTAGTTATTCTAGTGTTTGATACTGCGTTAGGGCTAAAACCAACAAAATGGATACTATAAATTGGCAGAATCAGACTTCATTTGCCACAATTTGAATTCCTGATAGTTAGTGTTTGATGGATGACCTTATGTGGGTTGCAATTGTAAGAGTGGTAGACTAATGCTAATGGCGAAAAAGATGCCATCAGTCGGACATATTAGACCAGTTCTGCAGCTCTGATTCCAATAGCTAGTTTTGATGAGTATATGTATATAAAACTTGCAGCCCTTGAATAATTGCAGTCCTTGAATACCCTCAAAGAAAAGATGCAAGATGTGAGAAACATTAGAGAAGCACAGCAGTAGGGGGGATATGGAATTACTATATGTACTTTGTAATCTGACAGGTGCTCTTATGTGAACCTTATGGAATCTAATTGATTGTCATTGGTACTTGGTAGGCTCATACTTACATTAGCGATGTTATTTCCTAGGAGCATTAGGTTGATATGGCACTGTAGAAGATGCCGTCTGCAAATTGCTTTGCTGGAATACATGTTTTTACAATGTGTTCTTTTGTTGGAACTTGATACTTGCTTAAATTTCCGCAAACATATGGAGGGGGTTGGCCCTAGAGGCTTTAGTATGATTGTTGTTATAGACTGCCCTTTTTTATTGTTCCTTGATGCATGCATAATCTTGTAGTGACCACTATAGATGTTTATGATATTGGAGTATTAGTTCATATCGTGATTGTTAATAATTAAAGAAAAATAACTTTCTACTTATATTGGAGCCAAAGGCCTAAATAAACCATTCGGCGTGCAGGTTGTTGGATGTAAAGGCTTCATTTAATGGAAAAGGAAAGCACGTACTGTTTATGGTATTTGAATATGCAGATTCTGATCTCAAAAAACACATTGATGCACACCGCCAATGCAATACCAAGATGTCTCCAAGGTGTATTCAGGTTTGATTTCAATTCTACGGACAAGCCTATTCAGTCTGATAACACACAAGTGATGAGGGACAGAATTGGAGTGACATGGTTTTTCTCTCATGTTTTATGTTGAGTGAGTGCAGAGCTATATGTTCCAATTATGTAAGGGTATTTCCTATTGTCACAGCCACGGGGTGCTTCACAGGTTCTTTCTCTTTAGAACAATTCCAGTTTCATCCTCTAGTTGTTCGACTTAGAAAATGCATGATTTCTTATTCTACACGTATATGTGTCTGCCAGGGATCTGAAGCCACAGAATATTTTGGTAGATCAAAAAATGGGGTTGCTGAAAATTGCAGATCTTGGACTTGGAAGAGCTTGCACAGTACCTATCAAGAGCTATACTTTTGAGGTGTGCTTGCCTTTATGCTATTGTCTGCATATTTTTCATGATAGAGATTACAGTCGTAAAAAGTTCTATTGGAAAGCATGCACATATTCACAACTCTGTAGGGTCATGCCCATTTTATGCATAATGCGTGCCCTTGACATATGCACTCTATGCTTCTCTATGCATAGTCCAACATAAAGTAGAACATATTTCTTAGTTTTTAGCAGTTACATTAAGCATAAGAGAAGTAGTTGTTTGAACTCTCTGAACCTTTCATTTTCAGGTTGTTACTCTTTGGTACAGAGCTCCTGAAGTGCTGTTGGGTGCCAAGCGCTATTCTATGGCATTAGACGTATGGTCTCTTGGTTGCATCTTTGGTATGATATTATTCAATATGTAAATTTTTTATATCAAAAATTAGTTAGAGTGTTTGATAGCATGGGAATTATTAGAGATTGTTCTTTGTTCCAGCTGAACTATGTAATCTGCAAGCACTTTTTGCTGGAGATTCTCAAATACAGCAGCTTATAAACATATTCAGGTAAGAGCCCAAAGAGTGGCAGGGGCAATTCTGCTCACATCTAAGTAGAGCTCCCAAATATTCATATGATGATTTATGCTTGAAGGATTATCCAGGAAATAGCTTTGGCCAATTAGCAATTCCTTCATATTGGGAGTCGTGGAATAGAAAAACATTTCTACTCAAAATAACAATTTTCCTCTGGTCTGTACATGCAAATGCAAGCAGGTTGCTGGGAACTCCTAACGAACAACTATGGCCAGGTGTGACCCAGCTTAGCGACTGGCATGATTTTCCTCAATGGAGGCCTCAAGATCTTTCCAAAGTCGTTTTCAATTTGGATCCAAATGGTGTGGATCTTCTTTCTGTGAGTTTCAAGTTACTTTGATCTTACATTCATTTAATTTCATTTTTGGTCAAAAATGGTTTTATCATCTAAAGATAACATTTACATTTCCCTTTTGAATCTCTTGTTATAGATATTAATGCCTTTAACCGCTTATGCATTCACTCTCAAGAGATTTTGGATGAAGTAGCTCTTGAAAGTCAGCAGAATATTCATCCTTGAAAATATTGCACATGTGCAGAAAATGTTGCAGTATGATCCTGCAAAGAGGATCTCGGCAAAAGAAGCACTAGACCATCCATTCTTCGACAGTTTAGACAAATCACAGTTTTGACATCAGTTTTTGATCCATGGAGTTGATTGGAAGCGGTTAAAAGCCATGCATCTGAGTAGTCAGCATAAGCACATAATAAAGGAGAACAATAGGTAACTTCTGTACCATTCATGAAGCTTAATGGAGGAAAGGTTTTCCAAATGTTTTCTGACATCTCGATTTCATCCTTGAATTGTGGCATTATAGAAATTTCAGGGAGGTTCATAGAGTTGCATTTTTGCATCTCTTAAGGCTATTTTTAGAAAGTAGTCATTCCTATTAAAGGGTCAACCTTTAATTTTGGCTAGCAGGACCGTCTAGGATTATATGCATACAAGGCGACAAATAATTGTCATAAATCCATAATGTAAACAGTTATTTTGGGTGGTGCCACTGAAGCGGTGCGCCTATGGAAAATGCATACAGGGTGAGAAATAATTATTATAAATTCACAATGTAAACAGTTATTTTTGATGGCTACTGAAGCTGTGCACCTACTAGAAATCGTTGAGATGCTGCACATGATGGTCAGAAAGCTTACCATAAGATTTCTTTTTTGTTAAGATTCTGGAATGGTTTAGGAATCTCTAGCTATGGAGCTAAGCCTAAATCTGTTGCCAATGGTTGTAATTGTGAATAAACATACAGAGGTAGTTTCCACATTATTGTTGTCATTTATCTTTCAATTCTCAATTCCCATTTGCTCTTTAATATTATGTAGTAATTTCCTTGTGTAAACTACGCTTGTGGTATAAGAGCCTAAATCTGCTGCCAATGGTTGTAATTGTGAATAAACATACAGAGGTAGTTTCCACATTATTGTTGTCATTTATCTTTCAATTCTCAATTCCCATTTGCTCTTTAATATTATGTAGTAATTTCCTTCTGTAAACTATGCTTGTGGTGATCTTATACCTGGCAGCCATTAGGGATATAGAAGTCAACAGGCTAAGGCTGGATTGTGCATATCTGTTTCCATCTTAAAATGTTGCGTTAAACAGGCCTCATCCAAAGGACTGGGTATATTTAAGGGAATTGCGAGGATCCACCCTAGTGGGAAGAACTTTTGGTTGGTGAAAGATGCCATCCCCAACTGCAGAGTGATGTAAGGTTTGAATCACTTAGTAAAAGATTTTCATTAACTTGAAATTATGCACATCCTAATCTAAACATTTTAACTTGTGTACGAAATTGTGCACACCCTAATATAAACATACTTTGATTGGTCAAAGATGCCATTCCTAACTGCAGAGTGATGTAAGGTTTGAATTACTTAGTAAGAGATTTAGTTACTTATGCACACCCTAATATAAACATTTTAAATTTTTTGAATAAATACTAATTTAAAAATAATTCAGACAAATAACTAGAAATTACAGAAAAGTTTGAACATTATCAAATGATGTCATGGATCTTTTTGCTTGCTTAAACAATTTAGATGCCACTCCATGTTTTAACCTAGCGGATTTATCCTTTAAGATTATAGACATGCACAAATGAGACAAAAAATGCTACAATTATTTTTAGATTAAAACATTGATTATAGGTGTCATTGTGCTATTAAATTTAATGTCAAAATCCATCACCAAATCACTACAGCTATTGCTAAATTGAAACATTAATTATAGTATCAACATATATTCATCTTAGTATAATATTTATCATGCATTGAGAGGGATAAAATTCCTTGAGGTGCAAACTTTTCATGTTACGAAGTTATGTTATACTGGTATGACTTTATGTTGTGCACAAAATGAATTACTCATCTCCCTCACATTGAGTGATACCGATTTTTTTTTTAACAATAATACCTTTTTACTTTAAATTGTTATATATAAAGTTGATATTGAAATATTTTACTCAACTAGACATTAAAATAATTTATTTATGGTAAAGATTGCGCACATTGAAATGCTTTTTTGGTATTTGGTCTTTTTTAAAAGCAACTTGTCAGCTCCATATTAGCATTAAAGAAATTACACATCTCCCTTATACTCTATTATCCTTCGATTTCTCTCTACAATGAGAAGTCCTAACATTTTTTAAAGAGAGCCTAAGAGTACTAGCAAGCAAATTAACTATGGTCACTTTGATAATTTGCTTTGGTCTTTAAGCCAAGGAAATCCTAGCCTAGGGGGAATCCTTATGTCAGCCCAAGCCTATTAGTTTCGCTAAAGGGCAAAGGAGTTTAGTTTAGGTTGACTTCACTCAATCAACTCACTTGTTTTTGAAGGTGAAAGACCAAAATGTCTTAAGAGTGAAGGAAAGTCCTAAAGCCCAAGCTCAAAAAGATCTCAATCATTATTAATCCAAGATGTACTAATAGGACATCTTGAAGTAAAAATGAAAACCAGATTATGAGAAGGTTCAAGCCCAACGACTTTCAACGGGTTATTATCCTTGTGAAATATGAATGTGAATGCGCAAGAGCTTAGTGCAAAGTGAGATGATTTAAGAGTGAATGTTGATATATTGAAATGTATTACAATTTAGATTATGCTCATTAACCGTTCAATGCCATGTATATGTGACAAGAAAGACTGAATGCTATGAATCTTTGATCATGCTCGTAATCTATTACATCAGATGCCAGATGTAATCATGAAAACAACTTTAATTCTGTACAACGTTAAGTTAAACTTTTGTTGATTGTAAGATACCCCTTCAGGAATTCCTTGTAAATTCCACAAATTTTATGAGTTGATATGGTCTTGGTCATTATGGTATTTTGTTAAACCGTTGGTTTACGCATTGTTGTAGGTGCATTCCTTTGGCTCTTGTTTCAAACAAACATATAATGCTAGGACAAATACTTGTGAAAAAGCTTTAAAACAACTTGGTGTTTATATTAAGCTCAACAAGAACCAATACCATTGATAACAATAATGACAGCCATAAAACACCATTTCTTCTAGGAACATTCAGTCATTTCATACACTTGATGAATGTGAGAATAAAACACAGTGATCATAAGAACTTGGTATATACACAACCGATGGAGTCTTCAATGCAAAGTCTGCTTCAACATTAGATTTCAACGGCCCAAGCAAGCTACAGCCAGGAACTTCGGCTTCTTTCTATATCCAACGCAGCCTCAGATATATATATTCAGTCATCAGGGCATATCACGTTTCTTTTCCCACCAACATACTCAGCCAACAACACAATAAACACTCAGCCACTATCGGTGAATAGAGCTCGACCTTACAGGCCTAACTCAGCCTCAAATAAAGTGTATTTGATGACTCGTGTAGCAGACAGAGAGAGAATGCAGCCCCCTTTCAGACAGGGAAACTTGAACCACAAAGTTGTCAGAGCCCGACCTTCTTAAACTGCTAAACTCGGCCCTTGTATAATATGGAACTCGGCCAGCTATATAAGAGTAACTCGACCCCTCTGAGCAGTGAAGAATTCGAACCTTGTGAACAGAACTTGACCAGCTGGGTAAGAAGTGAACTCGACCTCTATAGATGGAACTCGATCCCTTGAGCTTATGGCTGAGATTAGTTCCTCTTCAACAGTAGTATTGGCCAACTTTGGATTGGAATTCCCACTTGTAAGAAGATATGTAGAATACACAAAATTAGAAGATAAAATCAACTGATAAAACCATTACCTCCATTATCTTCCACGAATCTGGTGTTAAAATCAACTGATAAAACCATTACCTCCATTATCTTCCACGAATCTGGTGTTAAGCACAATGGTGAAATTTGAGTGATTCAACTCTCCAACTAGCTAGGGTGCAGATCTACACCCAAACTAGCAATCTGCAAGTAGGGTTTCCAAAATCCAAAATCCTAGAATTTTTTTCAATAGCTCTCACTTTTTTTTAAAAATCCAAATGGCAAAAGACTAGAATGAGGAGAAACTCTTCATTTTCCCATTTTTATAATTGTCTCACTTTTTTTTTTTTTTTTTTTTAATATAGTCACTTTAGCATTTATAATGTTTTTCGTGGGGGAATCATCTTCCTTTAGTTAATTTTTTCCCCCGCTTTAGCCTATGCGAACTTTATTAGGCTAGCAGAAGTCCCCATATGCCTTTTAAGTGGTTGGAGACATTACAATCCTCCCCGCCCAAGATTGCTTGTCCTCGAGCAACTTTAACTCTAGATGCTTGAGTACCTGTTCACCCTCCCGAGTGGCATCCTCAATCGACAAATCCTTCCTCTTCATTATGTACTCTTTTACAATTTTTCTCCTCAACTTTCTCTCCCTTGTCTCTAGAATTGCCTCTGGAACCAAGACCAAATCCCCTTCTTCATCCAACGGTGGAAGCTTGGTAGAAGTAATTACATGTTTCCCCAGAGCCTTTTTGAGGCACGAAACATGGAAAGCGTTGTCAATTTTACACCCTTTTGGAAGCTCTAGCGCGTAGGCCACTACCCTAACTTGCCTCACAATTATGTAAGACACATAAAATTTGGTTTTTTGTCTTTCTACTCCCTTCGTTTTGAGTGACGATTGCTTATAGGGTTGTAGACGAAGGTATACCATGTCCCCCACTTCAAAGCTACGCTCTATTCTGTGCTTGTCTACATAGATTTTTTGTTGGTTATGAGCTGTCTACAAGTTGTCTTCGAGGATTCGTAGAATATCTTGGATCTCCTGAACCCAATATTTGGCCAAAGGGGCTCGACTATCTCCAAATACTCGATCTACAAATGTTGGGGCATGATATTCCTACAGTGCTTTAAGGGGCGTCATCCCAATCGACATATGGAAAGTGGTGTTATAACAATGTTCTCCCAAATGCAATCACTTTACACATGCTTTATGTTGGACAGATACATAGTTCCTGATATAGCTCTCCAGCGTTTATTGCTTATCTCAGTCTGCCCATTAGTCTGTGCATGGTAACTGGTGCTTGGTGTTAGCTCCATGCCCACAAGTCTAAATACTTCGTGCCAAAATCCTCCTATAAATCTACTGTCTTGGTCGCTCATAATGGTCTTCGACAAACCATGCAATCGGAAGACCTCTCTAAAGAATAGCTCTGCCACTCATGCTGCTAAGTATTTTGAAGGTATGGAAAAGAAGTGTGCAAACTTTGTAAGCCTGCTCGCCACTACATATATGCAGTCTTTCCTCTACACCTAAGGTAGTACAGTGACGAAGTCCATGGAAATGCTCTCCCATTTATGCTTAGGGATGGGGAGTGGTTGTAGCAACCTTGTCGGATGAGTATGTTTGACTTTGTTTTGCTGGCAGATGTTGCATTCCTTCACAAACCTCAATAGCTCCATCTCGAGGCCCTTCCAAGTGAACCTCTCCCTTATCTACTTGTAGGTTTTCAAGTGCCTCAAGTGTCCTGCTAGGGGTGAGTTGTGAGCTTCCTGCATAATTTTCTCCTTGAAATGTGATTCTGGTACTAGATAGATCCGATTCTTGTAGCAGATGATGCCATCTATGATTCAATATTTGTCGTTTTGGATCAATCCCTCTAGAATCTCATATGAAAAAATATTTTTGGAGTATTCTACAAGCATGAGTGACTTCCAATCCTCTGTAATCTCCATGAGTGAGAGAGTAGGTGGCATCCTAGATAGGGTGTTTTCTACCACATTGTTTTTTCCTTTGACATACTCAATCTCAAAGTCATAGGGCTGTAATTTGATGATACATTTTTGTTGTCTCTCACTTAGCTCTTGTTCCATGGGGAATCCCAAGCTATTATGATTTGTCTTCACTTCGAAATTGTTCCCCACTAAGTATTGCTTGAAATTGGAAAATGCATGCATAATGTCCAACATTTCCTTGTCATAAATTGAATAATGCTGCTCATACTCCCTTAGTTTGTGACTTTCAAACACTTTCGAGTGGTTATTTTGTATAAAAACTGCTCCTATTCTTGTCTTCGAAGCGTCACATTCCAACACAAATAGCTGGGTGAAATTTGGCAATGCTAGCATAGGACACAAGCTCGTCACCTGCTTCATCTTTTCAAAGGATACCTGTGCCTCATCGGACCAACTGAAGGCCCCCTTTTTGGTGAGGTCTGTTAAAGGAGTTGTTAGCTCTGAGAATTCACAAACAAACTTCCCGTAGCATGTGCAAATACAGAGGAAGCTCTTCAACTCAGTTACATTTTTCAGAGTAAGCCACTCAATAATAACCCTAATTTTCTTCTGGTGCTCCTGAACTTCGTTCCCTCCGATCACATGCCCTAAGTAGAGCGTCTCTTTCATCCCAAACTCACACTTGGATTCTTTTGCATAGAGTTCCTGTTCCCTCAGAAATCCACAATACCTTGTCCAAGTGTGCAAGATGGTCCTCCCAAGTCTTGTTGTAGATAAGTATGCAATCAAAGAATACCAACAAGTACTTCCACAACTGTTTATTGAATACATGGTTCATACATGACTGAAAAGTTGCGGGTATGTTGAGACAACCAAAAAATCGTAGTGCCCATAGTGGCACCTGAAGGCAGTCTTCGGGATGTCCTGCTCCCAAATTCAAATCTGGTGGTAGCTTGAATGAAGATCTATCTTTGAAAAATATTTGGATCTCCTCATCTCATCCATCAACTCATCTATTCTGGGGATGGGATACTGGTTTTTGATTGTCCTCTTGTAAAGATTCCGATAGTCAATACACATCCGCAATATACCATCCTTCTTAGCCATCACCACTGAAGAAATGAAAGGACTAGAACTAGGCCGAATATGACCCAATCACAACAACTCCTTAATGGCCTTCTCAATTTCATCTTTGTAAACCTTGGAATGTTGGTAGGCACTCGTAATGTCAACCTACACTCCTTCCTCCAACTCTATAACATGTTCAAAGCCTCTATCTGGTGGTGTACCAGGAGGAATGTCAACAATTTGTTTTTGGTATTTATGGAGAAATACTTGAATGTTGTTTGGACGGTATTGAGGATGTTTTGACTGCCTGCTATCTGTAATGAAGCACTCGAATTCCCACTTAATGTCACCTCACTACAACACTACTTCCATGATGTTAGATGACACTATGTTCAATGGATACTGGTGCATGACCCTCAAATATTACGTTCTTGCCATCTGCTGGGTCAGTGAATTCCATCTCCATGTTCCTCTGGTTGGCAGTGAATGTCAAATTGTAATATAGCCATTGAACTCCGAACACCACATTGGTGTCCGATACGTCTACCACGAAGAAATCATCTGTCATTGTATAATTCCCCATGGTTAGCTTCTTGGGGACATCTAGTGCAATCTATTTGATGGACACCTAGTATGGCTACTACGAAGCCATCAAACTCCTCTATCTCTCTCTAATCAACCAAGGTTGCATCTATGAAATTATGTGAAGCCCCACAATCAATTAATTCTGTAACCTTACTCCCCGCCAGAACTCCTTTGACTCTGAAAGTATGATACCCAGGGAATCCTGACATTGATGTGATAAGTGGGGCTTTGCCTCCAGCCTGTGAAGTCTCACCCCCAATTGTCTCATGTCTTTGTGCCTATGCCTACTCTAGTACTGGCTCCTCATCCTCATCATCATTGTCACTCTCTGAGTACAACTCAATATAGTGGTCCTTTCCCACCTTGTCCTTTCCAGCACACGTGTGCCCCAGTGCCCAAGGCTGGGCCTAACAGCTGAAACATAAATTCTTCTTTCTCAACTCCTTTTGAGTATCCTCGTCCAACTTTGGTTTCCTTGTCCCTTCCTTTTGAAAAGTTTTGACTTTTTTCTCTTCTTGGAAAGGAAAGCTTAGGGGGGGATTTTCTCTTAGGAACAACATCCTGCATGTCATTAGCTTTGTTAACTGCATCATGAAGAGTGGCAGATTGATAACCTTTAACCCAACCACATAGAGGCTTAGACAACCCCTCCATATATAGCATCACCAATCGAGCCTCAAAAATGTCTGTGACCATAATTTCTAATCTCTGAAACTCGAAGAAGTAGGCCCTCGGATAAGTTTGGCTTTGCCTCTAGCCTATGAAGTCTCACCCCAAACTGTATGATGTCTCTGTCCCTATGCCTTCTCCATTACTGGCTCCTCATCCTCATCATCATCATCATCACTCTTTGAGTACACCTCAATATAGTGGGCCTTTCCCACCTTGTCCTTCCCTGCACACCTGTGCCCTAGTGCCCAAGGCTCCTAACAACTGAAACATAGCTTCTTCTTTCTCAACTCCTTTTGGGTATCCTCGTCCAATTTCAGTTTCCCGATCCCTCCCTTTTGAAAAGGTTTGGATTTTGTTCTCTTCTTGGGAAGGGAAGGTTTAGTGGGGAATATGCTCTTAGGAACAACATCCTACATGTCCTTAGCTCTGTTAACTGCATCACGAAGAGTGTGTTGAGAAATATAGGGCATCAATATTAGGTGATTTCTCTTTTTTAGATAACTACTTGTGAATGATTTTTACTTCTTGGATCAGGATTTTCTTTTACTTACGTTATTATAGTGTTTTTCTTCATCAAACAACTAACAATGCATAAACCATAAAGAGACAAGAGACACAGAATGTAGGCTATCAGCCAGGGCCAAAACCTCTCAAACTTGAGAGGAAAACCCAAACGAATTCTTCTTCTTATAGAAACTTCAATTGAATAATAACAAGACCATGACCTAGACCCTTGACCAAATGACCTCTCCAAGACCAATTCACCAAAGTCCTATTTCACTGCTTTTCCTTCTTGCCCAAGTCAACGCAAGCCAAACTTCTCCTTTTCCTGCACTTCTTGGCTACTCTGAGATTTTGACCCTTTTACACAGATCTGCAATTCGTACTACTGTGATTCCACACGTGTGATGAATTGGACAAGTTTAGAGGTGTTTCCTTCCTTCGCTTTATTTAGAGGCCTCTCTAGATGATCTCGACTAGCAATAGAACTGACTTGGATACCCTTTAGTTGACCTTCTCTTGGACTGTTATGACACCACTGCAGAAACCCTAGCTTTTCAGCCACATGTGCGAGGTTACTAGCCCAAGGACAATGCCAAATACTTCGATCTTCCTTCCTTCTTGTTGCTGGTTCTATGACTATCTTCCTTCACCCTTCTCGCACTTGTTCTTGCTTCAGATTGACCGAAATTGTGTGTCTCCAAATGAAGGCCGAGGTGCCTATTAATAGTAGTCAGTGCATCCAAAATAAGTTGACTTGCTCATGTGCTTCGGCTGACATGCTTTTTTGGAAACATCTTAAGGCCGAGTTCAATGTGACTTTGTGATAAGGTCTTGGAGGGTTTAAGACAAATAATTTCCTTTTACAATGTGTAACATGTTGAAGAATGTAACTAGGTTCGGTCTTCATAAACTGTACTTGAGTCAAAATGTAATATATTTGTCAAAATAAAAGAAAAAAGAATTATTATTATTATTGAATTCACTGGTTAAAGCACAAGTTTCATGCTTGGGTCAATTGTCATAGGTCAAGCCTCCATTGTAGGCTTTAGGTAGTTGTCAAAGTCAATTATTGTTTGGTCAAAGACTCCTCCATCAAGTCAACCTCTTCACCAAAGTCTTCAAGTCCGCCTCAAAGGAATTATCATCAAATGAACTCAAGTTGGCCTAAATGGAGTCACATCTCTTCATGATCACATGTCGGCCTATTTTCATATGGAATCAACTATATATACAAGTATGAGGTCTTCACATTTCACTACCACAGAAACTCGGGCTAATTGCAGAGATAAGTTAGGATGACAATTTCAAAGACGAGTGTTTTGGTGAAAGAGCTTAGATAGGGTACAAAGATGATATCAACTTCGGTGCTATCACAGTAAAAAAACTTCGGTGCTATCAGAGGTTCAGTGTCACCACAATGATAATAGATGGCTCCTTTGTCACAAAGAAGGCTCCCTCAAAACTTCAATACCAAAGCATAATATTACTAAAGGACCAAAGCATCTCATTGTTGCAAGGAAGAAGTTAAAGAATAGGCCACTGCTCAGCTGAAGAAGAACATGCAAGGTTGAATTGATGGAGGTAGTCTTTAGTCTAAGTTGTGAGGGTCTTGGTCATCTCATCTTGTTTTGAATCTACTGAAGGAAGAATTTTGACCAGTTTTTCCCCTAGAGTGGGGTTTTTCCTTGGCTGCGTGCCTACATCTTGTGTCCTTTTCTATTTGTTGATTGACATTAGTCTTGATGATAAGAAAAGATAATTCGAAAGAACTAATAATAATAATAATGAAAACATCACAAGACAATGTCATAATAAGAGAAATTGATTGATTGCCACACTTTGGATTATTCAACATAACATGCCCAAATGGGTCTTCAAACTTTGATATTGACTCAATAGAATTTATGACTTGATGACAAATCCCGAAGGCTCACAATGGGAGCCATAACTAAAAATAAAATTCCTTGCTCATGAAACCCATGAGACAAACATTGCAATAATTTTATTTTTCTTCTTTACATCAATTACAAAAAATCACAATTACACATGTCATTATGAAGACCAAACCTAGTTACACTTTTCAACAGTGTGGCAGTTTGATAATATTTAACCCAAACACGTAGACGCTTAGACAAATCCCCCAAAAATAACATCACCAATCGAGCCTCAAAAATGTCTGTGACCATAACTGCTAATCTCTGAAACTCTGAGATGTAGGCCTCCGAACTGCCTGTCTACTTGAGTTGAGCCAACTCCACGAAGTGAAGCTCCAAATCCTTCTTGTCAAAGTGATCTATGAGAATATGAGTAAACTCAATGTATGAGGTGAGGTTGGCATGACCCATGGTCACTAACCCATGATAGCACCACTCATGGGATTCCTCATCCAGATGTAGTGTAGCCAAATTAATGGCATCAATCTCAATCATTTGGTGTAAATGAAATTACATGTACAAATTTTTGACCCATGATCTAACTGAGCATTTTGATGACCCATCAAATCAAGGAATAAACATTTTTCCCAATGTATTTTGGAGTTCATTATTTTGCCTCATTTCCTTATACACACCTTTAGGCTTGTTCTTCATCTAAAGATTGTAGAAATATGTGAAGCTAATGGAAGTTTGGAAATCTCGTCCCAACCTCCCATACTCCACCAAATAATCCCCAAAAGGAATTCCCTGGTCATTTTGATCGACTTGTTTTGCTTTTGTCTCATTGAGAAATTGTAGCATGGTGGGTCTGGAAGATTTGCTATATATATGGGGGTGGATGTGTACACACATGTCTCGCCTCTACACTATTATACCCCTCACCATTGTTGGAATATTTATTGGGATGCTCCCTTATTAGAGTTCTGGTGGAACCCCCTTTGCTTCCTAAGTTCCTCATCAACTCCACAATCTCCTTTTGACCCTTAGCCAAGTCATTTAGGACACGAAGCACGCTGTTGAACTCTTGGTTCTCTTTGTCACCCATGACTAATTAACCCTTCACAAGTGGTTCTTATACCTCTCTTTATACTTAAGGAGTTTCCTCTTCCCCTTCTCCCTTTTTAGGTGTTTCTTATTATTCTTCCCAAAAGGGAGTGGGTTCTCTATTTTGATAACTCCTATAATTGACACCATTGAAACATTGTTCTTTGTGACTCATCAAATCTCTGTCAAAGGCCGCCCTTCAAACCCAACCATTGTCCAAGAACATGCTTTGATACCACAATAAGATACCCCTTTAGGAATACCTTGTAAATTCCATGATTTTTCTGAGTTTATATGGTCTTGGTCATTATGGTATTTTGTCAAACAGTTGGTTTACACACTATTATAGGTGCACTCCTTTGGATCTTGTTTCAAACAAACATATAATTCCACGACAAATACTTATGAAAATTCTTCAGAACAACAACTTGGTGTTTATATTAATCTCAACAAGAACCAATATCACTATTAACAATAACGACAACCATAAAACACCATTTCTCACTGAAATACAACTTCAGAAAATACACAACCGCCTTCTAGGAACATTCAATCATTTCATAGACTTGATAAATGTGAGAATAAAACACAGTGATCATAAGAACCTGATATATACACAACCTATGGAGTCTTCAATGCAAAGTTTGCTTCAACATTAGATTTCAACAACCCAAGCAAGCTATGGCTAGGGAATTTTACCTCTTTCTATATCCAACACAACCCCCCGCCCCCCACCTCTCCCCCCCCACCCCTCCAACACACACACATATATATATCATTCTGAATGAATATGATTAAGAACCGAATGAACCAATTTGGCTGAGAAAAAGAGGGAAATACATAGTCCAACCAGAGATTTGGGCCTTACCGAAATAGGAATTTCATTCCCATAATATGATATATATATATATATATATATATATATATATAAAATAACATGTTTCTTTGCCCACCAATATACTCAACCCATAGGAAAATAAACACTCAACCACTATCATATATATATATATATATATATATATATATATATATATATATATATATATATATATATATATAACATAACATGTTTCTTTGCCCACCAATATACTCAACCCACAGGAAAATAAACACTCAACCACTATCAGTGAATAGAACTTGGCCTTACAGGCCCAACTCAACCTCAAATAAAGATGACTCGTGTAGTAGAAAAGGAGAGAACTTGGCCCCCTTTTAGATAGGGAACTCGACCCACAAAGGTGCTATAACCCGACCTTCATAAACTACTAAACTCTGCCCTTGTAAAATATGGAACTTGACCAACTAGATAAGAGTAACTCGACCCCTTCAAGTAGTGAATAATTCGACCCTTGAACAAAACTCGACCAGGTGGGTAAGAAGTGAACTCAACCTCTTTAGATGGAACTCGAACCCTAGATATTATGGCTGAGATTAGTCCCTGTTCAATAATATTGTTGGCCTGAATTTGGCTTGGAACTTCCATTTGTAAGAAGATATATATAATCACAAAATTATAAGATAAAACCAACCCATAAAACCATTACCTCCATTACCTTCCACAAATCTTCTCCAGTTAAGTACAATGGTGAAATCTGAGTGATTTCGCTCTTCAATTGGAAATTGACAATATGCAAGTAGGGTTTCCAAAACCTTAGACTCTTATCCAATATCTCTCCATTTTTTTTTTTCTCAAATGGAGAAAGACTAGAATGAGGTTAAACTCCTCAATTTTCCCTTTTTATAACTTTTTGGCCACTTTTTCCACCTTTTTACTTTTTTTTTTATAAAGTCACTTTAGCATTTCTAATATTTTTCCTAAGCGAATTTGGTTCTCTAGTTAATTCCCCTACCCCCTTAGCCTACGAGAACTTTATTATGTTAGCAGAAGTCCCCCCTAGCCTACGAGAACTTTATTATGCTAGTAGAAGTCCCCCATATGTCTCCTAAGTTGTTGGAGACATTACATTGATACACTTGTTTATGATACCCAAAGGTTGTAATTGTTGTTAAGTAAATTTCAAATTTGTAATGCGAAAGTGATAACGAAAATTTAAAAATTTTGACCTTAACTCATCCTAAATGTGAATTACCATATGTAACATCAAAATTCACCAATAATATGCTCATGAGAGAGTTGAATTTACTGCTACCATAAGTGACATTAGGGCAATGAAGACCATACTTAGGAAACCATTGAAACATTAGTTTTTAGATTCATTCCAATGTATGCACATAGGAGTGAATAAACCCCTCTACCATCGACAAGTTAAATGAATTGAAAATCTGATTTATCTAGAGACAAAATTATTGGTGCAATGCCAACCATCCTTCATATAATAGTGAAATAAGTATGCAAAAGTGTAAATTTACTTTGTTGTTACTACAATAAGTATGAAAAATTGTAAATTTACTTTGTTGTTACTACAATTGGTGTTTTGGATACAATGAAGTTATGTTATACTCCACTTAGTAACTATTAAATGATCACAATATTATCATTGATTTTGAACACAAAAATCCTAAGTTGCAGTCAACTTTAAACCAAAATTTAAAGTGTTGTGTATAAACCAAAATGTGATGCACTAGCATATAAGTTGAGCCATTTTTAAAGCGAGTTTAAGGTTTTAATGGAAATGTTTCAAATTTGCTTTATAATACCAATCTTCAAAACAATAACAACAATGGAAAGAAATTATATATTCAATGAGAGGTTCACTTAATTGCGTCAAAGTTTTTAGAACATTGTGTGTTATGCCTAGACATCTATTATCATATAAGCATATGAACAACTTACCTTAAAAAAATTTCAAAGCATTAGAAAGAGCTAATATTTGCCTAACCAATCTATCCACACCTCAAGGAGTTCCACGAAAAGGAAATTTATAATCACATAATTCAATGAAGAGAAAACCTTAAAAATATTTCAAAGCATTAGAAAGAGCTGAATTTTCCTAATCGATCTACGCATACATCAAGGAGTTCCACAAAAAGGTGCATTGATTTATGTGTAGTGATTTTATAAGCATAAATGAATTAAAATGTTGACCCTTAGACCACTCAAAATACTTAATGTTTTAAATTTAGTATTTAAACCAATTAGGAATTGTGACTAAAATAACCAAATTATGGGATGTATATCAAATTGATTCAAACCCCTTCACATCATTAGGTTAGTAGAAGAAGTCGAAATCACGTACATATTAAAAAATTGCAAGTGACTAGTTTGAAACCATAACACAACTATTTTTCTTCCCCCAAGAAAAATGATAAGCACAAAAGAGTGAGTTAGTTGACTTAAGAGAGTGTGGTACCAAATTATTATGTGTAAAACAAAATAAAATATAAATTAAAGCTAAATGGAAACCTTCAAACAAGTTGACTTGCCCTGAAAACCATTTAGAAAATTTGACCTACAATATTAGGGTTTACTAGTGAAAGATACGATGAAGGGTTAAATTCTACTTGAGTAGTATGATCTAGCAATGGGAAATCATGACTAATATAAACCCCAAATCACATTTTTTTTGAGAAAATAAAGGATAGAGAGTTCAAATTTCTTAGAGAACAAAGGAGAGCGTGACCCTTACCATCTCGCTATGGGGTTTTATAAACCCTTAGCAATATCTTCTTCACACAGGGTGTTGAAATCCTTAATATGTAGGATTACTAGAGTTGTATCAAGCTAAGACAATGGAGCTTGCACACATTTCAAAGGGAGGTTAGTCCTTAAAGAAACCAAACCTAGGTATCACAAGGGAATTGTAAACTAGATCCCTAGTAAAGAAATAAAGCCCTAAGGCATTTGTTTCTAATATAGCATGGAATCTAATTTAATTTTTAAATTAAGAAATAAAATAGAAATTAAAATTAATACCTTATTTTCATCATCCCTTTTGGTGACAACTCTTACCTCAATGAAGCTCAAAACTCTACTCTCTTTAAAAATATGAAAACATTACTAAAGAATAAGAAAAATTGCACACACGATAGGTAAGAAAGCTCTCCATTGTATTTGCAATAAGTGAAAATGAAGGAGGCACCATATTTATATTGGAAGAGAGATCTCCAAAACTATAAACCACGATCTATAAGAAAAACCATGTGTTGGTAGAAACCATGAGTTCAAAATCATGTTACCAATTCAAAACCATGGAAATACCTCAAGTTTTTACAATAAACCCTCAAAAGTAGGGTTGGCTCCTCATAATTGAGCAAATTCTTAAATAATTCCACATGTGTGGTCAAAATGCATGATAATATTTGTGTGACAACTTCAACAACATCATAACTTTGTAAAATTTTGCCCGATTTTTTTATTATGATCGCATTTAGAAAATACCGTGGTCATTCTACATCTAATGGCATTGATCTGACATAATTATTGGCACTATGTCAAAAAATAATTTCCCTTGAAGTTGTTCGCCCTCAAAGTATGTGCTAAAACTACCTTATAACCACCTCTAATGGTCTCTAACCATCCATATGTGTGAGAATATTTCTCAAAGTGGCTCATGAATGCTTTGTACATTAACAAGCATACACTATGCTAATGTGGACACTTTTGTGATGATGTGGTATCCTCATCATCATCTATTGTACTCACAAGGGATTCACTTGGTTGACCCATATCTTATCATGTTCATTCATAGAGGGGCATTTTAAATTGTGAAAATAATTATTATATTGTATGTATTGGGGGTGATGTGTGGGATAAGGGGGTTTATAGGTATTAGGGTTATAAAAAGGTGTATTTGGTATAAATAGGTGTTATTTTTATTAGAAAAATGTATTGGGATGGGGGTTCAACAAAGGTATTGTAGGAATTTTTTATCAATATCTAGTGAGATTAAATCTATTATTTAATATCCCATGAATGCATACACTATGACATAGGTTGAGTGAGTGGAGACCCCATGATTGTACTATCAAGATCTTAATACAATGGCACAAATCCCATGAAAAGTTACATGGATATTGATATAGTTAAATATAGTTGAATATAGGTTGGATTCCAATGTAGATACATGGATCTCTATGTAATGTAATAGATATTGAGTCATAATGTATAAATTCTAGGGTATGATGAAAAGATTAAAATTTGTGGGACCCCACCTATAATGATGAGTTAAGATTCAAAAAAATTCATTAGGTAAATAACATAGATAATCCCATCTAACAACTTCATAACATAAGCTAACTTTCTACATTTGGCTAAGTTTAGCATGGTGATGCAACTTTACCCTCATTAAATGTGTCAATTTCCTAAGACAATATTTCTTAGGTCACTTGATTACAAATAGGTAAAAGGTAACACATATATTATGGAAATGGAAAGTGAAACCTTATGTGATGACTCTCAAAGTCATATAAATATTGTCTAAGGTTTATAAACTAGTACAACTACCTTTTTAAAGCTAGTAGTCTTCAATTTGTTCACACAAACCTTTTGAGAGGGATCCCTTTCTTAGAATTACCATTTCCACACCTTGTTTATTACCCCATTTACATTTTTACTTTTATTTATCTAGCCATTTTTTTTCGCTATGCCTTTTCATATAGTACTGTAGAGGGTGGTCCTTTTAATGAAGTGGTATGACTTTAATTTCATTATTTTTCATTTTTTTCATTACCCTCTTGACCTATTGTCTTTATTTTTTTCTATAATTTATTCATTAGGCTTGGTTGGATAACATTTGATAAGTCACACATAAGCAGGGATATTATTTTTTATGAATAGGATAGTAGTGTAAGGGAAATGATGGAAAATTTTAGGTATAATTAGGATATGGAGTACACTATTCCCCTAGATCACTAGTAATACAATTTGGCCTAAGTCGAGACATACTTATCTAAGGAAAATTATGTCCCCACATGATATATGAGGTAAATAAATATAATATTTACTAATTAAGAAGTGTTACTAGTTTAAATACAATGTTTGATTACTTTCATGACAAATTAGAAACCACCACACCATGTCTAAGCAAGGAACCCACAAATGAAATCATATCAACTGAAAGAAATATAATCATGAGGTACTACTGGTAGCTCATATATCATCTATAATATAAGGCAAAGGAGTTGATACACCATGGTATAGTTATTTGAAAGAACTCATATATGATGTAAGGTTGTAAAATTTGATAATTGATGGAAGAAATAGAAGAATAGGCATGAATAAGAAAAGATAAGCAAGAGAGCTCATTTGAACAACATTAATAAACCCTTGAGAGGGTGGTTTGGAATGGTTTCCCTTGAGAGAGAAGTATCTAGCTCTTAATCGTGGTGGAATTGAAATCTAAAAATAAGAGTGTATGAGAACTATAGAGTATAACTCATACCAATAACCCACACATCTAAACTTTTGGAAACATGAGAAACATCACAATTGTACCTCCTTACTTAAATGACCAAAAACTTTATAGAAAAGAAAATTTTGTAGGTCTAAGAATGAAATAAAGTATGTAAGAAAAAAATTAAATTATTCCAAGTAAAGAAACTACATGGAAATAAATTTATAGGCCAAGACACTAAAAACAAACTAAATTTATATAAAGAAAACACTAGCAAAAGAAACTACTTCTATAAGGAGCTTATTCTTTCCAATTATATTGGCTAACTAAAGGATGTAGCTATTATGTAAAGTCAAATATCCAATGCAATGGCCTAATAAAATCATCCACAACTTGAGATTTTCCCTTGTGTTTGTTTATAAACCAAAATAAGGATTCGTTAAAAATTATGTAGATAGTACGTAGAATTTTGGTCAGTCCTAATTTTTGAACCAAGGTAAGGTCATACTCAATAGGGACAAGGTCCAAACTATACCAAGGTTTATTAATGCCTCCACAAACTACCTTTGTCCAAAGGTCAATAGGGCTAATGTAATCATAGAAGTGGGTCAACCCATTGAATTTACTTATAAGTTGATCAAGGATAAAGGGTTGTGTAAGTGACTCTAGTTGGGATCAACAAGAAAATGGCTGGATTTCAATTTCTCTCTTGGCCAATGGTAAGGAAGGAAAGTAATTATAAGTCATAAGTGAGAAAGAAGGATGAGGGCACTCATGAGTCAAGGCTAGAATTTATGACACGAGGAAAGAAATACTTAGGAACCTTTTCACGCTTAACGCTTTACTCCATGTTATTCAAGACTTGCAATAGTGGGTTTTTCACCATAAAGTTTTAAGTCAAAAACTTCATTATGTCTAAATTATATAATCACATATATTCACCCTTTGTATCATAAATGCGACCCACTTTAAAGTAGAAACAATTCGTATCCCACTTAGATCTTCCATTGTGGAAAAGATGAAGAAGGATTATAATACTAGGCTCATCACCTTTATCATGGAATGAGGAAAAATCCGCTATTTATTATTCAAAACTCACCCTTTTAAAATTTCTAATTATGGATAAAAAAACCAAGATTTTGACAAGGAGTATCATTCATCTTGTCCATAACTTCATTTGGATAAGAAATTTCCTTTTTGTCATTTACACTCTAAGTTATTATCCAAATATTATTCACAAGGTTGCCCTTGCTCCAAGGAAACTTCTACAAACTCTTCTTCCTTGATGAATTGATGATATTCCTCGTAATCCATGTATTGCTCATGTAGTGACTCTTATTCAATTTTCTTATCAAATGAATGGTTATCTTGATCATATAATTGTCTTTCAATGGGATCGATGTTTCCTTAATATTGTTGAGTTGTAACCATTAATTATTTATTCTTGTTGGCTTGATGGGGCCTAGACCCAGGTTCAGATATGGATGCGCAAACCAACAAAACCCACTATTACCAACCCTTTCGGCAACGATCTACTGCACAGAACGAAGTCTCACCCGAGGAAATATAGAGGGATGCTAGAACCATGTTTCTACATCCAGAGGGACAATGGAGTGTGGATTTAGGGATTATATTCCTTTCATAACTTGACAGAGCTTCGCAGAACAAATCTACTAATTATTCAGTCGCAATTCAACACTTCTGTTGAAGTAACCTGCAGACTGCACGATATTACTTTAAAAAGCATAAAACAATACAAATAACCTTAAAACATGACTTCACGATGCAATTATAAGTAAAAAAACACAAATAACATAAGATGCAAGTAAAACAACACTTAAACTCAAACACATATATGTCTTAAAAAGTCTTTCGTTAATGCTCAGATTTCCCCAATACAATCTATTCCACCCTGCGCACTTAGCTACAGGGGTATGCACACTTAGCTGTAGAACTCCTAAGGTCTCTGCGCACTTAGGCTACATGATATTTTTCTCTAACCCAACCCAGAGAATACAGACTCAAGACAATATTACATCCAAGTGCATCACATAAGCATCATCTATTACCTTCCTATCAATACTATCCTAGACTCCTTATATAGTCTTTACATTTACAATACCATGGTCTAAAAACCATGGGAGGAATTCAACGTATACAAAATATTCCCATATTTTTACAAAATAAGGCACTTTTAACCACCCCAAAGCCCCTAATACTCTATCTTAGCTTCGTGTTGCGCGCTCCGCTCCTTGATCTGCGAAGTCTTTCTCAAAATATTTTATCGAGGGGTCCTTTGTCCAACAACCCCCCAACACAAAACTATGATTCGTCCCAAGTCACTCTACTGGTGCTCCCTTGATCTTGGCTTTGATACCGCTCAAGGAATCCTTCATAGGTGGAACTGATTTGGTGCACTTCCGTTCTACTTCCAGAATTTGCTAAAAAACTAGCCTTATAATCTTGGCTGCAATGTCCTTATGTGTTTGGCACAGACCCTTCAACTGATTCTCGACAGTCTGTGATAACTGACTGGCTTCGGTCTCCCATGGCTACATTCTGGCTGTGATGAGTTGCTCCTTCCTGTGCAACTCATCGATATATCCCTGCAAAAATTTACCTTCTTGGAGACAAGTATATTGCTGGATTGGTGCTAAGGTCTTTGCTGTGACCTTAATCTGGTCCATCTGCTCTAACTTCTCACATATTTCCTTCTCAATTGTTTGTACATGGGGGTCCTCCTGTAGCAAGGTCCAGACATCCATAACTTCTTCAATTTTTTTTAAGGAAATCTTGTACTGTTGAACCAACCTTATCATGGGAAACCTTGATCTCGACTACGCGCTGCTCTCGAACCTATGGTGGAGTGGAGGGTTGCAATTGCATCTGCAAGTCAACTATCTTCATCTGCATTTCGAGGCACACTTGGTCAACCTCGACTTTTGAATCTTTGACTGTGGTCACGAGCTGTGCCACTTTTTCCTCTGGGGTAGCTGCAGCCTGAAGCTTGAGCTAAGGTAGGTCACTGCAAGCCTCAGAGATGACTTCCTCCAGGTTCTGTCTTTACATAGTTGCTGCATCACACGCCTGCACAACCATATATTTTTCCTTGTCCATCCTCCGTCTTTCCTGCCTAGAATCTTGTATAACCAAGAGGGCACAGTGCTCTCTGATCTTCAATTCTTTAGTCACACCCTGGTGGAACTCGTGAAATGTATGGAGAGGCAACACAACTAGATTAAGACTTGTGTTCTGCCATGCACTACCCGCTTCATCTATTCCGCCGTATCAAAACATAGTGTTCCTGCAGGGATTGGCACCATGTGGGTATCATTTGTAATCATCATTTCTTGTGCTGCCATGCTTGCACCTACTTGTGCCCTACACGCTTGAGCTGCGCTTGATTGAATCCTGCTCACTTGACTCACGCTTGCTTAGACTGTGCTTGTCTACACCTGCAAATATTTTAGGCCCTTGTGGACCTCCTCCAGTACCTTCTTGTAATGATCCTCAATGTTGCCCCATATATGTTTAGTGATGTTTTTAATAGTATCTCCTATCTCATCGAGGTCCCCTTCAGTGAGGACCATTTTTTCTGGGCCAATGGACCGGCTATAATTCACTTTCTTTCGCGCACCTCCACTCTGTGGCTATTGCCTCTTAGTCGTAAAAAGGGAGGGGGGATCTGATGGATCCATAGTTGTATCATATCCTCGAGTGTCATCCCCTCCTGTGTCTGAAGCCTCCGTCTCTATCTCAACCTCCACTTCGGTCTCTTTACCGGTCACAAATGTGACTGTCTTGTGTGGCTTCCTGGTGGCCTTCTTTCCATTTGGTGCAGTGGACTTTGCGCCACTCTTCCCTGCCTACCTTGTCGCTATGCATTTAGTGGGAAGAGTTAGCCAATATCTCAGCCATTGACTGACTATGGCTGCAAAATATTCCTCTTCTACCAGGTATAACATCTTGTATTAGAGCCTATCAAGGTCCTTCTTCGCCCGAATATGAAAACGGTGGAAGTCTGCTTTGAAGTCCACGATCTGCTGATATTGATTTAAAATACTTGGTGATAGCCAGGGATTTTGGATAATCAATGTGCACATACTCATTACGAATCCAACCCAAAATATTTTGTTCGCAATTACTTTGGTGGGTTCCTTTGAATGACACAGCGAGGCATACTGAACAATTTCACAGATATCAAGGTCCGCAAAGGAGAATTGTGACTCCTCAGGCTCCCTCTAGGCCATCAATGCTAATAAGAGCAAGAGCCACACATAGTGGAACTAATTTCCCTCCTCTTGAGATTCACGACATTTAGTTAAGAATTCAGCGCATAAGTATTCTTCCCAATTATAAACAAATCCCTTGCTACACTCGACAACTGAAGGCACTACTGGTGCAAAAACCTCCTATGTGCGACACTTTCGCATGATATTTCATGTCAAAATGTGCACGGAAAAGCGCACAAACCTATTTGTGATGGAGTTAATCGAGTAACCCCTAGTTCCCTTCCTTAGACCGTAATCTTGCTTCATCTAGTCTGTCAGCTACTTGTCCTGATTCTTGCCCACAAACGCATCTGCGGGGTTCAAACCGAGACAAGTAAGTGTCATGATATTCCTTATCAACATTGCGTCAAACCCAACCATAAACAACCACCGTGCACTAGGGCCAGCAGTTGGCACACAAAAATAGTGTTGATGATACTTCACCCGAAGTGTGGAACATATAGCATGTTTAGTATCCCAACATCCTGGATACCAGCCACCCACTTCATCGATTCCAATCCCGTTACTCTGGTAGCTTTGTAATAGGAGTGAAAATATCGGCTCAACTTGAACTGTGGGTATTTTTCGTGGTTGTTAAAGTCCCAATCCTCCATCCGCAGTTGGGGCACCTTTCCCAACGATTCCCCCTCAACAAGCACTTCATTCAACAATAATGACGTAAATATATTATATTTTAATGCGTCCGGATCCTCTATAGGCTTTGCATCATCTGGCTTCCACGACTGAATATAAGGGGGAAACCTAGAGATAGGTTCTACCTCCTCTGCATAAATATGTTCAGGTGGAAGCTCTTCATCGTCCAACTCTTCTACCTCAACAACCTGCTTCTATCGGTCTTGGGCCCCCTTACTCCTCTTTTCCTTAGGAAGCTTCTTTCGGGGCAATGAATACAACACTAACTTCTTCGACTTCTGAGACGGGGCCGCGACCCCAGTGGTCTGCTTTCTGGGCAACCTCGACCTTGTGCTATGTGTGGGTGGCGTAGCTATCATTGTGGGTTCTAAACTTGACCGAATCATGTACCCTAGCCTTGCTCTGAGAAATTCCTCTTTCAATACTTCAAAGTTTTATTTCGACATACAACAGATCGTTTGATGCTATTGCAGGCACAAAATCTCAATTTTAAAACTTAGAGTACAAAGTGTTCGAATGTGGAGCGGGATGCTTGATTTATATCAAAATTCAAATTCAAAATCCATGATCCCCTTGAGATATGCCTCATAATTGCAGATTTGGTGGCAAATCCACCCAGATATGCTCATTAAATACATCCCTCCCACTCCTTTTAACAACCAAGTCCTTGTCAAATCAACAATTTATGCTCCAACGGTAAATTTTTGGATGAACATCGCTAGAGTCATCCCTTTGGCGTAGTCTAGCATTCCTCGACACAGTGTCTTCCATCTTATCCATCTTCCCACATATTGCGCAATGTTCAGAAGCGATGAATCCATCCTTTGACATAATTGTTTATAGTCCCATGCTCTCTTTCAACTGCGTGGAGCATTAAGACTCTTTGCTGGCCATATAGTCATTTCTAACCTATAGTGATGGAGTCATCCCTGTACAACTTCAATCTGCTGACATTGATACGTCCAGGGAAAAATTATCCATTCAACTTCTCGAGTTTCACTACACCCCCTTCCGAAACATGCCTGACAATGTAAGGGCCTAACCAATTCAATTGTAGCTTACCCGAGAAATTTGCAAACTTGTTGTCATATAAAAGAACTAGGTCCCCATATTTGAACATCTTTTCCTTAATATTATTGTCATGCCAGGATTTTTTCCTCTCCTTTTGGACCTTTCGATGAAATTTGACGATGAACCTATCTTCCTCCAGCATGAGAAATTTCTCCAATCTCTGCTCCATAATATCACAGTCCACCATATCTGTAATTGCAGCGATGCGAAGACTAGGCATAATGTATTCCATCGAAATCACAACTTCCTATCCGTATACTAATATGAATGGGGTATGACCCATAAAATTATTACAGGTAGTCCCATAGGCCCATAAAACTGCAAGAATGTGTAGATACAAGTCATCCCTATTGACGTTGCACACCTTTGCCAAAGCATTCTCCAGGATTTTATTAAAGGTTTCAATCGTCCCATTAGCCTGTGGATGGTATGGCATGCTCTTCTGGTGATGCATTCTGAACTCCACTGTTAATGATTCAATAGTGCTATTCAATAAATGCATACTCCTGTTGCTCATCAAGATCTTCGGACACCCAAACTGCGATAAAATATGTTCAAAAAAAACTTCGCCGTTGTATCTGCACTACAATTTTTCACTGGCTGTGTCTAAGCCCATCTAGTAAGGTAATCCGTCATAGTAATAATGTACCATGCACCAGTTTTCTTCCCAGGAGGATCAATCGATCCTACAAAGTCAATCGCCCATTTATCAAAATCCTACAAAGTAACTTAAGGGTGCAGTTCCATTACATCCCGTCGCGAAGGTATTCTAGTCCTCTAACAAACATCGCAAGCGCTACAATATGCCTTCGAATACTTATGCACCATAGGCCACCAAATTATGGCTCAAAGAATCTTTTGCATAGTGGCCTTCCCTATGTAGTGACCTCTGGCAATTCTGCTATGTGCTTCAACTAAAATATTGTTTTATTCATGGTCAGGAACACATCTTCGCAGGATCTCGTCAGCCCCCATCTTGTATAGATGTCCCGCGATCAGAGTAAAATAGACCGCCTTTTCTACCATCTCTTTCTTCTGCTGCATAGTGTACTCCGCGAGTGCAACACCCATAGTTAGAAACTGAATAATATCCAAAAAATGTTCATCTACAACCCGAATAATGAACAACTGCGCATCAGGTAATCCCTCCTCAATGTTCGTCGACTCTTCGCCTATCTCGATCCTAGAAAAGTGGTCAGGTCTGGAATTTAAATTTCTGGGCTTGATAATGACTTCGAAATCATAATCTTGGAACAAAAACATCCATCAGAAAATCTCACCCCCCAATACATGATTTTTGACCAAGAATTTCAAAGCAGAGTGGTCCGTGAACATTTTGAAGTGTGCACATAATAGATAGTATCTAAAATTTTGCTGCGCATATACCATGGCTATTCCTTCACGCTCTGTGGTGGAGTATTTCCATTCCACCTTAGAAAAATTCCTACTTGAAAAATCAACATGGTGATCTAGATCACCTTCGCCTGGCTGTGCTAGGACAACTCCCACAGCTATGCAAGACGCATCGACAAGTACATGAAATTCCTTCTGCCAATCTAGAAAGACTAGAATAGGCACAGTTACAATATTTTCTTTTAGTACATCAAGGATCTTCTGAAAATCATCATCCCAACATAACTTGACATATTTCTTCAATATTTTTTCCATCAGCACAGTGATCTAGGCGTAGGCCTTGATAAATTTCCTATAATAACTTGTATGCCCAAGTGTCATGCGTAGCTGCTATATATTTTTCGGTGGCGCCAAATTGATAATCACGAAAATCTTCGTAGGGTCTACCATCAACCCCTGCTTGCAGCCAATATGCCCCAATAGTATACCATATGGTATGTGTAAAATACACTTCTTCAAGTTCAAGGAATCTGATGTTTCCTATAGGTATCCAACATTAAATGTAAACTAGAAACATGCTTCTTTAATAGTCAAAAGACTGTCTAGTCATAAAAACACACTTCCAAAAACTTGTGGATATATTCTTTAAATGCTGCAATGACGACTCTGGAAAATATAACTAGATATTTCTTTAACCCAAAAGGCATAACTGTGTACTGAAATGATCCCCATTTAGTACTGAATGTGGTTTTGCTTCAATCTTCTGGTGCAATCTTGATTTGATGGTATCCTGAGAACCCATCTGTAAAGGATTAGGCCTCCTTCCCTCCCATATTCTCCAAAAATTCATCAGTGAATGGTGTCGAAAATGGATCATGGACACATGCATCATTAAAATTAATGAGATCAATAAAAATCCTTGTCTCCCTTAGTTTTCTTTTCCTGGACCACCATAGGGCTAACCCATTCAGACTCATCTACTGGTTCAATAATGCCAGCGCTAAGCATCTTTTCTAGTTCTTCTCTCACCTTTTCTTTATTTTTTGGGTTTATCTGATATGGACGTTGCTTGATGGGATTCGCATCAGGATTTAAATTGATGTGCAGAAATCCAAAATCTCCTACAATTCTTTTAAGCTCCAAGTCGTTGGGAACAGATCCTGTTATTCATGTAGAAATTCAGTGACCTTTCTCATCGTGTCATCGTCCCAATAGTCCCCAATCTTCGCGAACTTGGGCTCCACTTCTGAGCCTACGTTGACTTGCCAAATCTTGACAAGTTGTGCGATGTATGACATGTATACTTCAAGAACTGCAACGTCGTGCTGTCCTTTTGATTCAAGAATATTGACATTACGTGGATCATCCTCACCTTCTTCCGCAGTCAGATTGTAACATCCTCAGGCTTGTTCCAACTGCGCAACCCAATTAGGTTGTACCAAAGGCCTTGGTTCAGTGGTAATTCATAATACACATGCTTTGACTTCTTTAAGAGCATCATTAATAAAATCCCATCCATCAATGAAGTTATAAGTCAATAAGAACCCTTTCGTCATCTCATACCAATATGTGGTGCCATGGTGCAGATCCATTTCAAGATACCACTGTTGAGGTATCATATCCAAGGTATGGAAGAATATGTGCACCCTTTCAGGTTGAGGTTCTTCACCCCAAGCTATAGTCCAGCGAGATAAATGCTCACAAGGATCATCTTTACCATCGTACTTCTCCAGGATCTTAGTGTCTACATGACCAGATCTAAGCCTTATCAGCCTATAAAATTTTTTCCATCCTCATAAGCTTTCTCTGTGCGCACCCCACAATTGTGCTGGAGTGTACCTAAAGACAAAGTCCAAAGCTTCATATCATTTTTCTTTAGGCACCTTCTACTCAAACTCTTCCAAAAATAAGACAAAATTTCCACTTCCATCATAAAAAGGAAATTCACATACCTATGATGTGAAACAATGCAGTGATTTGGTAACTCTGTTACACCACTTAGTAGAGACTTCATGCAAGCAGTTTTTCTAGTGTTCCAATTCCTCGTCAGAGTCTGAAACACATGAACTATCACGCTCCCAACAGATTTGGCCATAAGTGGTCGGATTAATCCAACCTTCATCCTGCTCAATGATCTTGTATATCTGATCAATATCAGCATCACCATATTCATGCGAGACAGGTTCTGTATAAGGCACACCTTCATAGGGGTCCAAAGGCACAACGAACCTAGTACCATTATTTTAAAATACCATCTATCTACTTTTCAAGTTGATTGCAACATCCATTTCATAGGCCCAATAAAATACAAGAAACACATGATACATATTTCTATCATCAACAATCTCAATAAATTCAAAATTAGACAGTACACTTGCGCCATCAATATCTACGTTGATGCCATGCAGTCGACCCACATGGATGATTTTTTGCTGATTTTCCATCCTTAGCTAAATCAACGACCATTGCAACTTACGTCTCCCCATATGTTCCCATGTTTTTTTGGAAAAACATTGGCATCTGATCCAAGATCAGGGAGTACTTGATCCATTTCATAATCGTCGATCTGCACAGTGAGCCACATTTCTCTGCTAGTTCTTTTCTTATGTTTGTAGACTTTGTGCACTGCATGCTGTTCCGGTTGTTGGTCTTATTTACCAGCACATTTTTTGATCAACTCCTGCAATCCCTCCACAACCTTTTGACCCCTAAGCAACTCCATACATGTCTGCAAGAAATATGTCAGAATGGATGGATCAACTTCCTAGGATTCAATAATCTCCTCAAGTTTATTCTTCAATGGAATCAATTGTTTATGCTCTGGTGATGTCGAACTTCCAGGGCTCATAAAATTCTTCTTCGCATCCATGAAGGTTTCTCTTTCTTGTATATCAAACCCATTATTCTTGTCTCCATATTTCCCGACCCATGTATCCTCCATATGCTTCTTGCATTCTACTTTATCTTCTCCCGTACTTATACCAATTCGTGTCACTATGTTGATGCTTATATCTTCTTCACGTGGTTCGTCTCTCATCATCTGTATGTTGTGGGTAGGCTGCTGATTGCGCTTTTCCTACATTTTAGCCAATAATGTAGGAAAATCCTCTATTTTATGATAAAATGCGCGACAATATCTACAGGATACAACAACGAGATTCTGACAATCTCTGGTGAAATGTCCAGGCTGACCACAATTATAGCATATTATTTGTCTTCGACCTCGTCCATTGCCTCCTCCTCAGCCACACCCTCAACCTTGGAAACCTCCATGCATTGTTGAAGAACCTGGATTTTCGTGCCCTTCGGCTTGACCTCGGTATGCTCCAGGAATTTTCATCATTAGATCGTAGCTTTGACAGTGTTTGTCATTATGTCTCACTGAACTACAGTAATTAAAAATAATTTCTTCAGCGACCGGATGTAATTCTGCAGCAGATGACAGTAGTCTGTAGATTGTTGTCTTGGAACTTCACATAAACTACACCAAACATTCGGTCCCATATTTGGTCTAGTACTTGGCCCTGATCTCAACGGAATTAGCATCCCAACGCCAAAATGGTCTCTAAAACTAGGACACTGATCCTTATGGTGACCTTCCGCTTTGCACTTTATGCACCATACTTCTACGCGAACTTCTTTTCCTTTTTTCTTTTAAAATCTTGGAGCTTCATATGTAAGATTTACAACTAGGTTTGAATCTGTTGAACCCCTAGTTTAGTATTTGCTATCGACGAAGCTTCTAACTTCATCGCGATCTCCAGTGCTTCAACTTGGGTTGTGACCTTTTGCTGTGATAGTGGCAGTGTAAGGTGAGGTAACAACGCAAATATAAACCATTCCTTGTGCTGCTCGTCAGGGATCTGGAAGATAACTCGAATTATCAATGTCTTAAACCTTTGATAAACTTCCCACACCATTTCATTAGCTAGTTTTGTAATATCCTTGATTCTGTAATACACCGGGATTGCGACTTCGAATTCTTAAATTCAACATTCAACGTAGCCTTAGCCTGAGCCAGAGTAGCATTTTGGTTCATCGTGGTAAATTTAATATACTAGGATAACGCTCTGTCCTACAGTGCTATGATCAACTGCGCTTTCTTCATATTCTCATCAGTGATGTTCTGCGATCTCCATATCGCTTCTGCAACAAACCAGAATTGCTCGGGATCATATGATCCCTTGAAAATAGGAATCTTAGGTGAGTGAGCCATGGTGAATGGGGGAGGTGGAGGTGGAGGTGGCGGTGGGGGAACAAAGTGGTGATGGGTGGTGATTGTGGTGGATGGTTGGGGAATTCCAGAAGCATTCCGATGATCTTTGAAATTTATTGACACACTTGTAGGGGTAGCATGGTGGCTTTCTCCTTCTTCTCTTTCATACCCAAACAATAAACTGTACACAGACTCAATGTAATTATTATGATTTACCCTAAATCTCTTACGCCGTCGCGTAGTTCTAGTTTTATTTCCTTCGAACATCGATCTAATTTAATTCGTAGTACACCCTTTTCACACAATAACATCTTAATCCAAAGCTTCAATGAATTCAAGTACTTACCCTGTAGGAATTTGAAAAAGTTGCGCTCAATTGCGCTATAGGATACATATGTATCAATTGTGAACTCAGTAATAAAACTGCCAAGGATATTATCGATCCAATAATTAACAACCCTTGCGATCTCATTATCATTCCCCTTCAATTTCTTGATCAAATCAAGAGTCCAAGCAGTAGCCTATTGTTAAAACAGGCCGTTTTATCATCTAGTCTTGATAACCACTCGTGCAACTCGCTAGAAAATTATGAGAAAAAGATCTCATTCTTATCTGTAAAGATATACGTCAACAACCAGTTTTCAGTAGATAGGTGTGGATTTCTCTTTTCTTGTGCAGAAAATTTACGTTCTTTTAGATCTACCCAGTCTTCAATCACTTTCTTAGATGGATGCCATATCCACGTATCCCTTAGTCGTATCCTAGGCCCAAAAATGGAACCATTTGTTTGCTTAATGAGGCCTAGACCTCGATTCAGATATGGCTACACGAACCAACAAAGCCCACTATTATTGGCCCTTTCGGCAACAATCCGCTGCGCATACCAGAGTCTCACCCGAGGAAATACAAGGGGATGCTAGAACCAAGTTTCTGCATCCAGAGGGATAATGGAGTGTATCTTTAAGGCTTATCTTCCTTTCAAAACTTGACAGAGCTTCGCAGAAAAAATATACTAATTATACAGTCGCAGTTCAACACTTCTGTTGAACTAACCTACAGACTGTGTAATATTACTTTAAAAAGCACAAAACAATATAAATAACCTTAAACAAGAATTCACGATGCAATTATAAGTAAAACAACACAGATAACATAAGATGCAAGTAAAGAAAACACTCAAACTCAAACACATATTTGTCTTCAAAAGTCTTTCATTAATGCTTAAATTTCCCTAATACAATATATTCCACCCTGCGCACTTAGCTGCAGGGGTTTGCGTACTCAATTGAAAACTTCCTAAGGTCTCCACGCACTCAGCTGCATGCACCTTTTTTCTAACCCAACGCACATATTAAAAACTCAAGACAATCTTACATCCAAGTGCATCACATAAGCATCATCTATTACCTTCCTATCAAGACTATCTTCGACTCTTTATATAGTCTTTACATTTACAATACCATGGTTCGAAAACCGTGGGCAGAGCTCAACGTATACAAAATATTCCCATATTTTTTCAAAATAAGGAGCTTTGAACCATCCTAATCCCCTAAAACTCTATCTTAGCTTCGTGCTACGCGCTTCGCTCCTCGATCTGTGAAGTCTTTCTAAAAATATTCTATCTAGGGGTCCTCTGTCCAACACTTCTCAATTATGTATAGAAGGGCATTGTTTTATTCTATATTATGATTTAAATCAACCCCCAATTGTAACGAAGGTTTCCTTTGGAAGCTCAAGAAATAAAGCATATTTTTGTTATTTTCTTTGGTAAAAAAACATAAATCCAATCATCTAAGTGTTGTTCTTTAATATGATCATCATAAATTTGATTTTCAATGTGTTAATTAGGCAAAGAATTTTCATCTTCTTTATAAAAGCCATGAGGATGTACTTCATCCAAATTCACTTCATATTGTTGATTTACAATAATAGACATTCTAAAGGTTTGCTCAATTTCATGGTTCCAAATAGTCTCACTTCGTCTTCAAAAATTTCCAAAGAAGGAACTCAACACTTGAAAAATACTAATAAAATCTTAACAACATGACATTGATCTAGTCATAATTCCATTTCAAACCTAAGCCTTTTTCCTTCCATCCAAGGGAACATAAAATGACATGATTAAGACATCTTTCTTACTACAAGTTTACAAGCAACCAACCTTTCAAATTTTCTAAGCTAATGGGGCTTCTTCCCTTCAATGGAGTTGCAAGATGAGTAAACTAGATAGATCATCAAAATTATACTCATCAAATCTTTGTTGAAGCCAAAATTCTAATAACTAGGGAATGGACTTTATCTCTGGAATGTTGCCAAAATTTTATATATCAATCTCTCCTGAAAACAATTTTTTTAAGGAGAACCTATGTGTACTTGAAACAAATAATTCTCAGCCGCTTTAGTGATTTTCTCCACTTTTTAGACTAAATAAATCCTATCTCGAGGGGAATCCTTGTGTTAAAATAAGCCTAATTATTTGGGTATAGGGTGAAGTGTTAGGATATTTATACACTTAGGAGTTTGTTAAATTCAACTTCGTCTAATGTGTTTATTAGGTAAAAGTGTATATCTTAGTGTGTTTCTTTAATATGCATTAGCTATATTGTAATCCCGCAGTCACGATATGTTCTAGAAATAAAGTGATTTGATGATTCATATTCTCCTTTATATTAACGAGCTTTGATCTATGGCTTAACACCCAATTGGTCCATGATCTCTATTTAATAGTATGGATGGTCATGGCTGATGATTGATTATGAAAACTCTCTTATGTAATTTTTTTCATTATGCATTAATAAAATTGCCTTAAGTGGTCGCACTAGATGGGGTTGTGGACTGTTCCCCTCTTAGAGAGTTTTAACCATGTAAAATTTTTTCCATTGTGATATTTTATAGATATGGTTGTGGGAGTGGTAATTAAAGTTGTTCATACTGCATGGAATATTTTTTTTACCCAAACATGGTATCAGAGTCTGTTTAAATAATTTCTCTTGTTGGTGATTGAGATATGAAGCATGTGTTGCCACATTTTTGAGATTTCTATACCATTTTTTCGTGAACAAAATGTTTCATTGAGTTCGAAAAACTATTTTCAACTAAAAATTCCTTTTGTTTCATCCAAAAAGGTTTCCATTTTTTCGAGATAAATATTTTTTGTTAGATATGGAGGTATACTATCCAAATATGCCATTTTCCGTTTTTAATTTTTAATTTTTAATTTTCAAATTATTTATTTATTTATTTTTATTTTTTATATATACACAGTTCATATTTAAGTTTTCTATTAGTATATACTCAGTTTTCTACTCCTTCGACTTTGCATATTCTCTTTCCCCTTCGCTCTGTGCAATCTCAACAAATCAGAAATAGTGCAGAAAGCCTTTTCTTGACTGTGTATCCTCTTTGCTTCATGCTCTATGCAGTCTCGTCAAATTAATAATAGTGAGAAAACTTGCTTTTCCTTGGTAAGTTAACTAAGATCCAACCCCATTGTTGTTGTCTTTTGTATTTTTTTTCAAATTATTGTTTGTTTTGGATGAACACATATTTTCTGATAGGCATGCACTACAAGTTAGAGCTCCAACAACAACAACACCACCACCACTAGCCTCCTTCACTACTATTATTACATATTTTGCACCAACTCACTTAGTTAAAAGCTACTTTATTTAGTAAGAGTTCTTGTGTTCAAATATCTTTTTTTAAGTTACTTTTTGAAAAAATCTATGGAAACTTAAATTATTTCATAACTTTATTGTAAAGTGTATTTCAATTGTAATATAAAAGGTAATCACTATAAAATAGCTGAGACCTTTTTTTAAAGTTATTTTTTTGCATGCAACTCTCATTTATAAAGTAACTTTATTGTAAAAGTGTTTCTCACTTGTTTTATAAAAGCATACCACTTCACAAAATAATTTATTTGTAAAGTGAGCTTATAGGTAAAGCTAGTGAGGGAAAATATATTTTATTTTTCATCAAAGTCATCACTATGTGGACCAAATTTTCCCTGTCACATGGCTCTTTATTGTTGTTAATGCCTTTTTAAAAAGGGCATAACTTTCACACTTGAACTTCAGTGCCTTTTTTTTTGAAGTAGCCTATTTGTTTGAGATCTTTTCATACAAATAATCAATTTCAACTTTTGAAACCATATTTTTTGCATATTTTAATATGGTCAATCTAATTGAACTGTTTCTTATCAATACCAACTAATTCTCATGGAAATCCCACATGGAGGATGTGCTAAGAAGTAAAGGTTTGTATCGAATTATCTTGGGGTAAAATCCCCCCCCGCTGATGCTGAGAAGAGAGCCAAATGGGATAATAGGAATAACGAAGCACATGGATTAACTGGAATATCCATTCCTTATGATTTGTGATTTCATATTCAAGGAATCACCAATCCAAATGAAGTTTGGGAAAAGTTGAAAAATAATTTCGTAAACCTAATATTATTTTGTCTCATCAACTTGAAAATTAGATCATGAATTTTAAGTCCTAATGATTTCTCTTAAATTGAAGATTATTTGTATAAGTTAAACTTCTAGACATTTACTTCTATAATTTCAAGTCAAACCAAAGGATTAAAATTGCATATATAATATTCTTTCCAAGCTTGGTTCTACATATTCTAATTTTTTATATACATTTCATGCCACTAAAGAAGCTCCGGGGGATGCTTATCGAAAACATTCTGATGGATATTTTAAATGATTGGAGAATAAGGCAAGCTCTTGCATATTGGAGTGATTGGAATTGAAGTTACATTTAGCAAGGCTCTAGTGGCACAACAAATAAGATAAAGCCAAGCATCCAAAGAAGAAACATCCTAACAAAATAAGAAAAATATGGGTCCCAAACCCTCTTAGCTATCTTCTACTCCTGATATGAATGGGAATATTAGTTTTGTTGTGCTAAGATACAATTTAGAATATAAGAAAAGTGCTTAGGATGATGAGGCTAATTGAAAGTTTAACAGGAGTTTTTATGTGAATTTCATGAGCAAATTAACATTAAAAAAACACTGAACAACATAATCTAACAGACATGAACATCACCATAAATAAAAACACAATAACACATGATGAAGGAGTTCACCTTGCATGGGCTATGTCTCCTTGGTCCAACTTCCAATGGCTTGGCCCCCTGTTATTATGCTCAAAAGTGTGATAACATGTGTTTAAAATTCTCAAACATCTCTGAAACCTATTCCATCAATTCTAGAATGCCCAAAATTTCTTGTGTAGCCTATTTTTGCATCAAATTTGGCGAAAAATTGACTTAGTTATGACTTCCCTAAGTTTTTGTACTATTCGCTCTAGTACATTTTCCCCAAAATCCGGCATCATCGTACAAATCCGCTTCGAATCCAAATAACTGAGTGCCTATTTCGCGAAAAATTGGGTGAAATTGTGAGGGCGCTTAAATGCCCAATAACACTTATAAAATGGTTAATAAAAGTTTTTTTTGTTAAGACTTGCTGTGCATTTTTGTCCTCACTATTGGCATTGGGCACATGTCGCGGTTGGCAGAAAATTTTTGTGTTTACGGTGAGGGAGGCGGTTAGCACCACAGCTTCCGAACCAGCAGTAGCAAGGTGTCACATGGTGGAGTTAACATTTATTATGGCGGTTTGCGGTTAAGGACGGGGGTGTGGGGCTAGCCTCCCGCTCGTGGTCCTGCCTCATGCGGTGACTAGGGTTGGGGCTAGACCTAGCCCCCACCCCCCAACACACATTTTATATTACATTAAAACCATATGAAACTCATAACATATTGTGTGCTCAACTTAGTGTTCCTAAATTAAGGTCATAAATTGTCAACCAGGGCTAGTAAATTGCTAAAGTGAGGTGCACTATATGTGCCTAGGTATCTGTTTCTCACTACATTGTGTTTAGTGTTTTTCTGATGTTTTTGGTTTTATGGTTTTATGTTAAAAAGGAAAAGAACTAAGTGTTGGTAAAGAGAAGTGGATGGTTACACTAAAACAAAGCAAAACCTATTCTAAACTATCTATGGCACTAAAGAACAGAAGATGCAAAGTTTGATAATGACTCATAGCAAGGAAATAAATCACAACATGAACTCAATAACTCATAACATGAACTCATCCAATTCATTCATTAGAAATATGTTGGAATAGCTTGAGAAAAGGACAAGTTTAGTGCAAATGAGGTTCTCCTAAGTAAACAATCATCTTACAATATTACAAAGAATCTCATCCATGGCTAGAAGTTTATTGGAACACAATTGGAAAAGATTATTTGTAGCACAATAAGATTTCTACCCTGAATTAACTTGTAATGATAAGATTAATCCATTCTGCAGCTCAACTTGTCAATACTAAGCCTCATTCGATAGTTAAAGATTTTCTAGAATAGTTTTTGGGAAAAGGCTTATTTGTGAAATTGCAAAAGATTGCAGAACAATCAAGGCCTTAAACTAATATCACTAATTCCTGTCCATATGATGACGCATTAATAGAAAGTCAGAACAAGAGTAGTTTGTAAACAATGAAGGTTGTGAAGTCTAATTTTGATAGTTAACACAACTTGAAGAACAATGGATAACACTGAACTAGAATGCAATTGATTAAACTTGAAACACAGTGACCACAACTAAACTAGAATGCCATTAACCTAACTTGAAATACAGTGAACTGGAATTGAACTAGAATGCTACTAATCTAACTTGAAATACAGTGAACAGAGTTGAACTAGAGTGCCATTATCAAACTTGAAATACAGTGACAAAATTAAACTAGAGTGACATCTACCTCCGGAGTATTTCAACTGAACTAAAATGCAACTAATTCTGTGAAATACTACAGCCCTATCTCGTTCAATATGAGTGATATTTTGGAATAGTTTGTAAAAAAATAGGTCTGGCTGTATCTTTCAATGCAAATGAGCATAAAACATAAAGTTTCAGAAAAAAATGCAATTAAATCCTAAAATACTACAGTTATATCTCATCCAATGTTAGTGGTATTTTGGAATAGTTTGTAAGGATAAGACTAACTATGGCATCCACTGCAAGTAAGTATAAAAATGCAAAGTTCAGAAAATCGAATAAACTAGGAATGAAACAAGGCTAAGTTACTTATCTAAACCATATGAACAAAGCTTCTCAGGTAGTAGGGGCCCTCTACCACCGGATTAGCACGCAAATCTACTCAAGATTGACTCAGCTCTTGCAATAAAGTGATGCTTCTTTCATTAAAGGAGAAATTCTTCAAAACAGAGTATTTACAGTCTTCTGAGATCTAGCAATAAAACATAAATCTAGCTGACTATTTCTCGGTCTTCGGAGCCATACTTATAACAAAATTACATAATGTCTTTGAGATAAATAGGAATAATTGTCTTTCCAAACTAAAATCAAACTAGGACTCTGGTGGTGGCCTCGTTCTATGATTAAGGACATCTGTACAGTCCTTGTCCTATTAGAAGTCTGTCTCCTAGTTTTGGTTTCCCACGTGCATAACCACCTGTAGACTCGAGCTCAGACTTCGTGGAGAGCAAGAAATGATGGGGGAGTGATGTGGAATACGACCATATGCATTTTTCCTTGAGGTGACACCTGGAACCTGCGTAAACATGAAGATAGCTGCGGAATAGGCAACTGGCTACAGAATGACTGCGTTCTGTAGCCGAGTCTAGTAAAAAATTGCTACAATAACAAAATCATGAAAACATAGCAAGTTAGTCATTATATACATTCTTAAAGTAATTCTAATCAATCCTATTGATCATTCAAGCCTGTAATTGATGAGGGACAAAGAAAGTGAAGTGAAATGTGGTGGAAAAGAAGGACATCTTTGGGGCTCAACATACCCCCACTGCAAGGCTTTTGCATGTCCTCATGCAACTAATCCATGTACTCTGAGAACTCTGCTAGGACATCTAGGCCCCTTCTTTTGCTTTGCTTGATAGTAAATGGCCTCCTGGTCTTCCTTATGATCAACTTGAATCTCAAATTTGTAAGTGCCCTGCTTAAATTTTTGTTTTTCTTCTTCAATTTTGCACGGCCTTGTACAACTTTTTCATTTGTAGAGACAGAGTTGTATTCATATCACCTTTCAGCTTAACCTGCTCCCTTAAAATTTTATTCTCATTCTTGATATGCCTATTGAGCACTTCTAACTCATATTTGTATCTTCTTAGTACATCAATTGCAGATTTTGGTGGGCTAGGAGTTCTGTCTCTACTTTCCAGGGCTCTCTTCTCTAATGTCTCAACATAATTATAAATTTGTTGCTGTGCTGGGTCTATCTCTGGAGCTCCTTCATCAAGATCCTCTTCATGTTGGTACTCAGGTGATCTAGCAGTTGGTGTCTCTTCATCCTCAATGTTTATGACTCCCGTTTGTTTAATCCCTGTTTTCTTCAATATACCTTTAAGTCTGTGGCTTCGTCTTGGTTGAGATGGTCCTTCACCTCTCTCCTTGGCATACCTTCTTATCATCTTTTCCTTTTTAAGCTGCTTCATAATTTCAGTCAATTTCTTAGAAATTTTCTCTTCACTGTCCTCTTGTATAGACTTACCAGTTTTAGTTTCAACAGCTTCAGAAATTTTCCTTCTCCTGCTTCTTCTTATAGGTTTGCTTTCAGGTGGAGATTCCTTGGGTTCTTCAAAGTGGTGCCTCACTAGAAACTCATCCCAATTATCTCCCATTTTTCTCAAATGATGTTCAATTAGGATTTTGACTAAACCATGGTGATACAAAGTGGTTTCTAGAAATTGAACCCTCTTTTGAGCATTAGAGGCCATTCTTTTCAGACTATGAAGTAGGAAAAAGGGAAAATTGATTTCTTCATCTAAGAAATGCATCATTAACCGAGTATGATAAACATAGAGGGTACCAAATCTTCCTTCACAAGTGATAAATTTTTGCAAAATGAGCAGCATATTCCTCCATTTATTCTTCAGTGCCGAGCTAGGAATACCTTTCTTAAAAATGGATACATCCATACCTGGTGTTTTGAGTATTTGCCTCCATGCCTCATTATGAAATTCCCTATTTTTGAACCAGCGTTCTCCTTGTCTGGGTAATTCCGTTTCTTCTGCAATGAAAGCCTCTGTAATAGTGAATTCAATATCTCCTATTTCGACCTCTGCTCCATTGAAAGACAGTGTAAATGTTTTGGTTACTTTTTTATGAAAACCATTAAATTTTTCCAAAAATTGTAACCACCCAGCCTGCTGTAGCATTTATCTGATTTGTGGATAACCTTCCAAGTACTTGGTCCCAACTGGTTCGGATCTTACTATGAGACCCATAGCTTCCTTTCTCAACCTTCAAATTACTGCTCCTCTGCTCACGGTGAAAATGGCTGTTAAAGAGATGTTTTTACTTCAAATATGTTTCCTCTGTTTTACAGACCAGAATGGCTAAGAATTGGCTACGGAAAGAAATGATATGGAGTGGTTATGAAATGAGTATAATGCGGTGAGGATGATTCTCACGGGTTAATGAGTTGAGAGCTATCACAGAAGAAAAGACCGCAGAAACATTCTCGTGTAAATTTCAAAATCATCATTAATTGCTTTGGGCCAGTGACGTGACTGATTAGGTCACTTCAGTACTTAATCGTTAAGTTTTAAATGATGATTTGGAATGGCGGAGTGAAAGGGATTTTGTCCAAAGTTTTTATGATAGGTTTGATAGACATGATCAACATGACTAATTAAAATAACTTTTTGAATCATACATGACTTAACTATGCTAAAACTTTCATGATCTGTCACCATAATAATTTCATAACTTTTACCTTTACCTTTTCTTTGATTTTTTTTTTTTTTTTTTTTTTGTGGTTTTGATATACCTTGTCCTCCTTTGAAAATCATTGATCTTCAGTCCTCATAACTCCTTTGATTTTTCTTGTTGTCTTGGATATGCAGGATCAATTTGCTGCTAAATCAAGTGATTACTGGATAGTGCCTTAAGGATCCCTGGCTGCAGAATGTCTGACTGGCTGCAGAATGTATGACTGATTGCAGAATGTACCTGTAGAAGTCTTGAAACATGGAATGGAATGGTTTGAAGCATGAATGGAATGCTGTATGAAATGAGTTAAAAAAATGGATAATAAAATATGGTGTAATGGAGTATGAGTGAAGTGAAATAATGGAATGAAATGAATCACAATTATGAAGTGGAGTGAAATATGGAAAGTGGCCTGCAACTTATGATCTGTATTATTCAATTGCAGAAAGAAATCAATCTTAAAACTCTGAGATGGAAATGAGGTGGACCATGGAATGAAATGAATGAAGTATGGAATGAAGTGAAGTATGGATGAATGGAATGAAATGGAGTATGGATGAATGGAATGGAATGAAGTATGGATGAATGGAATGAAATGAATCATAAGTGAAATATGAGTTTGCACTTATGATTTTGTAATAGCTGCTTGCAGAAAAAGAACAAATTTGAAAAGTTAAAGTGTCAGAAAGATTCTGATTTTCACTCTATCTTTTCTGTATAAACATGCTAATCAAAGATTAGTTTTCATGTTTATACTTTATTTATATTTATATTTATATTTATTTTATTTTATTTATGCTTTTGAATTCAGAAAATTCAACTAAGTTGATGAAGAAGAAAAATTCTTCTTCATTAACTTCACATCACTGTTTTCCTAAAATATCTTGACAAATTCTTCTCTTGAAAGTGGCTTATGATACAACTTCAATCTATGACCATTTACAAGAAAAGTGACCTCTTCTTCATCTATTGTCCTGATTTTTATTGCTCCATTGTCAAAAATTCTTATAATTTCATAAGGCCCAAGCCAATGTGTTTGGAATTTACCTTGGAAATCCTTGAACTTTGAATCAAACAAGAGAGCCTAGTCACCTTCTTTGAACTTCTTTTCCTTGATATAATTATCATGCCATATAGTCCTTTGCTGCTGGACTATACTTGTTTTCTGAACTGCATCTTGTCTGATCTCATCCAATTCATTAATCTGCTCCAATCTGTGCTTTTGTGCCTCTGTTAGATCAAGTCCTAGTTGAGCTGCCATTTTAAAAGTTTGAATATGAAATTCTATGGGAAACAAAACTTGTTTTTCATAAACAAGTTCATAGGGAGTATGACTTGTTGTGCTTCTCCATGTAGTTCTATAGGCCCACAAAGCTTCAGGAAGCCTGTCTACCCAATCTCTTCTATGTAAATGGACAATCTTTGTTAGGATCCCTTCAATGACTTTATTGGTAGATTCCACTTGACCATTTGCTTGTGGATGAAGTAGATTTTCTGTGTCTGATTTTGTACCTCTCCATCATTTGTTCCACTAGCTTTGATGTAAATTGAGCTCCTTGATCTGTAACAATTTCCCTTGGGACACCAAAACAAGTAAAAATATCCTCAAAAAGAAAATTAACTACAGATGCTTCAGTAGCAGAAAGTAATGGCTTGGCCTCTACCCATTTGGTAACATAATCAATGCAAACTAATATATATTTCTTTTGTCTTGATGGAGGACTAATAGGTCCTACAAAATCTAAAGCCCATTTCTCGAAAGGTTCAATATGTACCTGAGGCTGCAATGGCATCTCACCTGAAGGAGAAGGTTTCCCTACCCTTTGGCAACTGTCACACCTTTTGACATACTCTTTAGCATCTTTAAAAAGGGATGGCCAATAATATCCTAAATGAAAGATCTTATAAGCTATTTTTTTATCAGCAAAGTGTTCGCCACAAGGTTCATCCTGACATGCCTTGAGGATCTCAGGCATCTCATCTTCCCGAACACATCTCCTAATGATAAAATCTGGACCTGTTTTTTATAACTCATTAGCAACCCATGAATATTTTGCATTGTCATAAATGATCTTTCTTTTGTCTCTTGCATTCATTATTGAAGGAAATTTCCCTGAAACTAAATAATTAGCAATGTCAGCAAACCAAGGAGTTTGAGTAGAAATTGCAAAAAGATATTCATCAAGGAATTGATCTTCAACTGGAGTATTGTCTTTGATGTTTTGGAGTCTAGATAGGAAATCAGCTACTGTGTTTTGTTTTCCAGGCCTATCTAGAATGGTAATGTTGAATTCTTGTAAAAGCAATAACCATCTTATGACTCTGCCATTAGTAATTGATTTGTTCATTAGATATCTAATTGTAGAGTGATCTGTGTGAAAAAAGTTTCATAGCCTGTTATATAGTGTCTGAATTTGTTTATGGCATGGACAACAGCTAAAAACTCTTTTTCAGTTACAGTATAGTTTAACTCTGAAGGAGTCAAATTTTACTAGTATAGTAGATGGAATAAGGAATCAGGTCTTTTTGTCCCAATACGGCTCCTAGAGCTGTATCTGAGGCATCTGTTGAAATATGAAAAGGTAACTTTTAGTTAGGTCCCCTTAAAATAGGTTCTTCAGATATTTTTGTTTTCAGGGTCTCAAAGGCTAACTGGCAATCAGGATTCCCCTTGAATTCACAGTCTTTGGTAAGTAATTTGAAAATTGGAGATGCTATCTTGGTGAAGCTTTCTATAAACCTTCGATAATATCCTGTAAATCCTAGAAAACTCCTAACATCTCTTTGACAACTTGGAATAGATAAGTTAGATATGACTTCAACTTTTGACTCATCAACTCTAATCCCATCCCCTAAAATGTGATGTCCTAAAACAATTCCTTCAGTAAACATCATAAAACACTTCTCATGACTAAGTGAAAGATTTGCTTCTTTACATCTCTTTAAAATTTTTTCCAAGTTTGTTAAGGCTTCTTCAAATGTGTTTCCATAAACTGTGAAATCATCCATATATACCTCTACACAATCATGTATTAGATTTGAAAAGATTCCTAGTACTGCCCTTTGAAATATTGAAGGTGCATTGCATAATCCAAATGGCAATACTCGGTAAGCATAGGTACCCCAAGGACAGGTACATGTGGTTTTATCTTGATCTTCAAGTGCTACTTGGATTTGATTATAACCACTAAACCCATCTAAAAATGAAAAGTACTTTTTGCTAGCTAATGTATCTAACACCTGATCTATGAAAGGTAAAGGAAAATGATCTTTAAGAGTAGCTTTGTTTAATTCCCGGTAGTCAATACATACCCTCCATTTACCATTTTTATTTGGCACAATTACCAAAGGAGAAACCCACTGACTATCTGAAATGGGATAGATGAAGTTAACATTTAACAATTTCTGCAATTCTTCCTTAACAATCTCCCTAAGATTTGGATTCATCCGTCTCTGAGGTTGTCTTATTGGTTTACAATTTTCCTCTATATAGATGTGATGAGTGCAAGTCTTGGGGCTTATCCCTTTCATATCAGTGTACTCTCATGCATATGCA